>JACVBY030000520.1:0-448673 GCA_017589505.3 Metroxylon sagu | reverse complement strand
CAAAAACAAGTAATAAGTTTACATTGAGGAGATCAGGTACAAGAAATACGATTCGACAAAGAGTTTGTCTGCATGTCTTCATCGAAAAGGATCTATGACTTCGCACCCGATGATCCATCAATTTGAGAAGTCTGCGTCCCTGCGTGGATATGACCATAAAATCAAGACAGCATGTTATTTCTGGTCGAAATCCGATAAATCAACAAAGATAAATTCCGATTCTGTATATTTCAATTTGACCAAGGTAATTAAATTTATATTTTAAATTTTTTCATATTAGATCCTCGATCTTTGATCATGCTTTATCAATGAGTAAATAAGTTTTAGATGAGATTTATAAATTATTTAAACAATTATAAAATTTGAAATTCATTTCTTCCTTTCTACAAGATAATCTTGATATTATAAGAACACTATCTTTATCCATCAATCCAGATGCGCCACCACTTGTAGGGAAATGCGCAATCTCAGCATCGAGGACAACCAGTGCTGTTTACGTATGTGGGAAGGCGGATCACTGAAGATGGCCACCTGCTCATTTCGAAAGGATCGAAGCAATCCCTTTTGATCAAGGAAGAGTCATCATAGCCAGGACCTGTGGAAGGGTCTACACCCTCATTCTGGCGGGGATCTTTCCCCGCCTCCAACTCTGTGGTGACCTAGATACGCTTTGTTAATTTAAGATTTCTGGCCATTGATATTTGTGTGGTAAGGCATTAATCTTGAATGATAGATAAGATAGACAACATTAAATTCATGACATCTAAGAAAAGGTTAAATTTTTATGCTACGGTTCTAAAAGATGATTAAAGTAGCCAACTCTTTTCGCTCAAGCACTTTAATTGATCCGGTGTTGGCTACATATCTGCTTGTATTCGATATCTTTCTTGCTAAGAATTTATCTTCTCGACACCTGCTCTCTAGGAGCTAGAGTTGCATATCGCCTTTCCTAATGGAGATGTTATGCTAGTGGACGCAAGTATGTAGATCTCGTCTGATTAATATTGAAGATAAGCGAATGCTTGATCAGCATTCATTATCCTTTCCATTAAAGTCCTTTGATGTAATCTGGGAATGGACTAGTTGTAGCCTCTGTATCATGCTTCGATGAATTTGTTTCAGAAGAGGGTGATTTTCAAATTCACAATACGCTTCCGAATTCAATTTCTTCAGTAGCTCAGAGAACCTTGCCTAGAGTGATGGTGTCGGCTTTGCGAGGCCGACGAAATATCCGAGCTCTCGAAAAGAGGTTGTCACAGGATTTCTTCACGTAATCAAGGATCTTCGCCAGCGGAAGAAATTAAGATGGAAGACATCTCAGGAAAGTAGTTCCGTGAATTTCTACGATAGCTCCTTTTCGGAGGAAAATCGACCGAATCGCTATCGGATCGGGAGGTCGTCAAGCTTCTACCATTGGATTTAGGTCCCTGGCAGCTTTAGACCTATATCCAAGTCTCCTTATCATGCATGTTGCCCCAGCCGAGCTAAAGGAGTTAAAGTACGTCGATTCTGCGGGAGCTTGGATCTGGGATTCATTAGACTTAAGGTGTGCTCTCCTTGGGGTGTCTCCAGATGCTGTTCGTCAAGAAAAAAGGATGGCGATCTTCGGCTCTCGCGTTGATTATCGCGTGAAATTAATAAGGTGACGAGTGCGGAACAAAGTATCCTTCGCCGAGGATTGATGATTTATTTGATCAACTCCGGGAGACTCGGGTGTTCTCTAAGATTCGATCTCTATAGGTCGGAGTCATCATCGGCTCAAGATCAAGGGCGAGGATGTATCCAAGACCGCTGATTTCTGAACTAGGTATGGCCATTATGAGTTCTTAGTGATGCCGTTTGGGTTAACTAATGCCCTACAGCGACATTCATGGACTTGATGAACGGGATCTTTAAGCCATACTTGGATCGGTTTGTAGTGGTCTTCATCGATGACATCCTGGTGTATTCCAAAGAAGCCGAGGAAGGAGCACGAAGGACCACTTAAGGATTGTTTTGCGGCATCTCTTCTGGGAGAAGAAGCTATATGCCGAGTTGCGAAGTGTGTGCCTTCTGGATGGACATTCTGAAGTATCCTTCTTGAGCCGTATAATATCTAAAGATGGCATATACGTGGACCCGAAGAAGATTGGAGGCTGTTGTGAGCTGGAGTCGGCGCTTTTCATATGTGTCGAGAAGTCGAAGCTTCTCTTTGGGATTGGTGGGATACTACACGCAGATTCGTTGAGGGCTTCTCTCGCATTGCTCTACCCACGACTCGGCCCAACCCGAAGCGAAGCAAGAGTTTGAATGGACCGAGGAGTGTGAGAAAAGTTTTCAAGAGCTGAAGCAGCGGTTGGTTTCAGCCCCTATCCTTACCCTTCCATCTGAATCTGGAGGATTTACTCTATTCACTGATGCCTCTCGGAAGGGATTAAGATGTGTTTTAATGCAGAATGAGAAGGTGATAGCTTATGCCTCGAGACAGTTAAAGCCTTATGAGCAGAATTATCCCACCCATGACCTTGAATTAGCTGCTGTGATTTTTGCTTTGAAGATTTGGAGGCATTATTTGTATGGAAAGACTTGTGATGTGTATACAGATCATAAGAGTCTGAAGTATATCTTTACACAGAAGGAATTGAATTTAAGGCAAAGGAGATGGTTGAATCTGCGCTACCACCCTGGGAAGGCAAATGTTGTGGCAGATGCCTTGAGCAGGAAGTTCTCTTCAAAGTTAGCTTCCATGATTACTTCTCAACCTCACATCCGAGGAGACCTTGAGAGGCTAGAGGTTGGATTGAGAATACAGTGATCCGATGGGCAGATTGCAGCACTAGTACTTCAGCCAACTCTGATTGATAGAATCAAGTCCTCCCAAAAAGAAGACTTGGAATTGCAAAAGATTAAGGAGGCGGTGCAGTCTGGGGCTCAAAATGAGTTTAGCATAATGGAGAATGGATCTCTGAGGTTTGAGGGTAGGCTCTGTATTCCTAATGCGGAAGAGCAAAGGCTGAAATCTTAAAGGAGGCTCATTACTCACCCTATACAGTGCACTTCGGAGGCACAAAGATGTACAGAGATTTAAGAGGAAATTTCTGGTGGAGAGGAATGAAGAAGGACATTGCTCAGTATGTGCCCAAGTGTCTAGTGTGTCGTAGTGAAGGTGAGCATCGAAAGGCCTTTCTGGGACCTCTTCAGTCACTGATGATTCCTCAATGAAAATGGGAAAATATTACCATGGATTTTGTGACTGGTCTGCCTAAGACTCCCAGGGGTAATGATGCAGTCTGGGTCATCATGGACAGATTGACGAAGTCGGCCATTTCACCTTTCGAGTTGGGGTTTCCAGTGAAAGATTGGCTAACATGTACATTGAGCAGATCGTGAGACTCCATGGAGTTCCAGTGTCTCTTGCATCAGATCGGGATACTAGGTTTGTGTCCCAATTTTGAAAGAGTCTTCATAGAGCTCTGAAGACCAAACTGAACTTCAGCACAGCCTTCCACCCACAGACAGATGGGCAGTCTGAGAGGACCATACAGATTTTGAAGGACATGTTGCGAGCCTGTGTGATGGATTTAGGAGGTGCTTGGGACAACCACTTACCCTTAGTGGAGTTTGCCTACAACAGTTACCAAGCCAGTATCCAAATGGCTCCATTTGAGACTCTGTATAGCAGGAAGTGCATATCTCCCTTGTGTTGGAATGATTTGGGAGAAATTCGGGCCCCGAGCTAATTCGGCAGCAGAGAGAAGGTGCGGTGATTAAAGAGCGGTTCACGGGCACAGCCTCTCGGAGCCGACAAAAGAGTTATGCTGATGTTAGAAGGAGGGAGTTGGAATTCCAGGTTGGGGACCATATCTTCCTGAAGGTGTCGCCAACCAAGAATGTGATGAGATTTGGGATCAGAGGCAAATTGAGTCCACGCTATATTGGGCCTTTTGAGATTTTGAGCAGAGTAGGAGAAGTGGCCTATAGCCTGGCTTTACCACCAGCACTCTCTGTAATACATAATATGTTCCATGTCTCCATGCTGAGGAGGTACATCCCAGACTCAAGCCATGTGGCAGAGTTTGAGCCCATTCAGGTGAAGGACTTGACCTATGAGGAGCATCCTGTGCGCATCGTGGACCGCAAGGATCAGGTTTTGAGGAGGCGTAGCATTCCCTATGTTAAGGTTCAGTGGAGCAATCATTTTGAGCGAAAAGCTACTTGGGAGCTTGAAGAAGAAATGAAGAAGAAATACCCTCATGTATTTGTAATATAGTTTATGAATGTGAAATGAACGGATGATATCTTTTCTTGAATGAAAATCTAGCTGATTTTGTGGTCTGAATTTTGAGCCTTATTTCTGTGTTTGTTGAACATCAATTTCGAGACCGAAATTTTTATGAGGAGAGGATGTAATACCCCCAATTAAAAAAAAAAAATCGCGCATGTTGCGTGCGCCCGGTCGCACGCGTCGACGCCGCGTGCCATACACGCACTGCGCGCCCGATCGCGCACGCGTCGGCCCGACACCGCGCGCGTGGCCGGCCTACTTGTCGCATGCACGCGCGCGCAGCCGGACGGGGGAGGGCGAGCCCCTCCCTCGGGGGGCCGTGCCGGCCCCCTTCCGGCCCCGTCTCCGTCGGCGCCACCTCCGGTAAGTCCCAACTCGTCGTCGATGAGGGAGAGAGGGAGAGAGAGAGAGATTAGAAGGGGAGAAATGGGAGGCGACCACGCCTTGGCCGTGCCGCCGCCGTGCCAAGGGGCCGGCGGCCTCGTGCGCTGCCCCCGTCTCGGTCCGCTCGGTGGGGGAGGAAAGAGCTGGCCGGCCTCGAGCGGCGGAGAGGAGGAGAGGGCCGGCGGGATGGCCTCCAGCGCGTGGGAGTCGAACCGGCTCCCACCTTGGTTCGGGCCCGATGGCGTGCCCGTCGGCTCGCCGGCCTGGACCGCGAGCGGTGGCCCCCACCGGCGCCGGGGCGATGTCCGGTGGGGTTCCGGTCGGTCGGTCGGCGAGGGCCGGCGGGTGCCACCGCCCCGGGGAGGGCGATCGAGAAGAAGAAGAAGAAGAAGAAGAGAGGGAATAGAGGAGGGGGCGGCGACCGGCAGCGGCCAGCACTGGGCCGGTCGTCGGCGGTCGGCTGACGGCCAAGGGAAGGGCCAGCGACGGCCCTAGGCCGCTGGCAATTTTTCCTCTGGTTCGGGTGAACCAGGGGCAGAAAGAGAGAGGCGATGGACTGGGCCCGGGTTTGGCCCAGTGAGCCCGTTTGGACCCAATTTTTGGGCCCCATAATGGACCGAGCCCAACAAGAGGAGTATGGGGTTGGATAATCTTTAATCCTAGTTTGTTGAAAAATTTTTATTTCCTCATCTGGGCTTCTATATTTGGAGATATTCAAGCCCCAAGTTGAGCCCAGAATTAGATTGGATAGAGTATAGGAGTCATTTTGACATCCTGATTTTGAAGATTAAAAATTGAAAAAATTATACTGTAGGTACCCAAGAGCCCAATTACTTGATTTGCATCCTTGGAATAGCGTTAGGAGGTAAGTAAGCCATTTATCATGATTTTTATGAATTATTAAGGTATGCAAATTATGGATTTAAATATTACATTGTTTTATATGTGCATTATTTGAAAAAAAATGAAAAAAATGAATTTGGTATCCCATATATGCAAATGACCATTTTACATAATTATGTTAAAATTGCTACATTCTGAAAAATATTTGGTACACTATGTATGCAATTGATTATGTGACGTAGCTTTTGAAAATTGCTAATTTTGCAAAGTATATGATACCCCATGCATGCAAAGGATTATTTGACATGGTTATTTTGATATTGTAAATTTTGCAAAGTATATGGTACCTCATGCATGCAAATGATTATTTGACATGGTTATTTTGATATTGCTAATTTCTGCAAAATATTGGGTATATAAAAATTATTTGCAAGTGTTCATATATTTGACATGTCAAACCATTGCAAATATGAAAAATATATGGAGTATGTTTTTGCAACAATAACTGTGAGCATGCAAATATGACATGAAAACGGGGTTTTGTGAATATAAAATATGCCACCCACGGTCCGCTATGTTATGACATGATGACATGATAACATGATGACACGATATGATTTTTGACTCCGGAACCCACCTCCACAGAGGATATATATGGAGGATACACCCATGGGGTGCTCTGTTCTGTGATATGTCATGACTTTTGATGTAATTCTGGTATAAGGACCCTTCCTCCATAGGGAAGATATATATAGAGGATACACCTATGTGGTGTTATGACCCTGTTATAAAGGTATTTGTGGGCATAGTGTGTGACTGTGGCGTATTTGTAACAAGACAGAACATTAATGCTAATGACAGTGGATTTTAATTTGAAAATGGTATCTGTCTTCCATTGATTTCAAGCAAGTGAATATAATTGACATATTTATAAAAGAATGAATATCTTGGATAATTAGATGATATGTATTTTTGAAATACTACATAGCATTGGCTTCCAAATTGCATTGAGCATATATTATGCATACTTTGATAACATGATGAAATGTTTTTGTGAATTATGGAAGCCTGGCATATTTTTGGATATATGAAAACCTGATTTATTAAGCATTGAAATGACTATGTTATGTTATAGTAGGCTTACTTACTGAGTGTGAGCTCATTTAAATCTCACAATATTTTTCAGAGCCACAAAATTGAAGAAGAAATTATTGGGGTAATTTTGGAGCTTCCACCTATGTAACAGATCACATTTTGTCATATAACCCTAATTATGATCTTGTGATGTTGGGATGTTGCCAAACATTATATAGCTTGTATTAAGGATATTTTGGATCTTAAATGATATGTAGTTTATTATTCCTCATTGTATTATTTGTTATGTTCTGGACGCCTTACATGCATAGCATGCGGCGGGTTGCCACCTTTGGATTCATCATCGAGTCTGGAACGTGACACAATATTAAAGAACTCTTAATGCAAGACAAGTTGTTATCCAAGAACTCACGGAGCGCTATTCTACTATCAAGAACTTTCACCTTGATACATGCTGGTAAATGAAACTAACATAGCTAATGCTGCAACCAAGAAAATTAGCTAAGTTCACCATCACGAAAAAAAAAAAAAAGTTAAGCTGTCCTGAAGTTTCCTACTAGTGTATTGCCTGGCCTTAACTGAGTGATTTTTAAAGACTTCTTGGCCATTGCGTGGAATGATGGGCGTCATCCCATTAGACAATTCTTTTGAAGAAATCAGAATCATACCTTTTGGGCCAGACTTTTTTTTTTAAAGGAAAACAAAACTAGAAATTTTGAAAACGTAGCATATTATCAACATGCCTATCGAATATTTGATTTATTTAGTACTGTACACAAGATATGCTACACTTTTTATCAACCAAGGCCAGTTCTTAAAACTAAGTATCCCACTAAGATTATTGGAAACACACCTTCATTCATCATACACAAGGATCAGGACTGATGAAGGATCTCATGAGAATTAAACTATAAGCATACGATATGCTAAGCTGCATCCTATTTAAGATTTAGGTATATGGGATTTGCTCATTTAAAATGAGGTATGCGACAAAATTAATGAATTGGGTATATCTCCACTCTTCCTTTCTTCCCCAAATAAGTATGCAGAACACCCCTATCAATGGTGTCATCTCGCATTGGTTTCATTGTCTGAGAGAGACTACACATGGTACCAATAATTTCACAACAAATTCAATGCTTCCGCTTATGAAGGTCAGACATCTTTCACGACTTCCATAGAATGAGAAATGGAGAATGAATCCAAAGATGCTAAGGAAGGATGATTGGATTCTGAGAGAGAACTTACCTGGAGAAGAGAGGAGATGCTCAAAACCTTGATACCCTAAAGCACAGGGAAAGTTCAGCGTGAACGCCGCCCGCTAAGGAAGAAGACGAAATTGCCTGTGGTTTTAGGTTTTTCGTCGGGTTAGGTGGCCGATGACCAGCGCACCATGACATCCTTATAAGACCGTGCATCTTTATTTTTGTTTTATTTTATTTTTTAATCTAATAATAAAGGATTCAACAATTAGCCATCCATCCAAACAAAAGAATCAACTCACATGCCTTAACTAAGCAGCTGATTTTTACTGAACGAGATTACCCGTCTATGCTTGAGAAATTATGTTTACGAGGTTTTAGACTTTTTTATGAAAAAAAATTATTAGATAGTATCATTTTCTTCACAAATAGCATGGATTTCTTTCATGCCAATGCGTAAGAAATTTTTTTTCGCAACTTGCACGGGTTATTTCTGCATATGCACAATAAATTATTTTTACGAAATCTTAATTTTTTTTTTTATTATCAAAAGAGAAAGAGAAAGGCATCCATCAAGCCCGTCAATGTAGATAAAAATATTTTTTTATCTAAAATTTATTTTTGATCTTTAATCTTTTTATTGTTATAGTTTAATCTCTTTGGCTTTAAGGATGCTGCATTTTTGCTTCCATGGGCCCACTTAAAATTAAGAAAGTAGCTAACGAGTTACCTTGTCAATTGATAAAAGTAGATAATATGTCGCATCTATTATTTTTTTAATTTTAACTGATTCTATATAATAAAATATTAAACATGTAATATTCTTAAAATATGAGGTATTAAACTATAACAATTTGAAGTTTAAGGATGAAAAAGTATATTTTAGCCAAAAATAAGTACTACTATCCAGTAGAATGGATTACTAAGATAAAATCTTGCTTCCATCCTTCCATGGAATTTCATAGATTAACACTTTGGTTGTTATTATGAGTGGCACCATGATTTACTAGCTTAGCAAAAGTCAGGAGCCAGTATTGATTAGTTCTTTTGAATGGGACCCTGGATTATTAAACATAAAATTAGAATGAATCCAGCTTTTGACTTAGATGGATTAAATGGCACTTCAAATGAAATAGCAATGTTTATGATTAGATTTAATTAAATTTAAATTTAGACTTTTAATCTATCAAAGATGCATATTTAGTTTTATATTAATTATGTATCGAATAAATATTAGATACTTGTATAAGATTACATTAGTTATAGGCATCTATTTCATGCGCATAACAAGGTCCACATGCCACATGGAACAATGGGATGCATGTGACTCAAGAATCGGTGAGTACATGGGCATGGTTTAGTGCAAAGCTATCAAGGCTAGCTTGATTGGTTAAATAACTTTCTATACGTACTAATAGCGACCAAATTATTTTATTTTGATACTATCGAAACCAGCGTTGAAGGAGCTATTCGCCTAGTGCTCCAGAGGAATAAGAGATGAATAAAATTATCCATGGCCATGTTAAACTAGGCTATAGCTCGAATTAGAGTTTAGGATAGGAAGTAAATAGGGAAACAAAGCATGAGCTAACACATATATGCAAGAAGCAAGGAGGCATTCAGAAAGTATTGGATGAACCAATAAATGGAATCTAAATCTAAAATAGTCTGAAAATTTTTTAAGTTGAATTGGATTAGATCATGAATAACCTAAAATGATTCAAAAATAGTATTGCCAAAAAATTCACAAGCTTTAATTACTATCCATAATTAGTTATTTAGATATAGGGATAAAATATATTTTTAATTTTAGTTGTTAAAAATTTTAAAATTTTATTTAAATTGTATTATATAATTTTATGAGTTATCAATTAGATTGTTTATATTATTGATATTTTAATATTTTATTTCTTTAATATAATGTAATCAATGATAATAAGACCAAATAAATGATAGGATTAAAAGTATACTTTTTAAGTTATGTGTTGTTGAAGGATCGA
This sequence comes from Metroxylon sagu, assembly GCA_017589505.3. NCBI lineage: Eukaryota > Viridiplantae > Streptophyta > Magnoliopsida > Arecales > Arecaceae > Metroxylon > Metroxylon sagu. The sequence continues at coordinate 438,885 of JACVBY030000520.1, read as the reverse complement.
CATGAATAGTTTCAAATAATTTTGAGAAGGAGATAGAATAGTAGAATTGGGCGTGACTTTACTTTTTTTTTTATATATAAGATTAAGTATATTTTCAATATATGCTTATTTTATTCTATAATTATTTTATTTTGTAATTTTATTAATAATTTGACATTGATGTTTTTTTAATTTAAAAGCATACTTTATAAATTGTTACTTAATTATATTATCTTAATATCTTATAAGTTTGTAATTATTAAAAAAGCACAAAATTGTATATAGTTTGTGATGCTCCAGCAAAATTTTTATATTTATTAGTACCACTCAAGCATGAGAATCTAGAAATATGTGTATATATATATATATATAATAAAATAAGTTTGTGGAACCAATATATGGATAATGTAATTTTGTACCCTCCTAGCACTACTATTTATTGAAAAGCTAAGCAATACCTCTTTGTTGCACCTCTTTGATATTTGACAATACATAAGCAAAATAACATGTATTTATAATCTTTTTGTATGCAAATGTATGCATATATCATAAAATCTTCTCTTCCCTTCATGTGTATTTGTGTTCTACCAATATTTTATGGATAATATTTTGTTGCAGTTAGTTTAAGCTTACCCTTCAACATTGTTATTATTGTTGCTGTATTATTTAGGCCTGCAAATAGATTGGACTTGGGTCAAGTCAATCTTGATCCCAATTCGATTCAATTTTATATTTGGATTATAATTTTAGATTTCGATGCAACTAATTTACTAATTGAGCTGGATGTATAAAAAAAATTTTAGATCCAACAGATCATTTGGGTCTATTTAAAATAAAGTATGTTCTGAGTCCAGCCCATGATATTATGGTTGGGAATTGGATTGGATTAGATTATATTTGTACCTAAGCATCTAATTATTATTTTATTAAAATCTAATAATTGAGAATTAAATACAGATCATCGTGATTAAAAAAGTCATTTAAACTTAATTTTTATTCAAAAATTTTGATTCCACTCAATTAAATAATTATCTATAAGTTTATAAATTATAATATTTAAAATATTTATTCATGTATTTAAAGACATTTTAAATAAGAATCTATCAAAATAAATAATAAAATATAAATATTTAGACATAACTAAATAAAAAAGATGAGAGAAGATCTAGTTTTTAGATTAAAAAGAGAATTGATTTAAATTAGAGTTCATTAAATAAATTAATAAAGAAAATTAAAATAAAGGAAAAAAATTTATAAAATTAAAGTTTATGAGTTGGGCTGGATCAAATTTAGGTTAGATCGAATTAAAAAAAATATAAGATTCGAACTTGATATGTAATTTAGATTGAATCAAATTTGCAAATTTGACTTAATTTATAAATCTTTAAATACGGGTCGGATTCGATTTAATTGAATCAGGTCATGAATTGATCCAACCTATTTGCAATGTTAATATTATTGTTATTATTAATAAATCCAACTATCTGACTATTTTTGATTTTATGTTGGTTTGCTCTTCCCTTTTTAATATTGAAAAAAATATGCATATTTTGAACTAACGAAAGAAGGGCTCTTTTGCAACCACGCACAACTTTTTTTTCCAACCTACTAAAATTTTCTTTTTTCTTTGTTTTTAAGGCCAACATCCAGCAAAAATTTTCCGTTTTGGTCACGGTGAGATCTCGTTTGCTAACGTGTTACGGAAATATCGGATTTTTAAGATAACGATAGCCGACAAATTTACTAGGGTTTTAGTTCCCGCTTCCCAATCTCTGCCCAAAGGCCGACAACTCTTCCCTCCCTCTCCCTCTCCCTCTCCCTCTCGTTCCCGCCACCGCGTCCTCGCATGAATTCCCTTCGAACAAAACCCCCATTACCATTCCTAGAAGAAGAAAAAGATGCTTCGCCGCGATGCCGAGAGAAACCCTAGAATTCTTCGCCCGGCTGCGAAGGGCCTCCCGCTTCCCCTCCCCTCTCGACTGCAACTTCCGCCTCCATCTCCTCGTCCGCGCCGCCCTCGGCGACCTCGCCCTCAAGATCCTCGCCGATCTCACCTCCCGCGGCTTCGGTCCCCACCCCTCCTCCCTCAATGCCGCCGTCTCCCTCCTCTCCAAGCTCGGCAGTCCCCGCTCCGCCGAGCGCCTCGCCGCCTCCTTCCCCGCCCTCGGCTGCTCTCCCGACATCTTCACCTTCAACTCCATTGTCGACGGTTACTGCCGCACCGGTGATCTCCACCACGCCGCCCGCATCATGAACTGGATGCGGTCCGCTGCCCCCCGCCCTGACGTCATCACCTACAACACCATAATTGGCTCTCTCGGCAAGCGTCGGGTGCCCCGATTGGCTCTCGGCTATCTGGGATCATTGTGGAAGTGCCACTCGCCGAATGTGGTCACTTATAGCATACTCGTCGACATGTTCTGCAAGCTGGGGGATTTGGAAATGGGGCGGGCGGCGTTGAACGATATGGAAGCGTCGGGGATTTCGCCAAATTTGGTGACTTTCACCTGTTTGATCGATGGTTATTGCAAGAATGATCAGTTGAACGCGGCATTAGAGTTGTATGATCGAATGTCGGAGCTCTCGTTGTTGCCAAATGTGTTTACTTACAATGCGCTCGTCGATGGTCTCTGCAAGAAGGGGATGTTGGAGCGAGCTGAACAGTTGTTTGATAGTATGCATAAATCTGGGGTGGAGGCCAATGCAGTGATTTATACTTCGATGATGGATGGGTACTTCAAGAAGGGGGATTTGGATGCAGCAATGAGGTATTTGGGTAGAATGCGTGAGAGAGGAATCAAGCTTGACGTGAAGAGTTATGGAGTGTTTATATGGGGACTTTGTAGTAATGGGCGCTTGGATCAAGCTTTAGAGACGAGGAAAGAGATGGAGGCTAGGGGATTGATGATGGATAATGTTATCTTGACCACTCTGATGGATGCTTATTTCAAAGCCGGGGATTTGAAGAAGGGGTTGGAATTGCATGAAGAAATGTTGAGGAGAGGCTTTGAATCTGATGTGGTTACAAGTTCAGCAGTGATGGACGGCCTTTCCAAGCATGGGCTTGTGCATGAGGCAAAGGACTATTTTGCAAAGGTTAAAGAAGCTAATGAGGTTTCATATACTGTACTTATTGATGGGCTGTGCAAGAAAGGGGAGATGAATGATGCCGAGAAGGTCTTTGTTGAAATGTTAGAGGCTGGTTTATCTCCAGACAAATTTAGTTACACGTCTCGAATTGCTGGGCTCTGCAGAGGAGGGCATATAGTGGAGGCACTTAGGCTAAAGAATTTGATGCTTCAAACGGGTATAGATCCTGATCTGCTTACTTTTACCTCACTTATTTGGAGTTTGGCCTCTAAAGGGCTTATGATTGAAGCAAGGCAGGTTTTTGATGATATGGTGCAAAGGGGCATTACTCCTGATTTGGTTGTGTATGATATTTTGATCAGAGGCTACCTCAGGTTAAATGATACGGTTTCCATCTCTAGTTTGGAAGAAGATATGAAGAAGAGGGGGCTAATGAAGGAAGAACTCCCACTGTATATGGAGAATATAAACTAACTTATCGAGGTTTGGCTTCATGGTGGTGTTCTGACTTGCAGATTCTATATGTTGATACAGAAGTAAGAAAGACACTGTGAGATGAGTGCATCTTTTCTCCTCCCTCTTACTCTAGACCATCTGGCGGCTCATGTTATATGAGCCATCTGCTTTCACCAGGTCAGATGGCCTATACTTAGAGGTGGTACTTGTTAAAGCAAATCTGCTTTCTGGATTTGGGACCTTAGTCTCTACAGCAGCTGGAAAATGTTCCCCTCTGAGTCACCTATCTCATATAGTCTCTCCCTTGCTTGTGGATTGGTAAAAATATAGGCCATTGTTGCCTCCCCTGCCTCTTGAACCCCTCTTGTAATTGCAGTCTGAGCAGCGGTTGTGAAAGTTCTGGTTTGTTTCAGGTGCAATGACGTTTCTAGCTATTGCATTAGTGTTTCAGGTCACTATAGTGGTAAAATGAGGTGATAGCTGATATTCTCCTTTTTGTTTAATTTTCTTCGAAAAATATTCAATTTTCCCAACTGATATTCTGTATTTATATTATGCCAGATATCAGATGACTTCGTGCACAAATGCTGAGGATTTCTATTTGAGCTTATTGTTTTAATTGGTGAGCTTGAGTTTATTAATATTTATAGTATGATATGCTGGGTTCTTTATATATTTTGCATTTCATTAAATCTATTTGTCTAGCCAGACTTGTTTCTTTAAATTGTAATTGTAGCGTGACATACATACATAGGCAAAAACTCAGAATTCTGTGCAAGAAAATAACTTTTATTGGATTTTTGTAAGGGGGGCGATTCCTTTCTGCTTTCCATGCTAAATATTATCTTTAACAGAAATGGAGAAACATTTTCTTTGTAAATTACTGCTTATTTGTTCAATGGGACAACTGTACATCTCAATTTATTATTCTTCTTTCCTCACCAGTCACCAGATAAAGAATTTAATTTACCAAGTAAGGGCTTCTTGATGTACTTACATGATTAGACCGAGTCGCTTTGACAGTGTTAAATCATAATGAAGAAAAATCAAGAGTGGATACTGAAATACAAACCTAGAATGGAGATCAACAAAATGTTTAATTATCAGCATACAAACATGACCCTTAATGATGCTTTGCTGTGAAGAAAGTTTATAAATTGTTTACCTTGTTGGACTTTGCACATCTAGGAAGCATTAACGAAGAAACGTATTTATTGAATACTCCAGTGGTGAGAAGACACATTACTTATTGTAAACTCATCATCATATTTGGTGTAAGGAACAGGAACAGGAGAGGGAACAAGAGTAAACTTTAATAATTCATTTTTGAAACCATAATTTAGTAGTGCTTCATTCTAAGTCTGGACTTAGATTAGTTTTCGGTTATTCATAGTGGGAATTATTGTTGTTTTCATTATTTGTGATCATTTTGTATAAATACTACCAATGTTTTTTTTTTAGATTGTGTTTCTTATCTCCATCTCTTCCAAAAATTAATCTCTGTGAACATTCGGAGAAAATCAATATGATGCATAAAAACTCTGAAAGTGGCTTTATATGACTGGCTGTTCCATGGATGACTGAGAATCCAGGATAATCATCCATGCACATGCATATATTTTATACAATGATAAAAAAATCAAAGATCATATATTTACACATCCTGAGAACCAACTTGAATTTGTAGATTTCTTATCTACACCTATAGGGTGGAATTTTATATATTGTGGACCGACAACCCACTCAGTTGTGACAGTTAGACTTGTTGGCAATATTCTGAGTTAAGCAACAGCCGTGCACAAATTTCACAAGTCATCAGTCGCAGAATAGTGTTGAAGGTTTAGCAATTCAGACTTAAATATCAATTTGTAGGAATATGCAACATAGAGCTTTAGATAAATCTGTTCTTAGAAAAAGGCTGATCTAACAATGTTAGAGCAATTTATCTAAGAAGAAAAGATCAACTAGACAGGATCTGATTTCTTTATCAGACCTTTATATCTCTGTTCTTTTTAGTCTCTCTCTCTTTTTTTCTGTATAACATGAAAGGAATTGCATGCTGCTTTTTCCTATTCTTACAGTTGTAGCTGGCTGAGTTAGCATGTTTCCTTCACTTATTCCCTATTAGCATTGTATTTTGACAAATATAAATAAAGCAGAAAGGGATCAATTTGGGATTTGTAGGAAGATTGCTTGTAAGCTTTTACATGTGCTTTGCATTTAATATTACTAAATTAACATAGGTTCATCTAGGATATTTTCATTTTTTTCGTTTTCAGCTCACATTTACAGAGACATATTTTGATCGTTTTAATTTTAATGCTTCAATCCGCCTTCTTCTTACCTTTGATTTTCTTTTGCTTTTTTTTCTTTTTTCATTTTTTCACTGGATCGATAAGTTGTCTTACTCTTCTTACAGGTGTCAGAGGGCTTATTGATCTACTCAGATTTCTCTTCCCTGTGGCATGTCATGGTTGTACACAAAGCGAAGCCTAAATGACAGTGCTATAAGAATTCAGTTGGAATTCCTATGTTAGGATCTAGTTAACAATGAGGTATTGTTCATTTCCACAGCCCAGGCTGAAAATATATATCACTCAGATGATTAATGGAAACTGCTTCATCGCAAACTTAAGGAATATTAGCAGATGTTTTTGGAGCATTTTGGCATTCAGGTCTGAACACATTGAAGTCGCATACATGACAAGAGATGGAAAAATAGCAGCTGTCCATAAAATGAAGAAATCAAAAGCTACAAAGACTAGATCCTCAAATGAGCTTCCCCAGAAGTTGGATCTAAAAGAACACAATCTTTGATTTGCTTATGCTGACCATATATGCAGAGAGCATTGAACAAATCATATTTCATTCATGGAGCAGCTTATCACTATTTGTTGGAACCATACCTTCGCATGGCAAGCTTTCAAAGTGTTTAGGAGCAAGACATGCAGTTACTTTGATTTAAGTACTCTTCGCATCATTTGTTACTTCGGATACGGAAAGGCCTAATCTTTGCAATTAGTATCCAAGAGGCTTCTGAACATCTCCAGTGCCAATTCCCTTGAAATAAAATGTAAATTGGTAACATATTTGCACTGTAGATGATGAAATGCAGGCCCAGGTAGCTTCTCGATGATAGAAAGCTGGGATTTAGGTATTGCTTCAGAATATCTGACTGATGGTGCACTGTGTTGTCTCAGAAAATGACAGTTATGTTCAGTTGCTTGCTCTCCAGGTATAGAGTACTCCAGGTTTTGGGAGGAGCTGCTTTTTTATGAGGTCAAGTGAGGGCCAAAACCCATTTTGGAAAGAACAAACTCATGCCGCATCTTTCATGAGGCAATACAGAATGCTTTGCCTTGGGGTTCAAAAATGTTCCATCGAGCTAATAAACGTAGGATTCCACATGGGTTGTATCTCTCAAAAGGACTACTTGAGGTGACCTGCCAATATCATTTTTAAGGATTGCGACAGATTACAGAACCGGTAGTCTCCTAGGTTTTATCGCCGCCTGAAGACTGGTTGACCACAGCAACATTATACTCTGAATTATTGAAATTTTTTAAATAATTTATTAAAATTTCAATGTTCAAATATTTTCTTTTTTTTTTTTTGGGGAGCAAGTATTGGCCAAATTATTGTCTGATTGTTTTTTCAATTAACTGATTGTACATTATGATACTTTATGAACTATTCAAGAATTATACATTGCTTATTCATGAAATACTGTTGAAATGTTTTCTTTTTGTTCCAAATTTGTAATTTTTGGCTTCGCATGTTTTGCTCTTGTGAAACTGTATTTTTATGCTGAGTTCATGACCATATGCAATAATTATTCCGTGCATATTTGGATGGCCTATCAAATAGATCATAGATGATTATTCTTCATCTACAACCTATATCTATTTGACCTCTAATATTTTTTTTTTAATGTTTCAAATAGACCATAAGGGTATTTGAAATGAGACACATGGCAATCGTATGCATGATACTTAGTCTCATTAACTTTTGCCTCTATAAATGTCCTTCCCATCGTAAGCCGGAAGTTGCCTGGACGCTCATGTGTAGCTTGTTTAAATATCTGTACCAATCTTAATATCAAAATGTGAAAAAAAAAAAGTTGCTAGCGACCAAGGACCTGATTTGGTCTCGCCATTGATTTTGTGTTTGGATCTCTACATATTAGCGAAATGTTAAAGTTGCAATTGCTAAATTAAAAAAAAAAAAATACTTGATTAGAAATTATAAATATTTACCATCAAAAATTTTAAAAACGTTACTAGCAATTAAATAATAAAAAAAGGTGTAAATCCGCAGTCAAAAAAAAAAAAAAAGTGTAACAAAAACCAAAAAATAAAACGATACCAAATGAGTCTTAGATTATGTCCATGTCACTACTATAACACCGTTGTAATTATGTTGTGAATGCGTTTACCTGTTGGCTAACTGCATGATGAAGTCCCAGGGTCTCCACCTTTCTTTTCTACTGGGTTAGGCCAATGACTCTATTTGTCTTCGAAAATTTTCTTGCTCCCATTTGCTCCCAAGACCTTCAATTGGCCGATGTTCCATGGAAGGCGAGTCTTCATACCCCCTACGTCCGCTTCCTTTCCCTTCTCCACCCAACAAACTCCAAACTCAGCCCTCGGCGACCTCCTCTTAGCTGCCTCCCTCTCCAACACCCTCTCCTGCTCCTCAGACCCGGCCGCCCTCGACCCCTCCTCCCTCCCCTCCCCCCTCTCGGATTCCGCCGTCCTCCACCTCCTCCGCCGCCCCTCTCTCCCCCCCGCCACCAAGCTTGGATTCTTCCGATGGGCTGCTTCCTCCCTCCCCTCCTTCTCCCCCTCCCCCGCCGTCTTCTCCGCCCTCTTCCGCTCTATCCTCCGCTCCCCTCGGCCCCCCCTCCTCGACCACCTCCGCCCCCTCCTCCGCCTCGCCCTCTCCTCACCCGCCGGCGCCGCCGCTCTCGACCCCCTCACCTTCCGCTCCATCCTGGACGCCCTCCTCCGCTCCGGCCATTTCGACTCCGCCATCGCCGCCCTCGACGATGCCGAGGAGCTCGCCGGCCCTGCCCTCCTCACCCCCCAAACCTATGGCTCCATCATCCGCGCCCTCCTCCAAAAATCCCAGCTTGACCTCGCCCTCTCCATGTTCCGCAAGCTCCTCATGGAAAACTCTGTCGGCCCCGACGTCCTCGCCTCCAACGAACTGCTTGTTGCTTTGAGGAGGGCCGACATGAGGGACGAGTTCCGATGGGTGTTCGACGAATTGTCCCAAAGGAGCTTTCTTTTTGACACCTGGAGCTATAACATTTGCATCCATGCCTTTGGGAGCTGGGGCCAGTTGGATCTTGCTCTCAGGCTCTTCAAGGAGATGAAATCAAAGGCTCCTCAAGTAGTCCCTGATCTCTGTACCTATAATTCGCTGATCCTTGCGCTCTGTTTGGCAGGGAAAGTACATGATGCATTAGCTGCCTACGAGGAGATGAAGGGGTCTGGCCATGAGCCCGATCGTTACACGTACCAGACTTTGATCCAGGGTTGCTGCAAAGCCTACCGTGTAGATGAAGCCATTAGAATTTTCAGAGAGATGGAGTATAACAATGTTCAGGCCAACACGGTAGTTTACAACACTCTTCTTGATGGGCTTCTGAAGGTTCGGAAGCTCACCGATGCTTGCCAGCTCTTTGAGAAGATGGTCTCAGATGGTGTCCGGGCCTCCTGCTACTCTTACAACATCTTGATAGATGGATTGTTTAAGAATGGGCGAGCTGCTGCAGGTTTCATTCTCTTTGGTGAGTTGAAGAAGAAAGGGCAGTTTGTTGATGCCATCACCTATAGCATTGTCATTTTGCACTTGTGCAAGGAGAGCCGGGTGGTTGAGGCACTTGAATTGGTGAGGGAGATGGAGGAAAGAGGATTGGTTGTGGATTTGGTCACAATAACATCTCTATTGATCGGGTTGCATAAGAGCGGGAAGTGGGATTCAGCAGAACTGCTTATGAAGTATTTGAGGGATAATCCTCTGTTGCCAAGTCTTCTCAGGTGGAAAGCAAACATGGAAGCATCAATAAGAGGTCCTCAGGACAGGTGGAAGGACTATACACCTATGTTTCCATCTGTGGGGAAATTGAGTGATATCATGAGTTGGATCAATCCAATCCAAGAGAGGGATACCCATGACACTAGTTCCAATGGTGAATCGAAGGATGAGTGGTCTTCCTCACCATACTTGGACCATCTGGCTGACAAGTTTGAGTCCATTTCTGGTAATTCTCAGATGTTCAGAGTAAGTAGAGGGCGCAGGGTGCAGGAGAAGGGTATCATGTCATTTGACATAGACATGGTCAATACATACATGTCAATCTTTCTAGCCAAGGGGAAGCTGACCGTGGCTTGCAAATTGTTTGAGATCTTCAATTCATTGGGAAAGGAGCCTGCGAGCTATACCTACAACTCATTGATGAATTCATTTGTCAAAAAGGGTTATTTGAATGAGGCATGGGGGGTTCTTCAGGAGATGGGAGATAAGCTTTGTCCTGCTGACATTGCAACCTATAATGTAATAATTCAAGGGCTGGGGAAGATGGGGAAAGCAGAAGTTGCAAGCTCGGTTCTTGATCAGTTGTTGAAGAAAGGAGGATATCTTGACATCGTTATGTATAACACTTTGATTAATGCACTGGGGAAGGCAGGAAGAATTAGTGAAGCAAATGAGTTGTTCAAGCAGATGATTGGGAGCGGCATCAATCCTGATGTCATTACTTTCAATACACTCATTGAGGTGCATGCCAAGGCTGGAAGGCTTAAAGAGGCCTACAAGTTTTTGAGGAGAATGCTGGCTGCAGGCTGCTCTCCTAACCATGTTACAGACACAATTCTAGATTTCCTTGAGAAGGAGATTGAGAGATTGAGGTACCAAAAGGCATCGATTAAGCGTGATGCTGAGGAGCCTGATGTGGATCCTTTAGTGTGATGGAAGCAACAAAAAAACCTTGCATTCCTCTCTGATTAAAGTCGTGTTGACTGGAAATTAGATTTCTTTGTCGGGCGTACTTTATAGTTCACTTGTGTTGAAGAAGATAAGCATCTAAGGAAGGAGAATTGCTGGCATTTTCTGATGGACCTGTTGAAGGACCCAGCATTATTGATTTGATATGGCAAACCACAATATCAAGGCTATCAAAACTTTTATTGCTGATGAGACTGCATGGTTTGGATTTCATTTGAGTCGATTTCATGCACACATGCTCCCGGTGGTAAGAGCCTCGGTAGCAATCAGAAAATTAGTCATTGATTTTTTCTTTAGTTGATAAGTTACTCGCAAGCATTACCATCATCCCATAAAAAACAGTCTGAAGTATTACAAAATTTTCATCAATTTGTCTTCTATGTTGAACAAAATATGATATTTGAGAGGGTGGACCTCTTTAATTCATTGATTCTTTTTGTATATTTCATGCTTCTTAATAACTAGGAGGATAACTAAGACTTGCTTAGATGGGAAAGGATGTAGACTCGTGGTTTTATCATTCTCCTCCAGATTGTTCAAAGTAATTTCCGAGAAGCTGTGGTAAATTTCATTTTCATTTCATATTATGCACAATCTGAGTACTCAAACCTTTCATCTTTGTATAAAAAATCATTCATTGCTTCTGATGATTCTTCCTTGCTTGTTCTGACGGTTTTCTTTTTCATTTTTTTGGGCGATAATTGCTGTTGTTTCTGTCAGTTTATCTGCCTCGTGCTAGCCTTATTTGTCAAGGTTTGTTATATGGAATTCACCTTATGCCCTCCTTGTTTGGTTGGGCAAAGTCAACACTTAGAATGGTATAGCAATTTCATTCCATTATTTGATTATCTAAAATAAAGCCAGAATTATAATTTTTTTGAAATGATAATTTTCTTATTTAATAAGGAAATGATCATTCCATCATTTTCACTTAGAAATTATAATTTCATTCGATTGCCTTACCTCTCATATTTTTTGTTACTATAATTTTGCCTTTATATTATGCATAAAGGAACATATCATTCTCAATATAAATTTAATATAACTCATATTCCATTATCATCAAAAAAATCAATATAGCAACTTTCATTATTATATTATATTAAATTATATTATAATTAATGTAATGTTAAATTTAATATTATAATATTAAAAAAATTATATAACAACTTTCATTATAATATTATAATAGTTATATTAAATTTTAATAGTATAATAGTTATAATAATATTAAAATTGTTATCATATGGATAAAATTATAACATTAAAATTATTATAATAGGAGAGAATGTTGTTACTATAGATATTAAAGTTACTATATTTCAATGCTATAATATTAAATTCAATGTTATATTCATTATCGTCAAAAAATTTAATATAAGAATCTTCATTATAATAATATAGTATAATAATTAATGTAATAGCATATTTAATATTATAATAATATAATATAATATATAACAACTTTCATTATAATAACTTTAATGTTTAATATAACTATGAGATAAGTTATATTAATGTCACATGGGTTATATTAAATTTAGAATTATTGATAATAGGATTTTATGTTATAAAATTTAAAAAAATAAAGTTTATTAATTTTTTTAAATCACTTTTTGTATATAAAAATAGAATGATAAATTTATAATAAATTAGATTTTATTCTTTCAGTTTTACTGTAAATTATAACACAGAAAAATTAGCATCTTATTCTGTGCTTAATTTTGCTCCAAACAAACATTGAAATTGTGGTGCTCTGTTTATTTCATTCCTCTTTTGATTTCATTGCTGCCTTGGTTTCAATTTCATTTGTGCAATCAAAATTATTGGCGCATTATCGCCAGCTGACAAGCTGAACAGCCATGGGTCACGAAATTCATTGATGGAAAATGTTGAGCTACTCTATGGTTAAACAGAGCACCCATATAGAATGATCTGGATAAGACTATAGTTGGAACTGAACCGTCATGAATAACAGCCTTAATGAGTCCTCTGAGAATTTTTGTCAGGACTTAAGTTTACATGTCAGGCTATCATTAATTGGATCCGTATGGATCAGTCGAACCTTGCCAGTCTCGTACCTGACTCATTCAGTAAATCAGTTCTTAGTGGAGTGGCTTGAGTTACATCCAAATAGAGACATGCCCCCCTTGTTAAATATTAGGGCCCCCCTTATTAAATATTAGGGCGAGGCTGATACTAAATAATTTTATGAAAACTTTTTCCTAATCATGGTTCTGTTTAAATAGGTCAGTCTCCATGCAGTACCCTGAAGTTTAAAAAGTAAGCCGAGCTCCAGTAAGCCGAGCTCCAGCAAACCGAACTAATGCCAGTTCGGCTGAAGCTCAACCCATTTTAGAGTGTGTTTGGTACGAATCAAAAGGGAGAAATCTTCTTTTGAGGGTTTTTACACAGGGTTAACCTTTTTTTATTGGCATAATTTTTTTAAGGATGATAAAATTGAACATGATATGTAAATATAAAATAAGTAGATTAAAATTGACTTTAAAGGAGTTCGTATCGTGAACGTATTAACATGAATATAATACGAAATAGTCATGCTATGTTATTAGTTGGTTTGCTAATTCGAAAGCGATCCATTGAAAATTCATTAGGTTGATGACATATTGATGAGTAGTGTTGAGTAGGTTAGATTATTTCTATTCTTATTAAACAATTCGTGTCTATTTATATTGGGTGAGTTTTGTTATGTTAATCCAATATGATCTATCTATTAAACAGATTATACACATCGTGTCATGTTACCTATTTAATAATCATGTTCATATTTGAACTTTTGACATGGTTGATTAATCATGTTATGTTTGTATTGTTTTATATAGTATTATACCTTAACTTCACTACGATACAAAAATGTGAATTGCCATCTCTAATCTTTTTTTTTTCTTTATTCTCCAAATTGTTAGCCCAACAAAAGGTAGGTTAGTAAAATTAAAGGCAAAAAATAGAACTAATAAAATATTAAATATTTCTACTATATACATATATAATATAATATTATAATATATATTTTTTATTATTATAATATATAAATGTGTTATTAAACATATTATAAAATATTATATTATATGTAATATTTCATATATTATATACATATAATGTATATATTTATTATATTTGGTATAATATCATACTTTATAATATATGTTATTTATATATAACATAATATAATATAATATAAATATATGTGTGTATGGTGATATTTTCATTTCTTATATCAGCCTTCTTCTAAATATAATTAGCAATTGCACATATAATATTTCACTCTTCGTTCACCAATACAACTAAATATAGTTGTCAGGCCTTATAATTCACATCTAAAAATATTACTTATATTATTTTTTACTATCCTGTTTTTAACTCCATGCCAAATGCACTCTTGAAGTCAACATTGTTTAGAAATAACTTGCTTTAAGGATTGGTGAGAGCATAAATTTGGCAAGGCTTTCATTTATACATAAACACATAAAAATGATGCTAATTTTGTTGATTTCTTAAAATAATCTGTAAGCCAAATTTGTTGGCGAATGCTTTGGTGAAAGTAGGGGCATTCTTTTACTTCTTTGTCTTCTCTATTTTCGATGCAAGTTAACCTTTATGGAGATTAATGGCCTCTGCATTCATCCAGAATAATAGAAGAGAAAATAATTTCTAGCCTTTATATGTTTATAAAGTTAAAATGATATTGGGAAAACATATGAGGACATAGCAGTTAAAATTTTTTTTCAAGCATACAATTATTTTCTCTTTCTCATACACTTTTAGTAAGTTATGAAAAAGAGTGATTAAAAAAAGGTGTAAAATTTATAATCTTAAAGTTGATTAAAAAAAAGTGTAAAATTTATAATCTTAAAGTTAAATGCGAAAAGAGGAAGAAAGATAGAGAAAATAATTTAAAAAAATTGTAATATATTTTATCCCTTCCCTCCATTTCTATTTAACTTTATGTAGGTAAAAGAATATATATATATATATATTTTTGCTTCTTTAAATTAACTATATAAAAAAATATAATTATCCCAAAGTTCAACTTCCTCTATCCACAACTTATGCATTTAACTAGAAAGCAAAATATTTATTAAGAAATAACTAAAATAAAACTGGATCGCTATTTTGTTATAATGGCCATTTCTATTGAAATAAGGATAACATCATCTTATAAATCTATTTTATACTTTAAAAAACTGTAAGGATATACCAATATATTAATCCTAAAATAATATCAGAGTCTTTGAACAACAATTTTGTAAAATAACACTGTAATCTTATTTCTCAGTCAAAAAAAAAAAAAAAAAAAAAAAAACACTGCAATCTCATTGCAGCCGTAACCAGTCATTTTCTGCCACAACGGCTGGTCATCGCTATTTTTTGTTATTTCCTAATAAAATAATTATGATAACCACTAGTTGTCACCATGCCACGTATTTTAACGGCTAGTCATCACCATAATATTTCATTAAAAAAAAAAAAAAAGTTCCTCTCAACAGTGGTTGACGGTAACCCTAAAGAGCCATTATTATTTTTCGACATCATGAGGAATAAGAATCCTGCTCGAGATGCCTTAAAATTACGATCGGATGCTCTTTTTTTATTTTTTATTTTTTTTTTCTTCTTCTTCTTTGTCCCTGTCCGTAAGCTTGTTTTAAACGCAGATATATAAGCTCTAAACCCGCCTCCGAAACCCAAAACCCTCACCAAAATCCTGCGCCCGCCTCTCCCCAAATCTCACCGCCAATTGCTTTTCCCCTTGCCTCCTCTCTCTCTCTCTCTGCTCTGGCGGAGGGCTTCGTGCTCTGAGACGGCCCCCGAATTTTATAGCTGCTGGATTTCTAGGGTTTCGTCCTCTCGCCCCTCTGCTCTCTTTCTTGACAGATATAAGGAGATAAGATGGCGTGGGAGGACGAGATCATAGGCCCGGACGTGGCCTCCGCCGGCCTTCACGTGAGCGAGCGCATCGGCAAGGACGTGGCCGCGCAGCTCGACTTGGAAGAGGCTCTTGAGGCCTCGCGGTACGCGAGCCACCCTTACTCCTCCCATCCGAAAGAGGTAATCTTTGCACTCTAAAACTTCTTGTAAGTTCTTGTAAGGTTGCGATCTTTTTGAACAAATATTAGTGGACTGATACGAACTGAGGGAGAAAGGCCATCAAGGAAAGAAAATCCATCCTACTATTCCCATCCCAAAGGCGCAATCTTGTGCATTCTGAAAGTTCTTGTTTTTAATTCAAACTTTGTTCTTTCCTCCCCACAAATGTTAATGCTTTCGCTCAAAATTTTAGCCTTTTGAATCAATACTGATGCTTACGTATGATGAACTGATGCAAGTTTGGGGGAAAACATCAAGAAGAGCCACCCCTATTCCTCCCATCCTAAAGACGTAATTAATGAATTTCAAAAGATTTTGCTCTTCCTTTTTTTTTTGAACAAATATTTGATTCTTAGATATGTTGAGATGGTGCAAATTAGAAAAGAAAACATCAAAATTAGAAAATAGCAATGCTGTAGAGGTAGTTTGAAATGGCTCATGCATTTGATTATCAATAGTATTGTTACTGGGTTAGAGTGACCTGTGAAACCAGTTTTGTTAGTATCCATCTTGCAAAGCCCTTAATTAGATATCTTTCTGTAAAAGAATTGTTGTCGTTGATGCAACTAAAGCATTTTGTTGGATTTTGTGGCTGGAAAGGGACTTGCTTAATCGGGGGCGCTCTTGATGGCTAGGTGTTGCCATTTTAGATGCTAGAAGCTTATTGAGTCTGGATGGCTGAGCTAATTCCATGCAATAACTGTTCTGCCCATGTTGGAAGGTTTTGTTTGTATTTTTTTTGCCTGCCTTTGTTTTGGGCTTTATTTGGCCTTTTTCTTTTTCTTGAGGTTTGTTGTGGGATATGATCTTGAAATTTGCCAGAGTAAAGGTATGGATTTTGCTGTCTTCTTGTTTATTTCAACCTATATGATGCCTTTTCAATCCTCAAAAAAAAGTAGGAAAACAAAATCTTGGGAAGGAAGAATAGTAAATGAACTTCTGTAAATATAAAGGACAACTTTTAGATTGATTATTCTGGGTGTCCATCAACATGTACCATACATAATAAAACTAAACTACCACCACTATCTCTTGATTTTCTGATTCATACTTTGGACTGCTTAACCTTTCTCAGAAACTAATGATTTCTAATTTTTTTTTTCAAAATTTGTTTCAATAGTTTTTGTGTTATTTGATCTGATCGTTTAAAATACAAAACAATCATTTTGTATTATGGGAGTAGGAAAGTTTCCTTACTCGCCATTCTTGTAGATCTGATATAATTCTGTTGACTTGTTTCTTCTATATTCTTGACAATACTCCCCCTTTCTCTTTATCTTTTCTTCCCTCAATAATGAGTGCTTGTGCTGCAGTGGCCTCCTTTAGTTGAAGTTGTGGAGACTCGGGAGTTACCTCCTGTGCTAATTGAGAGGTATAATGCAGCTGGTGGTGAAGGAACAGCACTTTGTGGATTTTTTTCAGAGATACGCCGAGCTTGGGCATCAGTTGACAATTCTTTGTTTCTTTGGCGCTTTGATAAGTGGTAACTCTTGAGGACATTAGCACGGCTTTGATTTTTTGAACTACTCTCTTGCTCTCTCTGCCAAACTAAAGTCCAGATCAAATGATGCACTTGTATATTTGAAAGTCACATGCTTTTCTGCAATGTTTTTGTTTACTTCAGTTACGAAATATATAAGTATTGCCCTGGTAATGTTTCATCAACTTCCAGTAATACTGAAAGATCAGAAAACACTGCAGTTTTACATTTGCATTTACTTTGCCATACCTTTTTAATAACCACTACTATTATCCCTGGTTGATGTATAATTCAAAGAAGTTTTAGATGAGGTAGAGAAGACTCCATGATCCTTTGTTACAACATTTTGTTTCTGTCATGTCCTTACTCAATGTTTTTACTTCAATGCTTTCTATATGCTAGGAATCTAATAATTCAAGAGTTTTCTCTATAAATAGGGATGGACAATGCCCTGAATATAGTGTGGAGGAGCAAGCTATTTGTGCTGTTGGCCTTGCTAAAACAAAGCCTGGAATTTTTGTTGAAGCAATCCAATATCTTTTGGTGCTAGCAACTCCTGTCGAGGTAGGAGTGGTATTGTTATAATTGTTTTTGACTGAACTATACGTCTTTTAACCTCTAGCTAGCAACCTTAATTTAATTTATAAGTAGCCTTGTAAAATACATTAATAAGATCATCAATATTCTACTGTTCCGTTGAAGCAAAATTTTTCTAATAGATGGCTATGCCAGCCTGAAAAACTATCAAGTGCTGAAATGAAATGATTTTCAACATATGTTGTGCTAATGTTGACATAGCAAGTCCTTTATGGTCTGCTCCTTGATATCTTTGTTACTAACCTCACATTCCCATTTTTTTATGTCCAAGATATCCGCCAAATACAGCAGCTTCCCTGAATTTTTTGTATAGTTTGTGGATCCAACATTGAATGTTTGGGTTTTAAGGGGTTTCTTGTTGCTATTTACCTGATATTATGGTATGTTGGATAAGATGGTTTGGCAGTAGAATACAAATATGTAAATGATGAGATATGTATTGCATGAAATAATGGTTTTTAAACAATTGCTATTTCTGTAAGTAGCATGCGTCCTCAGATTTCTTTTCACAATTTCCAGATCTTAGTTTTCTTTCTTCTGTTGGTGCCCTATGGCATGACCTTGAGACTCCCTTGTCAAGGTCATGAGTGGTATTAATCCTCAAGGTCAAAGTGTCTTGCAATATTCCACTGCACTTCATCATATACTGGTGCTACTTCTTTGCTTTTGATATTTTTTATAGCTATATTATCTGCCTGTTTGTATCAATCATGTGATTCTTTAAGTTGTTGCGGAACAACTGAATTAAAATTTTCAATGTGTTAGAGGTTTTATAAACTGTTCACTAGCTAGTCATAAGTGTTTTTTTTTTTTCGAATTTTATGAATAGGTTGATGATTTTTTTGTTTTGTTTTGTTGTTTTTGGTCTTCTTGCTATTGTTTTTGCTGTTTCTTCTCCCATGCTTGATTTTTATCTGGTCACAAAATAATATATTAATAATTTAACAAATTTTAGTTTTAGAAGTTAAATTTCCAATCTCAGAGCAAGAAGTCATCCAGAACACTGCAAGTCACATTTTTAATCTCAATCATCCATACATCTAGCTTTAAATTAACTATTTTTCTAAAATTAGTATATGTACCATGAAAATGTTTTAGGATGCCCTGGGGACATTTTTTAAGGTGATTGCCCCCATTATAATTTCCATTGGTCATATAACTATAATTTATTAAGTTTATTTTAATTAATTATTTTTCTAAAATTGCTCCTATAGAATCTCCTAAAGTCTACTATGCATTGTAGGAACTAGCAGGTGAGGTGGGGCATATCCATACCAGGCATGCCATAACATACCGGTGTGGTACTGGTACATTGCTGGGGGTTGACAAAGGGGCTGAATTGGCCGGATCTGCCTGGTTTTGTGTCGTACTGATCTGTACTGCCCAGTTTCAGGTGGTACCATATCTTGGCATGAGAAATGGGTCCCCCGACCTTATGTTGGTAATGAAGCTATATTGTGCGGTACCAGCAAGGTACCGTACGATACCTCATACTGACAACAGACCATGTGGCATGCATGTGCCACAGTGAGAAATGGTGTCTGTTCATCTGTCTCTTTCCCTGTCTTGGCCCTTCTTCTTTTTCTTCTTCTTCTTTTCCATTGGCTGGCTCTTGTAGAGGGTTCATGATTTAAGCAGATGTTGTAGATTACCTAAGTTGCAACATCATGAATTTATCACCCTCTAGACTTGAGATTTGATCATCTAGTCTCTGTCATGCAACGGCAAGCAGTAAATCTCAAAATAAAGGACTACATAACTGATTTTAAAAAAAGGGTCAAGATCTGTTGTTGAAGTCTTCAAGAACCCTCATGCCTTGAAATTACTCTTCCATATGTTGTGACATTATACGTGATCTTTTTATGCTATGATACTTATCATGGATGTTGTTGGTTGTTAATTTGTTTTGTTTGCATGGTCTTAGTTGATTCTTATTGGAGTGTGCTGCACTGCTAGTGGAGATGGAACAGATCCATATGCTGAGCTTTCCTTACAACCTTTGCCTGAATATACTATACCATCTGATGGAGTCACTATGACATGCATTGCATGTACGGATAAAGGTCAAATTTTCCTGGCTGGTCGTGATGGACACATTTATGAAATCCAGTACACAACTGGCTCAGGCTGGCGTAAGCATTGTCGTAAAGTTTGCCTAACAACAGGTTTGGGCAGCATTCTTTCGAGGTATGCATGCCAGTAGTATGTTTGAATCCTATCAAAACATCATGCCACTTTTATTCTTGCATCACATGATATGTATAAATTTTTCTTTTTTAATGTTCAGGTGGGTCTTGCCAAATGCCTTTAAATTTGGAGCTGTCGATCCAATTGTTGACATGGTTGTCGATAATGAAAGGCACATCATTTATGCACGAACAGAAGGCTCAAAACTACAAGTATTTGATCTGGGTGTAAATGGTGATGGTCCACTTAAGAAAATTGCTGAAGAGAAAAACTTGATTGATCCCCGTGAGACACAGTATGGAAGTAGACGATCTGCTGGATCAAGGGCAGTTGCACGGGCAGCAAAACCATCAATAGTTTGTATTGCACCATTGTATATTATGGAATCAAAATGGCTACACATGGTTGCTGTTTTGTCTGATGGCAGGAGACTGTACCTTTCAACTTCGTCAGGTGGAAATAATTCTTCTGTTGGTAGTTTAACTGGACTTACCACTCTTCAGAGGCCATCTTGCTTAAAAGTTGTTGCAACTAGACCATCACCTCCCTTAAGTGTTGGTGTTGGGCATACTTTTGGTGCTGTCTCTTCAGCTGGTAGAACTCAGGCTGAAGATCTGTCTTTGAAGGTGGAAACAGCTTTTTATTCTGCAGGAACTCTTGTACTTTCAGATTCATCAACCTCAGCCATCTCCTCTATTCTGATTGTAAGCAGGGATTCAAGCATGCAATCATCTCTTTCCAGTAACTTTGGAATGGCTGCAAGAAGCTCTCGTGCATTACGGGAATTAGTATCATCTTTGCCTGTTGAAGGCCGAATGCTCTGTGTTGCTGATGTTTTGCCCCTGCCAGATACTGCAGTCACTGTGCAATCTTTGTACTCTGATGCCGAAGCTTTTGCAGGTTTGAGAGAATCATCTGAAAAGGCATCCGGTAAACTTTGGGCTAGAGGAGATCTACCGACACAACATATCTTACCTAGGAGGAGGCTTGTTGTATTTAGCTCCATGGGTCTGATGGAGGTAGTCTTCAACAGGCCGGTGGACATCTTGAGAAGATTATTTGAGTCTAATTCACCAAGACCACAAATAGAAGATTTTTTCAATCGTTTTGGAGCTGGAGAGGCTGCAGCCATGTGTTTAATGATGGCAGCAAAGTTGGTCTATGCTGAAGAAAATCTTATAAGCAATACGGTTGTTGAGAAAGCAGCTGAAGCGTTTGAGGATCCAGGAATTGTTGGAATGCCGCAACTTGATGGTACTACTGCTTTGTCAAGTGCTAAAACTCCACCTGGAGGCTTTAGCATGGGGCAGGTTGTTCAAGAGGCGGAACCCGTATTTTCTGGTGCATATGAAGGACTTTGCTTGTGTTCATCTAGGTTGCTATTTCCTATATGGGAACTGCCTGTGATGGTAGTTCGAGGGGAGTTAGTATCTGATGGCTGTTTTGAAGAAGGGGTGGTTGTTTGCAGGCTCTCTGCTGCAGCAATGAAAGTCCTTGAGACCAAGATTCGCTCCTTAGAACAATTTTTAAGGTCCAGAAGAAACAAGCGACGGGGGCTTTATGGTTATGTTGCTGGTCTAGGTGATTATTCTGGTTCTATTCTCTATGGAACTGGTTTAGATGTGGGAGCTGGTAGTCATAGTACAGGGAGAAATTTATTTGCGACACAATCCCGAAATGCTGACTCAGGAGATCCACAAAATAAAAGACAAAAACTTCTTTACACTTCAGCAGAACTAGCTGCCATGGAGGTAAGGAAAAACTATGTAGACTTGACATTAATTTGGTTTGCTAACTTTGAGACACAATATACAGGTGAGAGCAATGGAATGTCTTAGGCGGTTACTCCGAAGATCTAGTGAAGCACTTTTCTTGCTTCAGCTTATTTCCCGTCATCATGTTGCTCGGTTGGTTCAAGGTTTAGATGGTACCCTACGCCAGAAATTGATTCAGTTGACATTCAATCAGTTGGTATGTTCTGAGGAAGGTGATCATCTTGCCATGCGACTTATTGCTGGGCTTATGGAGGTGAATATGATTTAACTTGTTACTTCTAGATGCTTTACACATTCTATTTTATTATGTCTCCTTACCAACCGTTGTAGATTGTATTCGTATGCAAGGGTACGCTATGCTATATTCCTGGTGTTTATGACCTAATGCTGCTTGAGTTCTCACTGTTAGTTGTGTGCTTCTAGGATTTCAGTACTGGACCATGTTGGGCATACCAGCTTGTACCAGTAGGGGGAACTGGTGCTTGGTAAGCCCCTAATATCAAGTATTGGTACCAGGAACTGGACTGTATCAACTCTATACCAGTTGGGTACTGGTATAGGTACCAAAACTGGTGTTGAGAACCTTGGTATGCTTACTATCGGGCTTGTTATTATTTGAGCTAATTTTGTTATGATCTTTTCAATTATTCCAGTACTATATCGGTCCAGATGGCAGAGGCACGGTAGAAGAGATAAGTATGAAACTAAGGGAGGGTTGTCCAAGTTACTTCAATGAGTCTGACTACAAATATTTCCTAGCAGTTGAGTGTCTTGAGAGAGCTGCTGTCACTGTGCAAGCTGATGAGAGGGAAAATCTTGCTAGAGAAGCTTTAAACCTCTTAACTAAAATTCCAGAGTCTGCAGATTTGAGCACCATATGCAAACGATTTGAAGACTTAAGGTCTATGTTCTTTTGTTGATATTATAAAATCTCTGATAGAATCTCCTAGTCTTATTTCTCCTTTCTAAAGTGTAGTATTCAAAACTAACAGTGGCTTTTTGCTTGCTGTAGGTTTTATGAAGCTGTAGTACGCTTACCTCTGCAAAAGGCTCAAGCTCTTTACTCCAGGGGTCTTATAATTGATGGAAGAATTGATCCGAGAACCCGTGACAGTGCCCTTGCTGAACGTGAACAGTGCTATGAAATAATCATGAATGCCCTTCGTTCTTTGAAGGGTGTTGGACAAAGTGGGATGCAGAGAGAGTTTGGCAATTCTGTCAGACTTCCTGGTACAGTGTCTGTCCTTGATCAGGCTTCTCGGGACAGATACATAAGACAGATTATTCAGCTGAGTGTCCAATGGCCTGACACGGCCTTCCATGAACATTTGTACAGGACAATGATTGAACTTGGACTCGAAAATGAATTATTGGAGTATGGAGGTTCAGATTTGGTGTCCTTTCTGCAGAGTGCTGGCCGTAAGCCACTGCAAGAGGTTTGTTCTGCTTGAAGTTCAATGATTGCTACAAGCTTTTTGCCAGATATGTTGATTCCAATTATACTAATTCTATTGGAGGAGCTATCAAACTCCATCCAAGCCACACAGGGCATGTGGCCAAATGTTTAAATGGTTCACAACCCATAAGGCATTATTGAGATTGTGTATGAAAACTTTTCTAAAACTTTAAATAGGCACTCGGTGCACAAACTTATACAAATAATACAACTCATTGAGTATGTATATGTTCTAAACTTCTAATGGATATTGAACTGCAATAGAGCAATACACTTTCCCTAATATGACTCCCCTTTGCTATTCCCCAATCCCCATGCCGTTCAAGGTTGATCGTGCACCTAGAGATTTCACTATATGAACTACCTTAACAGGTTTCATTCAAATCTGTGTTTTTACATATTTAAAGTTCTTTTTTTTTCTAGGGAAATTTGCTTGAATAGTAGTTTGAGCTTCGCACATGCTTAGACTCTCTTTTACATGGATCAATTACTTGGAATAATGGGAATACTTGCTAAAACTGAACAATGTGAAACACTTGCAAATTCCTGCTGGTGGAAAGGTAAATCATAATGGTCATTTGGAAATTTTGCAGTGTTGATGACTTAGATGTTTCAGGTTGTTAATCAAAACAGAGCATTCAATTGGCACTTCATTAAATTGAAATTTATTTACCTCTTCCACTGGTTCTGATGACTGCGGATTCGTGTTTTGTTTATTTTTATTTCATTTCTGTTCAGGTTCGGGCTGTGGCTGCAGTAACATCAACTGCTCCTCCAACAGGTGATTTTGATTCACCTATTCCTTCTAGTCACACCAAGTATCTTGACCTTCTAGCCAGGTATTATGTATTGAAGCGGCAGCATTTTCTTGCTGCTCATGTGCTATATAGATTGGCAGAAAGGCAATGCACTGATGCGGAGGATGCTCCTACCTTGGAGCAGAGGTAATGCGGACAATGCTTTCTACAAGTTTTATCCTCTTCATGGTTTTAAGACGATTCCAGATGATATAGTAATCCTTTTTTAGCCTAAATAGATGATTTAGGGCCAGTTATGACACATGTTTTCTTGGTGAAGCCAGGCGTCAATATCTTAGCAATGCAGTTCTGCAGGCTAAAAGTGCGACTAGTGTTGGTCCTGTGGGTTCAAACAGAAATACTGTTGACGATGGTTTGCTGGATATGCTTGAAGCAAAACTTGCTGTTCTTCAATTCCAAATGAAAATAAAAGAGGAGCTGGAGTTGATAGCATCAAGGTCAGAAAGCTTACCGGGCAGCAACGAAGCACTTCCAAATGACCCCTCTGTGCAAAGTAACCAAGTAGGTGATGTTGAAATTGCAAAGTCTGCTAAAAACAAGGCGAAAGAGTTAGCGCTGGACCTGAAGAGCATTACTCTGCTATACAATGAATATGCTGTTCCATTTAAGCTTTGGGAGGTCTGGCTTTACACTTTGGAGATTTCATTGTCCTGACATTTTCATTTCGATGCTTGCATAAGGAATCTTATTGTATTTTATGGAGATCATTGTTACTGATGTTTTCATCTATATTAAAAAGAAATGCCACAAAAAATAATAAGTTTCGTACCATAATTTATGCAATTTGTTCTCATCTCTGCCATTGGTAGCTACATGCACTTCACATTTACTTTGCTGGAATTTGAGTCAGCTTCTTGATGCCTGCATTGGGATATTTTCTTTGCAGTTTGATATGCAATATCATTATACATTCAATGCAAATCCGAAAATCACTTTTCACCTTGCCTTGAAAGTTTTGTGTCTACTTTAACATTTTCAACAGAGATTCACTTGGAGAACTGCTAATAGCAGCACAAACCTGTTTGTGGCATGCCACACTATATTTTAAGGACCTAAGGGAACCTATATAGTATTAACAGAAAATATATTAGAATCAGATTTTAAGTTTGTAGCTAGAACACATTCAGATGAAAAGAACATGCAGTCAGACCTAACGCAAGTGTGTAAATGTGCACGGACAACAATTTGGAGGTGCAGTCCTTGTGCGCTAATGTTTATCTATGCTTATAAGCAGTCTAGGGTAAAGCTGTGCTATAGTAATGGTGTTGTTAACATACTTTAGGTTCAAAAAACTCAATGCAACTATTTGCCTTGGGAAAAAGATAAAATATATTTTTGTTTTGTGAAACACTGTATTGCATCACTTGCTTAATTTTATGCGGTATGATCAACTCTTGCCTTCTTGCAAAGCATGATATCATAAGCCCTCAGTCCAAGGTCATGCTACATGTATGTGCATGCTTGCATGCTCAAACATGAATACACTCTCACTCAGGCACATGCATTGTACAAATACACGCTTGGAGGTTCATTCACATGGACTCCAACTTAATTATCATGTTTGCATGCTCATGTTCGAAATCCCTATTGCATTTGTTTGTTAATGTTATGCATAAATGAAGCTCGAGTTAGTATTAATGCTTATTTAATTTCATTATGAATGTTATGTTGCAACTGATGTATGGCAAGTTAAAAGGGTGAATGTTTTAACACTAATCCATAGGGCTCCTTGCAGCTCAGAACATACCTCTTTGCATGTAGTTCCCATGATGACTCTTGCATTACACCTCTTTAATGTTGCTATTATGTACCTTAGTTAAGGTCTAATTTGAATATGGGTGTTTTGGACCATCCATTATACCTCTTTGTTTATCTTATAGTCTGTACAGAATCTTCATAGATGTGAACCATCAACGTCATTCTATTTTTCTTGACTAAAGGTGATTACACTTGGCCTTAAATCAAGGTACATCTCGTGGCATAGGGTTGTCTTGATTTTTTCATTAAACAGGATACATTGTTATCTCACCTTGTCCTGATAATTGGGATGGGAGATGTCCCATGATATGCCGATTGGGATATTGGGACGATGGTAGGATGGCTTTGCCTTGACACTTGGGACGGTAACCCATCATGACATTTTATGAGATGTCTCATCGGGTTTGAAACCATGCTTGATATTTTTAATGGCACTTTTTGGTAGACTCTTGCATCTTATTAACAATTGTCCTACTAGATATTGTAAATTTTTTTGAGACCCAAGGCAAAGAGATCTACATTTTATGTACAATTATGATGGCAGATACGGAGTACTAGATGTTGAATCATACTATTACCCCCTTATGATATTTAAGCATCCTACATAGTGCTTTTCACAACTTCTTGAGTGGAACATAGGGGAGATTTCAGTACAATCTAATATTCTTGAAAAGGCTTTTTTTTCTATTAGTGAAAAAGTTGACCTTGTATCGGTACAATCTGATCAATCTAAGTGCTTATCAAGACATTGTGGGAATCATTGATGTAAGGACCTCTGTTGGTCTCTTTAGTCCTATATGTGTTGTACGTTGTGGAGATTTTGGTTATTTGTATGGGACCAAGGAATCTAAATAATATCTTTTTTAGCTAGCCTTTTTGGATGTGGTCTTATGTTATGACAAATTGTATTGGAGTAAATCTAGCTCGTTGCCCATGTGGATTAGGGGACATTATAACATGGGCTGATCTAAAGTTGACCATGAGCTAATCGTGATGTTTGTTATTGGATTTGGAGCCTTTAACCTAGTGAGGATGCCAGGGCTTAAATGGAGGGAGTATGTGATTATTCATGTTAGTGTATGTTTAGTCCTACATTGGTTGTGTACTTAGGAGATTTTTGGTATTTCTAAGGATCAAGAGATCTAAATAGTATTTTCTTGGCTAGCCTTTTTGGGTGAGATCTTGAGTTGTTACGGTTGAAAAGCCTTAACAAGTAAGAAAGCATTTTTCTCGTGAGTTTATCAGGCTGGGTAATCATTTTGTGACTTGGAAATTGGTTTTCAATTTTTTCTTTTCCTTTTTCCTTCTTTTTCTTCTTCATCATGGTGATGGTGGGTATCTATACTCTGTTCGGTAGTTGCTGCTTTTGGAAGTAGGTGTTGTGATTGGCGCATGGAATTATAATGAGACAATCTAAAATTTGAAAGGTGTATGAACAAGAACTGTTTTAGTAATTTAGCAGTAAACTCAAGGAAATACAAGAGTGGAAAACTAATAAATATTGTCTATTAGAGAAGGTTTCATATTTTTTCCTTGCATATTTATTCTATTATGACCATGTTCCCAATTTCTCACTCCCCCTGACTTACTGGAGCCTGCATTTGATTTTCCAAACTTCTTTCTCAAGCGAAGCTAATTAGCCTAGAAATTGGTTAACTACTATGACCAATCTTTGGAAGTCATTAAGTTGTGGAGAACTGCTACTTGGGAGGATATGAATTTTTATTTATTTAAGGCAATGACTTCTCGAGGTATTTAGGTTGGTGAGGTGATGCTGAAAGGAAAATCAGAATTATTTCTTTGTTTACTAGAAAGGGCTTGGCATTCTAGGTTATGATAATCACTTTACATATCAGTTGTGGTTGAAACAGGAATCTTCTTCAGTTATGAGATTACTGTTGGAATCCATTTGGAACTGTTTTTAAAAATTTGCTGTGAAAAGGATTAGGTGTGGGGATCAATGATAATATTTAAATTCAGCAGTGACATTAAAAATCAACTGCAACTTGAGCTCTGCATCGGTTCTACCTGATCTTTTGTATATATTTCTGCAGTAGTTCCATGGCACATTTTTTGAGATTATTAAACTTACTATAGGAGTTTCAAATTTTTGAGCTTTTAACAATTCCACACATGTTAAGAATATATTGGCCTTTGGCAATTGTGTTCTATATTCTGGATGTCTAGGTTTCTTTTTTCTTTTCTTGATCCAGCCCATGTTGTGTTTCTTCTAGATGGTGTCAATGATAATCTCATAACAAATTCTGTGTTTTCCATATTTTAGATACTTGTGTAATACGGAATGAAAATTTCTTCATGTTTGAGGAATAATTGGTTGACTGTTGGTATTGTAAAACATGTTAGTGTATTTCTCAAGAACTTTTTGTAAGATTTCTTCGTTAACAGAGGTGAGATATTTCTAATGTACCTGCATCTATTTTATAGCTGGGCTTCAATACTGTAAAATAACATTACGAAACACACATGCAACTGTTTTATTAGTTATTGATATATAATGGTTTTTCTTGGTTTTCTTGAAATAATTTTTATATATAATGTCCTCCTTAATCGCTATACATGAGGTCACCATACATGAGGTTGGTTGTGAAGCTTTTAGCTGGCGACTGCTTTTTACCATTCTGCTTTATGTCAGTCAATATGGTTCTTGAATTTTACACACACACATACATACTTAGAGAGAGAGAGAGAGAGAGAGAGAGAGAGAGAGAGAGTCCATATCAGTAAGTATGACTTCATATAATTGTGAACATGCAAGGGCTGAAGGATATTATTGATGATGTAGCTATTTTAGTAATATCTCACTGCTTTATTTCTTTGTTGTTGTGGAAAATTGCATTGAGTTTGCTTTATGTAACATCATCCCATTGAGTTTGCTTTATTTCTTTGTTGTTGTAGAAAATTTTCTTTCAACTTTATAGGTGTCCTAAGATCATATAATATCTCAGTTGTATTTATTCATTTTATCGAATTAGCTTTAATCCTATGAATGGCAACTTTTTTAAATCTCTCCTTTTTTTATTAGTAATAGATCTTAAATATCAAAAATGATCAATATTAGGAGCTTCATAATATTCAATTTAAACTCTAGTTTCATCTATGTTTCTAATTTTACTAAAACTGCTTTCATATGTGTTCTATCTTAGTCTTAATTTAAAATCTTTAAGTTCTAATACACTTCTCTATGGTTCCAACTTATGATTAACCTTGTTCCAACTTATGATTAATCCTGATCTTAGTTTCTTCCATTAAGACTATATCATTTGCAAATAACATGTATCAAGAAATATCGTCTTTAAGATGCATGGTAAATTCATCCATAATTAGTACAAAAAGGTAAGACTTAGAGGAAGTTCTTAGTATAAAATTATTATGAATGGAAATTCATAGATATTATCATCAGTAGTTCTCATATTAGTAACCGTTCCATTATATATGTCTTTAAATACATTAATATGTAGTATAGAGGAAAAATAGCTTTTATCTGGTATAAAATTAAATTGGTTCTATTATATTTTTATGCAACATCTCAATCTCTGCTTAATCATCTTCTCCCAATTTTCATAATATGGCATATAAGTTTAATGTTGGAATAGTTAGAACAATTTAAACATTATCCTTATTCTTATAAATTTGTATTATAGTGCTCCTCTATTTATCACAAATCTTCTTAGTCTTTAAGATCTTGTTATACATGGTCAGTTAACTTCTTTATCCTTTTTAGATTTTGTCATCTTTAACTAAAACTTTTTGATCTTTATCTTGGATGCATTTAACTTTGAGTCAAATATTTAGGTTTTGTTTGGAACATAAGTCATTGTGGAATTCATTTGCAAATCAATTGAATTCTAATATGAAATTTATTTGTAAATGAATTTTTATGTTGGCCTATTGAACATCGACGATGGAACTATGGAATTAAAATGAATTCTTATGTTTGGAACAAATGAGAATTGAATTCAATATTTTATTTTCCTAGATTTCCCTTATTTAATAAGTAGTTAGAAATGATGATTGGAGAATTGTTATATTAATTATATTCTCAAATCATATCTAATTATATTAATTATAATTTAATGATCATAATAATTGTAATATAATAATAAATAAATTATTAATACATAATATTATGATTATATTTAATTATGTTATTCAAATAATAATATATTACTAAATATAATATAAATAATTTATATGATTATATATTATAATAATTCTATTAATATCAATTAATATTATAATTATATTAATAACAATGATATTATATAATTATAATTAATAATGTTATAATTTTATAACAATATTATTTAATATTTAATGATATAATCAATAACAACAAAAAAGCCTTAATCTCAAACTAGTTGGGTTAGTTGCATGAATTCTTTTTCTCTGTTCAGCTCTATTTTGAGCCATATTTTTTTGTAAAATGTCAAGATTTTAAGTCTTTCTTTATCACTTCCATATAATTTTCGATTTACTTTTATCTTCTTTTCCTTTTATATAATAATATATTATTTATTATTAATATTATATTATATATTGCAATATATAATATCATTATATTTAATATTGAAAAGGATATTCAGTAATATTAATATTATATATTAATATAATAACATTATATTAATTATTGTATTATATACCTTTTCGTAATCTCACAGCATCATAATATATCAAAAATAATGTTATTTTTTGTCAAAAGCTATTGATCGTTAATGGGGTAATTTTGTTCAAAAAATTTGTTTTCTTCATTCTATGGAATTCATTTGCAAATCCTATTAAAATTAATAGGATTTGTAACAAGAAGCAATTTCATGATTTAGTAGTTGGGATTTCAAATTCATGATTTGTTATGTTGCCAAACATAGCAAATCATGGATTTGCAAATGAATTCCACAAAAACTGTGGAATTCATTTGTTCCAAATAGAGTGTTAGTTTTTCTTTGTCTTAGTCTTGCGATCTTATTATCTCTGTTCCTATCCTTAGTTTTTAACTTGCGATATAACTCTTCATACGCCTTGAATCTGTTTATGAATTTTTTGAAATGTTAGGGTCCATGACCAAAGTTGATAACTGCAAGCGAGATTTGTCATGTTTAAAGAAATTTTTATGGCAAATGCATGTTTTATTATTGATGATTAAGCTGTGTTTAACATTGAAATTAGTAGTCTTGTGGATGGAGTGGAATGGTTTGGATCTTTTGCATGCATTTAAAAGGTGGTTTGCAGTTGTTCCCAGTGCAGTTTATCTTAGCACGGTACTATATGATACTGGTTAGTGTCAAGCATATCATAAGAGAGCTGTAGGGAACAAAGTACCAGTACTTGAAACCTTGATCTCAAGGATCTCCTTCAACATTATTTGTGCTGTGGCCATCTAGCCTTAATTTGTGCAGAGTGGATTTGCACCCATGATGGTGGTTGAAAGTTTTTTGGTTGTTGATGCTTACAGAATCTTCCTTTTTATGTTCTTTCTAGAGTTTCTATCTTATCCTACTATATGCTACATGTGAAGAGAGCAAGGTAACTATTGATCATTTTATCCATTTCTAGACTACTATATGTATTTGCAAGCATTTCCTCAAGTAATTGTGTGTAAGATGGGATTCCTCTAGCAAATTGTCATTGGATGCGATGGAGTGGGACTGTTAGTTTTCAATCGTGTGAATAAATTTGGGGAAGCTCCTTTAATGGCAGTCTTTTGTGATATTGGAAGGACATAGTTCAATGCTTTTCCAGTGACAATAATTATGTCCTCTAGTGGGGTTACACCTAAGCTAATAAAGATAAAGACCACCCAATGGATGGATAAAGCAGAATTTCTAATGTAGCTTCCTTTTTCGCTCATGCCTTCACTGTACCATAAAAAATGATTACTGTACCACAAAATGATTCTGACCAGGTAATCTGTCTTTTCTGACCCTGTTGGAAACAAGTCATCAGATTAGATAGAGGCCTACATGTTAGAGGATGAACTTACTTTGGCGAGTTGATTCAATTTTATTCAAATTGTGGAATCTGATTTTAGGTTGCGAACTGAGTGTATTGCATAGTGCACCTTATATTTTTTTTTTCTTATTGAATTTTACTCACAGAATCAGCGCTTTAATGTTTTAGATCTTTTAGATAAGGATGAGGTTGTTTGGGCTAGATTTTTTGTGAGAATAGTTTGAACTTTTGTTGTTTGACCTCCTTCCTATTTGTCATGAGAAAAATTAATTGTGTTCCTATATTTGTATAATATTTTCACCTTCTATAAGAGCATAAAACTACTGTGAATTATAAGAATTTCATTTATTTATAAAAATGTGCATGCTGTCTCTTGTTTACTAACTTCGTGTGGAGAATTCTTTCTGGCTATTTTGTGGCATTAGGCTCTTCTTTGTTTTATTCTAGTACTCATGCCCAAACATTTCATCTTTTGTTATCTTTAATGTCTTTTTTTTTCCTATCTCTGGTGTTCATCTTTAATGATTATAAGCTGCCTCACATGATTTATTCTTCTCAGATATGCTTGGAAATGCTCAACTTTGCAAACTATTCAGGAGATGCTGATAGCAAGATTGTCCGAGAAACATGGGCTAGGCTTCTCGATCAAGCCCTTTCAAGAGGTGGAGTTGCAGAAGCATGTTCTGTGCTCAAGAGGGTGGGATCAAATCTTTATCCCGGAGATGGAGCTTGCTTACCTTTGGATACATTATGCCTTCACCTTGAGAAGGCTGCTGTGGTAAAAAATTGTCTATGCTTTCACCCTGACTATGATTTTGTTTATTGTGTTTTGGCTGCTTGTTTTTAGTGTATGTGGTGGTGTTATTAGATTGAAATTATATCAGACACATGGACTAGTACTACAAAGACTTGTTCTTTGCTTCTTCTGTATATTGGATGTGGCTATTAAATAATTGTCTCTGGCAGGAACGGTTGACTTCAGGAATTGAATTAGTTGGAGATGAGGATGTTGCAAGAGCACTTCTTGCAGCCTGTAGAGGTGCACCGGAGCCTGTATTAAGCATTTATGACCAATTGTTATCAAATGGAGCTATAGTACCTTCACCAATTCTGCGACTGCGTCTTTTACGATCAGTCCTCGTGATTCTTCGAGAGTGGGCTATGTCTGTGCTTGCGCATAATATTGGAACTACGACAACCGGGGCTTCCCTAATTTTTAGGGGGGCATTGTCCCTAGAGCAGACAGCAGTTATAAATCAAGGAATTCGAGACAAAATAACTAGTTTGGCAAACAGGTTGGTTTCTTCTGTTATTATACACTTGCTTATTCCCAATTCAAGCATTGGACAGAGGAGTCCATCTTTAAAGGTTTATGAATTTATGATAGTTCAGTCTTTAAATTGAATTCTTAGCACAACATGTGTCCCATTTTTTCTTTTCTACTGCTGGAAATATCTTATATATTTCTGTAATAGCAATTTTGTTGTGTCTTCACAAACTATAGCGGTTCATTTCTCTCTTAAATTAATTTTTTTTTCTATTTTATTGCCTTACCTTTGTATTCACTATGAACACAATATGACTGAAATGTTAAATATATTTAGCGGCTCAACATTAGCCGCTCGGAGCTGGGACTGCATTCTTTTTTAAATGATATTTTATTATCTCTTGTTTATCCTTCCACTCTTTTTTAGAAAGGTTTCCTGTTTCCCTAACATATGAACCATTTTGTTGCTTATACCCAGTTTTTGCTTATTATGTTCAGGAACACTAAGCATTATGGATAGGAAATACTTTATAGGACTTGGATTTGGTGTAAATTAATAAGCCAAAAGAATTTGAAATAGGATTTGTATCTTACTAAATATTGGTCCAATTGTGGGTTCAGTTCAAGTTAGGGACTGGGACTAGGCAAGGATAAAGGGCGAGGGTGAACAACAATAAGATAGAGCTGGGGTTGCTAGGTGGGGGAATATTTTGGTGATTGGTGGAGAGAAGGCTTAGGGTTTAGGGAGGTGGGTTCGGTTGTAGGGATATTAATTGAAGAGATTAGGGTAGGGAGCAACTATGATCAAAGACAGGTTTCTAAGAAGTGGCCTTGTAAAGCTACAGGGAAAGGAGGTGGGGCTTGGGTTTGTGATGACAATGATCATGGCAGGGTTAGGGCTGGCAAACAAATGAGCTGCTTGCGAGCTAGTTCATGTTTGGCTTAAAATTCAGCTCAAGCTTGGCTTGCTTTATTGGTGAACGAGCTAAGATCTAGTTGGACCTAGCTCAATCATTTTCAGCTCAAATTAGCTTGAAATTAATTTTATGTTAATATACGTAATATGCCAATCCCAAATAGTTTGGAAAAAGGCTAAATAATTATGATTAATATATGTGACGTATATTATTTAAAATATAAATAAAATATTTTAAATAAATAATTCTGGTATATATATATATTATTGGTGTGATAGCTGCTCTATTTTAACCTAACTATTAAACAGATCAGTTGTTGGATCATAATCCAGTGGTCAAATCTATTTGCCTTATGTGATATACATAAAAACCTTGATCGTGCTTTTTCTATGTCAGCATTTAGCATCATCTCCTCTGATCCTGTCCGTTATCCCCTCAAGGCATCTCGAACAACCTCCCTCTTCCATTGCCACCTCCTTACCATCACCTCCTCATAGTTGCCGTGGATTATTGATGATGCTAATCTGTCAGACCTCTCTCTCCATCTCTACCTCATCTGTTCCCTTTACTTCTTAACCTGCTCCTCATTGGGCAAGATTCCATCATTATGATAATGCTCCGGGAGCTTGTCATCTCTAACAAGGAGAGCTCTTCTCTCTACCTTCTTCCCCTTTCTCTTATCCTTTTCCCATTCCACATGCTGAAACTCAATCGTGTGTGAGTCGAGCTCAAGCTGACCCTGAACTGTCTTTGGTCAGCCTGAACTTTAGCTGAGCATGAGCTGTCCCTGAATAGGTTGAAGCTGATCTTGAACAGATGGAGCTCTCTGAATAGTGTGAAGCTGAGCTTGAACAGAGTGGAACTATTTCATGTTGAGCTTGTTTCCAGTTTCCACCCTGGGCATGGTTTCAAAGAGTGTTTGAAGAGCGTTAGAGGAGAATGTGGCGCAGCCCAGGGTTGGGTTGTTGGTCATGATGCTTGTGCCTCAGTCTCTAGGTGGGAATTTATAAGGCCGTCAAAAGGATCATAACCATGTGTTGAAGCTGGAGTATGTCCATGATCGCAACAATATTGAGCTTCTTGAGAGATGAATGATAATTGCGAGGTGAGAGGAGTTTGTGGCAGTGACAAGGGGTCGGGTAGATTTTAGTGGAGAGCTAGTGGTTGGTATGATTTACATAAGGAGCATGTGGACCCCAGGACTGGGAAGGCGGCTTACTCTCAATGAGAGGGAGTTTGTGAGATGCAATGGATATGCGAGGCTAGCATTGAGACGGGATGAGTAGCGAGTGGGTTGTGTTGTTTGGGAGTGCTGAAAGTTGGGTAGGGAAAGGAGAAGAATTGGATGCTATATTCTCATTATGAGGCTTTTAGGTTTAATTGGTGTTTCTAGGAATGGTTGTGGTATTCGGATGGTCATGGGGCTGCGTAATTCGTGGGCAGAATTAGGGCAGTTTGGTGGATGCGCATGAGCATTGTATTTAAAAGATCAGCAAATTGAAGAGCATTCATAGTTTATATTCTTGAAAATTATGAATGATTTAAAATGTACATTTACAGATATAACTTGATGTGTCAAAATATCAAACTAGAACTTTTCTTATTGTTTGTATAATGATAGTAAAAAAAAAAGCTTAACTATAATTCAAGTAAATGAAATGATTTATTCTGGCTGATGAAAAATAATCAATACGAAATCAGAAGTAACAACTGACAAAAAAAAAAAGAAGCAAAAGCTACAAAGTTTTGTGACAAACAAGATATATGAAAGGAATTATAGTTTGCTTGCTTGACATGCTTGACTTCTTGATCCACCCTACTTAATGTTTGACTCACTCCAAAAGATAGTCCAGACCTGATTATTGTTGTGTATGCCTAGGCAACCTGCTTAGGCACCAGCTAGGTAACTAGCCTCCATATAAGGGCTTCCTTGTATCAGTCCTTACAAAGTCCAGTAGAGGAACTGCTTGAACCAGCGACTGCATGTGAAAAAGTGCTTCAGACTTGTACGTACTAAACAAGGTCTGCAGATTTTCTTGATGCTTTTCTTGTGAGATTCAAATACAAACAAGTATTCTGTAGGGTACCATTTATTGAATGAAAGTGTTAAAAAGTTAGATTGGATTCAGATTGCATTATTAGGCTATCAAGCTCATTTTCATCCCCTAGTTATATAGCTATTTCTTCTTTTGAGTAGCTGGGTCTTATAGAAGGGTGCACATAGAACTCTCACTCCCCCGGCATTCCTTGGGCAGAATGTTGTGCAAGTTTTAGGTGGTAGGTAAAACGCAGAATAGCTCTATGTGCTTCTGTGCCCTACGTGCATCACAAATACCTTGTTCATGTAGCAAAAAGATTCAAACCTAAGATTTTTAAACAGAGGAGGGTCTGAACTGCTGCATTCATGCTCTTGTTGGTTTCTTGCACTGCTTGCTCTGATCTCCTAAAACAAAATGCTACTTGTCCTTTAGCACAACATGTTTTGCCTCACATGAAAGTGTTAGCGCATGGTCATATAGACATGATAAATGACGAGCAGCTTCCTTGGAGATCAATGACCATCAAGTTGAAAATATTTGATCACCTAATTGTAATAAAATTTCATGGCTATTTTTTTACCATATTTACAAAAATAGGTTTGATTTCCCTGTTTTGCACTGATTTATGGTGGTATCCTCAGCTGCACCAAATTCTATGCACAATCCAATTTTTCACTGAGAATCTATGGATAAGCTTGAATAAGCTGTTTCAAGCATCAATCTGTGTTGATTACCCAGTTCTTGCTGATTCAAAGTTGAATTGGTTAATTCAACTTTTAACATCAATTTATCTAGTACAAGGATGCTATATCTGATATTATATAATTTAGAAGAAAATCTTAGTAGGTTGCAGGACATTGAAAGATTAACAAACAAATTGACTCATGATTTCACTTTCTTTAAATATCAATTGTTTATTATTGGAATTACCATATTTCTTATGCTCTCATGTTTTTACACCATCCCATTCTAGTTTAGAAGTTAGAGACTAATACTTTGCTGATTATACTATATTTTTATCACTATATTTTTGTTAATTATTGTATATTAATATAGCAAATCAAAATAAACATTGAATTGCTTGATTCATTGGTTCAATCTTGAGCAGAATTCATTTGGATTCCACATAATTGAACTTTCTGCTTACTGATAATACACTTTGAACATGACATCTTGAATCATTGGCATGTCTTAGATTGAAAACCTTCTCTCTTAAAAACATTAATTTGAGATATTTTGTCATTTTTTGTCATGGCCACTCTTAAAAGAGACCTTAAATGCAGACATGTCACCCAAAAGGAAATCCAAAGACCCTGAAAAGGGTGGTTCACTTGTTCTTAAACTGCATAATGCATGTTAACTGGTGCTTGCTTCGACGTGTGTCCTCTAGAATGAGGCTTTGTAAATAAGACAGCTTGCTGGTGTATGCTTTAATGTTTTGCCATGACTATTAGCTGAAGACTGTAAGTGGATTATGAATTAGTGACCTATAGGTGCTTTGACTTTTTTTAATTTCCTTAGTGGAATCCTTTCTTCATTTTCAAGTATTATATTTGTGATAACAAATAATGAACCTTATTCATCTTGATTTGCAATGATAGGTATATGACCGAGGTGCGATGTCTGGCCCTCCCACAAAATCAAACCGAGCCTGTTTACCGAGGTTTCCGAGAACTTGAAGAAAAGCTGATGACCCCCCCTTTTCAGCTATACTGATGTCCTTCCCATATTTTGTGAAACTTAGTTCTGTAAATTATGTCAATGCATGTATTCATGTTATCACAAGAATCAAACTTGTTTTTTATCCATATGTGGAGGGGATTACAGGCGAGGAATTCAGCAACTACATTTTTCCATGCATGTGAATTGGTTGAGCCTTCTATACTTCCCACTAAGATAATCCAAGCGGCATTATTCAATACTTTCATTTGGTCATGATGCTATGAATATATTATATTAGACAAGCAATTAATTTACTTTTACATGGTGGTGCTTCTTTTTATATAAGAAAAGATAAATCATCGTCATCTTATGAGGGTTAAAATGAGAATATTGTGATGGATGTACGATGATGATGGAAGATTTGTTATTTTTTAGGAAGTATGCTTTATATCAAATGGTATAAAAAAAAAAGAATGCATGTAATTGCTTTTAACTGGGCTTAGTTGTTACCATATCAACTTCTTTTCTTTATTCCGGAGATCTTCCATTCTTGGTTGAATTCTTATCATCATCATCATGTCATATTTCAATCTCATCTTTATCTTTTCTTGAGATGTTTTATTCTTGGTTGATTTTTTTTTTATAGATGTTTTATTCTTCGTTGATTTGGTTTTCTAAATGGATAAGGTCGAGTCCAATCTAAATATCTGCCATTCTTGGTTGATTTCTTTTTTCTAATAAATGTTCTATCCGTTGATGTTTTAGTTTACATTTGTTTTAGATCTATGTTTGATATCAAGACAGTACAATGCCCAATCATGACACAAGATGGTATTATTGTTATCATCTTTTTTTCTTAGAGAACGGTTTTGTTTTCAAAAGGGTTAAGTCTTAGATTTATATTTGATATAATGATAATACGAAAATAGAGCATACTGACATGATTCTAGGTGGTATAACAATGATACTTTTTTATCA
The DNA here is from genome assembly GCA_017589505.3 of Metroxylon sagu. Classification (NCBI taxonomy): domain Eukaryota; kingdom Viridiplantae; phylum Streptophyta; class Magnoliopsida; order Arecales; family Arecaceae; genus Metroxylon; species Metroxylon sagu. The sequence goes on along the minus strand of JACVBY030000520.1, from coordinate 400,342 downwards.
TCTTCATCTTTTTTCCAAAGATGTTCCATTTTTGGTTGATTTGGTTTCGAAAAGGGATGAGGTTTGACCATGCTGGCCAACTATCGCTCAAACTGGTATATGCAATAGATCTTGCACCTCTTCTTGTATTAATTTACCACCACCAGTTGTGTTGTTCAAGTCGTAGTGGTTATTGTGGTAGAAGTGGCCTATGGCTTAGAAAGTATGTGTATGTACATGTACATATTAAAAAGCCTTATTTGGCTATCCAAGAGTCTACTCAGGTTTGGTTAGATCCAGTTTTAAATGATGAGAATTTACATCAATGATGTAAGTTGTTAGATATGATTGGGTTATCTTTAAAATACTTGCACATAAAAAATGATATATGATTTAAGGGCTCTTAACGTATGTATTAGAAGAACAAAATATATATATATTATTTTATGTTATTTAAATCGTTTCATTGTTTTATCTACTTAAGTATATAAGCTACGAATTTAAATTACATTCAATAACATAAATCATCAATATGAGATTGATGATCCAATAAAGACAACCTCTAAATCAATGATTCGGGTCATTCGATGTGGTCTTTGTTAAGTTAAAAGTTAAAGTTTTATCTAATGTAATTTGTGTTGAGTTACACTTTTTATGAATTAAACAATAAAAAACTCACAATTCAAGCTGTTGGATTAATGTATTATTTTTAAATTATTTTATATACTAAAAATTATGACTCAAAGGCTTCTAATATATGCATCAGATAGTCAAAAATTAAATAATTTAAATAATATAAAATGAAACTATTTTTTTTCTCACTTTATGCATAAGTCAAGGGCTTTAAATCATTGTAAAGTTATGCTAAGTTTAACTTGAATCCAACATCCACATGTGTATGCACACATGTTCATATTCATATATATAGATAGTGCTCTTATATAAAGTGTTTGCTTATATTTTAATATTTTATTCTTTTAAAATTTCACCCAATGCATAAAATTTATGCAAGAGAAGGGAGCATTAAGGGATGTTTATTATTCCATATAGGACATCCTCACCAAACAAAGGTCCAAATTATTATTCTCAAATTTCCTTATATGGACTGGACTGAATCCAATCAATCCAATCTAATACTATATGCAATAATTCAAGATCTTTCAAAACAAAATAACTAGAAGATATTAATCAAGTTCCATAATCTTGTATAAGTATCCAATTAAAATCTATAATGCATAATTGACATAAGGTAAACACGGGTACCCATGCACATGATTATCATGAAAAGTGGATAATGAGAAAACCACCATCTCTTAACACTCTAAATAATCACGTTACTTGGAAACAAAAGAAAAGAAAAATTAAAACAATTGATCATGTCAACTTTGATAGCCAAAAATGGCAACGAGGCGGAGATCGAGAACTTTATCTCCATGCAAACCCATTTTTAACAAGATCCTCATCTTCATTCCTATTAAGATCCCCATCCCTTCAGGCCACATCTGCTCCAACCCACCCTTCCCAACCTATTTATGGAGATATAATTTTTCCTGCCTCCATCCATGAAAAGAACTTTCCATTTATGGAGACCGCTGCATGGATCAAACCCCTCAAACAAAAAAGAGAAGTGGGAGAAAATTGCCACCCCAAAGGCCTCTAACTTCATTATTATATAATAGATAAAAATGTCCGCACCAGGCAGCTCCTTCCATCCAATAGATATGGAGAAAGTTGAGATATCAAACAGCCCTGCTCTATCAAGATACCTTGACACTCTTCCATTCTTGAAATCAATACGAATTAAATATCATAAATATCCCCATAGAAGGATATTCTGATTTGGAATGGCTGAAATTGTTAACATATAAAAATGACACAGATCATCAACCACAAGGCGACCCAGTTCGCCAGTTCCAAATTGGAAGTCTGCAATAAATTGAACATATAGGCACCTAACACCCACTATTTAAACTGCACCAACCCCTGATTAACTGGGCGGTGAATAGATATTGTAATTTCTTAAAAAATTTGAGGTCACAAACCCAAGCAAAACAAGAACAAAGCAAACATTCCAGCGTTGCAGAAAGACGTCTTCAGCCACCTCATGAAGCAGTTTGAGATACTGCATAATTATGCGACCATTAAGGTCGTTTATTTGCGTCATACCTCAAATTTACATAAGATGATTCAAGTGATGAATAAGGATAATGAACCATACTCCAAACAAGCCAGATCAGTAAAATGCATTAGTTTCTTCGTCTCCTTGGTGCAAGCTCAGCTTCTATATGCTGGACCTCAAATTTCAGCTCTTGTAGCACTCTTGACTTCGACTCATCTGTACTTTCACTAAGGAGATTCATGAGATGCTTCAAGCATGAAAGGTATTCTGCCTTGACATCCGAAGCATTCAGCAACATGCTCCGTGTATGAGGCTGCACAGAGATCCCAGTAATGGGGAAAAAAGAAGGGACTCGTGATCTGTTAGTAGCTGATCTCTTATAAATGAAGAAAAGGGAAGGTTCTCTTTTTCAGTCATTCTCTTAAAGTATGCAAATTGTATCACAGACAACAGCACATCATTGAAACAAGTGCTGAGATATGACATGATGACAAGATGCGCCACAAGCTGAACAGATTGTTCAAGATACAATTAGACATGAGGTTGTTCTCCTTTAAGATTCCAAACCAGTAAAGTGGTTGGTCAAGATCTTCCATGGAAACATAATTGAGATTTGGAAGATGAAAACTAATATTAAAAAATCAAGCACCTCAATTAATAAAATAAACAAGAAGCTCATGCAATAGATTATAGGACAGCTCTGTGGATCTAAAATTTTCCATGGGTTCCCAATCAGACGCAAATCCTCTGACACAGATGTGTCTCTAAATGATTTCGATCGTTGTTTTTGTTTAGGTTTTCGTAGTTAGCATCTCCTAATTTCTCTACACAGCTAGCAAACCCTAGTTGCCTAAGCCATTTTTGGGCTGCATTCGAGGTGACTAGACCATTTCATGAGTTACTGGCTCACCTAAATCAAGAGTTATGCAACGCATGATGTGTACAACCACATGCCTTCCCACCCAATTTGAGGTTAGCTTTGTGAATTGTACTTTGCCATTGGTTCTTACTGAAGGCCATGTTCTATGACCCCACAAATACTGCTGGCTCACTTGCCACAGGAGCATCCTCAGCATGCATTTAATCTAGTCAGTCTTTGAAGAAACGTGCTTTTTCCAGGAGCACGAGTGTTCCAGTTGCTTCTTCCATGACTGTAGTGCACCTAGATAGCCTTGTTAGTAATATTTGCTTCAGAAGAGTGTAGAAGTACCAGTAAAATATTTGTTAAAGCTGACTAGAAAAAGGGAAGGATAAACGCATGCTTTGCCTCCATAACTGGGGCCACCATCTTTTAGGAAAGAAAAAAAATCCTGTGTTCAAGGTTATAGCAATAGAAATCCCTATGTAGCTTTTCTCTAACCAATTTAAGTAGCGCCACGCCTACTCTTGGTCAACTTAATTATAGAGAACTCTCAATTTCTTAAATTTATCAAAATAAACAAAAAAATAGTAACATGACAACTTGACTTTTAATCCAGAGAAATATGCTTAAAGAAATTAGCAGAAAGGACTTGACAAAGGTGAAAGCTTTAAAAGAAAAGGAAGTACCTCTTTGAAGATTGAAACACACTCATGAAGAGCAAGTTCAGCCTCTGATGAAAATTTGTGTGCCTCCTGAATTAGACCGTACAACCACTGATTCAGTAAAAAAAATACCAGACCAAGGTTTGGAAAGAAGGCAAACCAAGTCATGATGAGGATTGGAAGTGGAAAAGGAAACAAATAGATGCATTTACTATGACGCATCAATAATACATAAATCACCAAACAGATTGGTGGATCTCAAAATCTATGAACTGTTATTGCAGAAGTTATAAGTTTCACATTTAAAAGTTGCCTATCCAACGTCAATAGCTACAGCTCATAAAACTGCAGTTAGCATGTAAGCAGAACAACTTTCTGTGCCGGTAGACAGAACCCCACAACCGATGTAAGAAATGCATTTTAAATTATGATATTTCAAGTTTGATACACATTCATATCTGCATTATATTCAACACGAAACTTGGGAACAGATCTTGAAGCATTCTATGTGGACACTGGCTGAGGACAAGTGCAATAGGGTTTGCATGCATCAAAAGGAGAAACACTTCATCTTAATGGATTTTCTAACCCATTCACATTTGACATAGAAGTATACAAGACTAATCTGAATAAGAACCTCTGGAGATAGAAAACAAAAACCAATCAACAAGTCCAATAAAAATTCCTCTTACATTAATAAACAAGTTACAAGAAATTAACAATTTGCATAAAATCTTGACAATTGACTATTTGACTTGATCTTGGACAAGTCTTTACTCAAATGACCATCTTGGAGTTCAAAAGTTCACAGCCAATCTTGTCTACATTGCAACAGGTTATGGCAATGGTCCACCTTAAATACAGAACTGAGAAAAATGGTTTAACACTTTTCAGCCACTTCAGTGTTTGACAGAAAGTTGAGTGTTTGGTTATCTGGAAACATTAGTCTTGTAATCAAGTTAATGTAGAGAATTAGTTTCCCATAGGGAAGCGCGATATCAGATGCAAATCATGATTCAAGGAGAATAGTACATACATATAATAATGAGTGCAGTCCAACTTTATGATTCTTGGAAGCTAGGAAGTCACTGGGTAACATAAACTATTCTAAAAATGGTCTTGGCGGCCACATATGCATGAGCCCCCTAGGCTACCTTTGTATGGAGAGAGGTTGCCGGGTGGACACCAAAAGTGGCCTGCAGGAGCCCAAGCCCAGGCATGCAGCCTTAACAAAAGCCAGGAACTCTATACCACTAAGAAAAAAAAGACCTATCTCCCAAGCGCAAGAAGTTGAAAAAATATAAGAACCACAGCATTATATACAATAGCAATTATCCAATAAGTTATTTTTCTAAAAGAGAGGAGAGAAGCACTAAGAAACAGACCTTTGCTTCTAGTAATTCATGCTTTGTAACTTCCAAAAGGCCAACAGCATCCAGAGATTGCAGCTACAGACACAACGTATATACAGTTAGGTTTCATAAACATGATGAGTTGCAATTAAGCATAAAGTATAACTGATGGTGACAAAGCTGTAGTTTCATTATTTTAACAACTTTCATGCTGAAAATCACCTATTTGGCTCAATTGACAGTAAGTCAAATGCATCACCTATTTAATTCAATTGGTAGTAAACCAAACGCATCTTAGATATACTAGCTCTGCATCAATTTCTTATACATATGCTGTTCTTCCCTTCTTCTTTTTAAAATATTCATATACCACAATCAATACCTCATTTTAAAAATGGCAACCAGGCTGTGTTGCAAATGAGCAACATGTTGTTTTTCCAAACATTTCTATAATCATGTGTATGAAAAACAAACCTAGGCAACATACTGCAGATTCAAGGACTCAAGCACAGGTCTGTACTGGCTAAAGAAAACCAGTCCGATGAAGGTCCAGTACTCAGTATGGTACCCAGATCTGGGCAAAACTAGGCTGAACTTAGGGGTACCTGTTGTACATAGCAGTATTGAGCAGCACACGGTGTTATGTGCCAGTACAGCTCTGATACAGTACCAGCATCATGGCAAAACGGGTGGAAGATTCTCTGTTTTTCCTTTCTGATATCAGTCTACACCAGTACCATACTGGAACACAATTGAAATGGATCCTGGTACAAAGATTTTAAACCTTGACACAAAATAATTACTTCTGTAATTGCAAGATCCATTCTTGCTATATAACAGATAGATGACAAATCTTTGATACTAAATTGGAGCATCAACATGCAGCTAACAATTTTTACAGTAAAGTGGATGGTATGGCACCATAAATGACTGGTACTCTCCAATTTTTCCAGTTATATCATACAACATCAGAACACAATGGATTTAAAGTTGTGCTAGACATTTCTTGCCAGTATATATAAGTAGACATTTGTGAACATTTTGGGGGCATGGTTTGATTCATTTAATTGGTTATGCTAGAATAGCTGAGAGTAAGTAGAAGTAAACAGACGCATAGGCTTTCAAAGACAAGAGTATGGTAATATGTGCATCCATTTAATGCAAGTAATTGTTATTTATCATGTCAGGTTTGAGAAGTTTGAGCAAAGTACTTCCATCGTCTAGTCCTCTACATAGTGCATACAGCCATTCCATCAACATATCAGCTCATGGTTGCACAGATCTACAACAGAGAAAATATCATTCCTACATTCCATCATATCAAGGAGCATTTGCAGAGCCAAACTGTAATTCTCATCTGACCTTGCTTTTCTCAAAGTCTTAAGGCTACTTATGGTCCTCCTAGAATTTTATTTTGATAAAGGGTGGCTTAACTTATATACTAAAATTCCTCAAGATTGAAACAACTTGATATTCAATTGCCACTAGCCATCAAAAAATGAGTTTCCTAGTGCAAGGAGAAGTCCGGTATCACTTAAGAACAGACGGCATTAGAAGAAACTCCCTTAATCACCAAGAAAACCAGTGAATAATAAAATATATAACCAAATTCAATTAATAAAAAGTAATCATAGTGTTAAAGATAATGGAGTTGAATCATGCAGGATCATAGAAAATTTTCATTTAGCCTGCTAAAAGAAAACTAGCCAATAATAAAAAGGTTCATTAAAATTTAAATGATATAGTTATAGTACAATACAAATGGACCGGTTTGATGAGTACTACATCACAAAAGAGTAGAATTACATTGGCTAACAATTTATCAATTGACATTGTAACACAAACTGATCAATAATAAATATATTCATTAGATTACATAGTGCAACAGAAACTGACCAGTATGATCAGAGCTGCATGCTGATCCTTCTCAATTTCAATAGGTGCACTATTACTTTTAAGGCTAGTTTTGTTCTTTCTTGGATGATCCAATACAGCCTTGGCTATCCTATAAAGAAAAGGAAACTAGAAAAATTACTTTGAGAATGAGAACAAAATAGGTTGCAGACTCACTTAAACACATACCTACTAGTACAAGTTGGAAAAAAAATTATTTTAAAGAAGAAAATGATATAGAAATTAAACAATTAGTTGATACAAAGTAGCATCTAAATATGCACGTATGTTAGATCAGTCAAGTATGTGCAAATGTACATACGCACAACTATTACAAGAAAATGGTAGGTCCACTTCAGGTTGAACCAGCCCTTATATAAATCACTGAAAGGTAATGTGCTACTACCATATGCATACAAACATTTACATACATATTCATGTATATATGTACATATGTATGCATGTACACACATACATACACTATATTATATGCTTGCATATATAAACACTAGAACTAATAAATTTAAAACTACAAAAATAAAGAAAATAAGGAACTTAAAATCAACCACGTACTATTGGCTAAGCATTTAAGACAAACGGAAGAGAAGATTTTCTCATGATAAACGATGTTTAGCTTTAGATGCTTTTTGCTAACTTGCCATTGGGTAACAGGTGTTTATTTTAATAATGTCTGTAACTAAGTTTCTCTAGCCTTTTTTATGCATATATCATTACCTACTATTAGGAAATGGTGAACCAAGTAATTCGTAGAATAACGTGGATATCTTAACACTTCCACATGGTTGATGAAGGCTAGGAGAAGCGTTGTTGTTTTTGTTCTCAGAAGTACTATAGATATATCATGCCATTCTGATGCTACTTCAAAAATATGCTGACTATGTTACTCATGTGTCATGCACATATGCACCTTATCCTCTTAGACAGGGAGTACCATTCTTAATATGCACAGCTAATAAAGCAATCTTGTATTGCACTCTTATTGTAACAATATAAGAGGTCTAATTTCTTTCTTTTTTGTGCAAATTAGTGTCGCAGAGTTCTTTTTTTCTAAAAACGGACCAAAGCATGGACTTAATAAAAGAGCACCAGAGCAAGACTATTATCCCAAATAGCAACAGCTGAAAGAACACATCACTAAGAAAATCATGCTTTTGTAATGAAAGGATATAAATGACTGAAAAATGCAACTGGTTTTGCAGCAAATGCAGCCAATACATCCACTGGCTCTAGTGTCCTTTCAGATTTCCAGTTTGATGGGCAGTCTAGGTGCCTTGTTTGTGCTGGACATGTGTCCGACTCCTTCAAGGAGTAATAAAAACTTTTAGATAGTGCAAAAGAGCAAGTAGAATAGTGGTTTCAATTTCAATTTGACTCTAAATTTGTTTATGATTTGGTTTTCTCCTTTCAAGCTATACAAGCACAGCATTATAGAATTGTAAGGAGTAAGACTTTGATATTCATTTTTGAGATGTATTAAAATTGAGATTTTGGCAATTTTTTACTAGTTACTTTTATGGTTGTGAAGTTGACACTTATCACCCTCCTCACTCACTCCCTCCTCAGTCTTGTTCGGTCCTATTCTCTTTTCTATTTAGAACATTTTTTTGCATTATAAGATACAAGCAAGAAGTAAGAAAGAGAGAGGTAGAGGTAGAAATAGACCAAAATTGATATGGAATGAAGTGATAAAGAAAGATTTAATATCTTTGCATCTTATATAAAATATAATTCTAAATTGAGCAAAATGAAGAAAAAGGATTCATGTAGCTGACCTCAAGTAGTTTGGAATGAAGGCTTTATTATTGTTGTTTATATGGTACAAGCAAGAGTTCATTCCTTTGGTACTTATGAAGACAAAGAATTTGTTTTATAAAGGTACAAATAAAGAACTCTTCTAGATCATACATTTTATTATATCAAGAATAAATCAAAGAATTTAAGCATCAAAGAGCAATCTAGAAAAAAAAAAGGGGACCTTGATAGGTTATTATGTATGATAAAATAATTCAAAAAATCGAGAAAAGAGAAAATTTCCATCATATTAAGTGTTTCACATCACTACTGACCACCTACAAATTTAGAACTTAGAAGGTTACCACACCTATTGGTATTTAGACGGTAAACTTTAATTTTTGGGTTTCAACTTTTAGTACCTAGATCACCTTCTCACAATGTTCAAGAAAAAAGGTCACCATGTTTCACTTCATGCTAAATCCTTCACATCACTTATTACAACCTAAAAACCTAGAAGGTCCCTGCAGATAATAGTATTTGGATGGTCAAGTTAATTTTACTATTTAACTTTTAGTGTCCAGATCACCTTCTTACATTATCCAAGAAGAAAGGTTACCACAAACCACGTCTCAAACACGATGTCTTTTTCAATCTGAACATATGTAATTTCAACTATTCCAAAAAATAGCCCATTCTAGTAAAACAATTCTCACTTTATGCATGCATATGTTCAATTTAAGCTTACATATAGATTAAGGGCCTGTTTGGATTAGCTGTTGGCCAACAGCTATCTCAGGTGGCCCCTGGGAACAGCTACTTTAAGGCATCAGCTAATCAAAACAGGCCCTAAGTTGCAACTCTAATCTCTTTTCTCTGCAATCAAACAGCTTTAGCAATAGATACATCATCCATTTGATTGACATAATGTTATTGAGTGGAGCTAAAAGGTAGTCAAATTTCAAAACAAATGTTGGAAGTTGGGTTGAACCTCTTTATTCCCATCCCTGAACTGGAACAGGCAATCAAAGAGAAGTTTAATCAAAAGATTTTACAGTTTACAACAAATAGCCATTCACTTGATGAAGGAAAAAAAATCTGAAAATCAATTATCTTCACCCAAATTAAAGATGAGTTTATGCATATGTGAAAATTGGGATATCTACAGGCTGAACATTGTCCACTGCAATATTAGTAATATGTACCAGGGTTAAAATTTTGATTTATTTTTATTTTCAATTTTCTGCTTCTCTTCTGACTTTCTAGCACAATTTAAGCTCTTATAAACATTCAACTCCTACAATACCAGGTGATGAGCTGAATGCCTACTTAATTGGTTCCGCATGGTAAAAGAAAAATCTGCCAGCATAGCTCATAAATAAGCGAAACATTTCCCTCAGGCAGTTTCATCTTGCATAAATCAGCAGGGAACTAACTTATGAACCACACTATGAAACCAAGGGAAGGGTTGATAGAGCAACGACCAAGCAAAATGACAACAACTTAGGTGAACCATTATGGTTTTTTGCCAAAAAAGATCGAAAGTGAAGGTTATCATTTCTTCCATAGGCAAAGATTAGAAGAGGAAAAGAATTTGCACAAGGTATTTATCAACTTGGAGAAAGCATATCATTCAAGGTTTTGAATACTGGAATACTAAACCCTGTATCAGTTTTGTCCTGGGAATGGCATGGTACTGATACAATTGGTATGCGCCTAGATTCTCAGAATCAATAAAAGGGAAAAGCAACAGCCACAATATTGGTATGGACCACTGGCACCAACAGATATGAAGTGTTTGTACAGACCAGTATGGACCGGTCTAATCGTTCTTGGCATCCCAAGGGTGGTACTGGTGCCAGTTTTCCATCAGAAGGGGTATGATACTTAAGGTACTATCTTTCTTGATATAACAATGGTTACAAGGGATGTGCATGAAAGAAGAAAAGTGTGCAAAAATAATAAATGAAACAGTCCAAGTCATCCATGTTGAGGCAGCGACAAGAAATAGGAGGGGCTATAAAGAGATAAGTGGCATATTGATCATGGAAGACTTCAACCAGGGTTAAGCACTTACCTTTTTACGCCAGTCATTGATGAACTAGTAGCAAATACTGAAAAAGCATACCATGATGTAGTTTCAAATGATGAAAAGTTTATTAGATTAAATGTTAGATTGGAATCATGGTGAAAAGTTTTAGAAGATAAACTTCAAAGATTAGTTAAGGAAAAAACAGAATACAGGAACATTTCATAGAAACAGAAATGAAAAGGTTACATTTAAACTTAATAGCCAAGAAGCACCATAAACTAACCAGATTCAATATAAAGCAACTACACACACCAGAACAGAAAGATAAATGAAGACATATCTAACAACATAATAGGTAAGCAGGCAAAAAGGAAAGGTGATTTGGATGTTATATGAACACCCATGGCAACTAAACTAGAATTGTAATTATAGGCACTTAGCCTTGTCCAAACTGTCGACACTTGGCAGTCAGCTTTGTCAATCCATGTTCCTAAAGCACTCCTATTCAGAGCTACACCTGTTGTTATTTCAAGCGTTTCAACTCCTGAGCAACTCATGGTAAGTTTTACCACACGAGGTAAGTTTTACAAGACAAGACTAAGGCCCTCACTTTACCATCATTCAAAACATTGGAATTAAAGAGGGCCCCAAGCAAACAAGATGGATGTAATACACATGAGAACATGAAACTATATTGGTGAAATTAGAAAGGACAGACCAAAAGCTGAGTACGTTAGTAAAAATAATGGAATGATGCCATGATCATAGAGTGATGGAAAACAAGTTGAGATGGTATGAGTATGTGCAATGAACCTAGTAAGCTTAGGTCTAGCAAGAAAGAATTTAGAAAATCTTGAATTAAGGGTTGTCTTTAATAGGACAGCAAGAAATAATGCTTAATAAAGCCAACCCTTAATGTTTCTTTTTCAAAACTATATTGGCATCTCCCAATACACCCAACTTCTACCAAACCAATATCTAGTCCCCACTTCCCTACACACCACAACTGGATATCAAAACACCAGGTTCCATTTAGTTCCATTATAATTTTAATATCTTATAAATCCGGTGAGATCCATTCAGATGTTCAAACCGAGCACTTAAAGATCTGGTGAGATCCATTCAGATGTTCAAACCGAGCACTTAAAGAACAAGAGGAAGAAGAAATGATAAGTGAGAGGAAACATCAGGATCAAATCTTTTTTATGTGTTGGCCTGTATTGGCACATGCCAAACAGGATATCTCGTCTAACCATTGCTGGCACCCAGTACAGCACATATTGATACTTTTAAATATATTTTTATATCAAAAAAGGGTATGAGTTCTTTTTTTTAATTTTCGCACAGCACAGCACAGCATGTGCCACCTGTGGCTGGCATGCCAGCCAGCACCAGCAATTAAATCCCAATTAAGACTATAACATCTAATTTTTAACAAATACAGTGTAAATGAAAGTAACATTATAGGATGAATAGATCTAAATTATCAACAATACAGAAGTGTATGTCCTAAAAAATATATATACAGGTGTAAAAACCCTGGATTAAATCCTCTTTCAGAAATTAAAAGTGAGAAAAGGTCATTAATGAAGATTTTGATAGCTTGAACAAAATGATTCATTGAAAAAAATGTACTCAGCTATGAACATGAGCAGCTATCCATTATGCCAGTTCAATATGCATGCACACCAAATGAAGCAGCTTCGTCCTATTCTATTTCAGACTGGAGAATGAAAGCTATTCAAATGTGGGATCATACTATTTTAAAAAACCATAATCAAGTAAAAAGATAAAAGGCAGCAGCATAAACCTGATTGCATTGTCTATAAGAAGTTTTGCTTTTTCAAGTTCACTCCCCGCATCAGACAGCTTCATCTTCCATAGTTGCTTAGACTTGAGCATGGCTATTCTTGCCAAATGAAGCATGTTAGCAGCCACCTACAGCATATAAAATTTTTAAGGCATAAGCATTTAAATCTTGAACATCAAATTAAGAATTCAAATAGAATATCATCAAAGGATAAAAACTATCGATAATTGTTTTCCACTTCTTTACTTAATTGGCATTACAAGTTTTCCTATGGAACCTTAGCTGACACAATGCAAAATTATTTGAATTGCTTGTTGTAATATTGCCTAGCCATCTTTGAATTCCTTAATTGACACTACAAGTTTTCCTATGGAACCTTAGCTGACACAATGCAAAATTATTTGAATTGCTTGCTGTAATATTGCTTAGCCATCTGTGAATTCCTTGTGTCGAAATCAAGAGTAACAGATCTGCATAAACAACATCATTTAGTAGGATGACATTAACAAGGATGAACAACTACATCTCCATATAGTATCTAAGGGTACGTTTGGTTCTTCCAACAGGTTTAAAAGGACAAGAACAAGTTATTCTGGTCAACCTTCCATGTGGAGCTATTTGAATGAAGAGCTTGACTAACTGTATTCCTGGAGCAAGGCTCTTTTTTATTGCTGCCTCATTTTTTATGGACAAAAACATCCTCAGCCTAGCGTAATTCCATGAATTTTAACCAAATGGAAATAGGAATGATTTGTAGAATAACTATTCCTATTCCACTCTTTCTTATCTCTGAACCAAAGGCAACCAAAATCATCCAGATCTAAAGAAAGTAGGGTCACATACCATTGTTTACTTCCCTCGACACTTCATTTTATCTAAAAAAATTGTTGCATGATCATACGAGAATTACGAAAATAATAATCTATCATTATTTAGGTTCAAAAAGTACAGATAACAATTATTTCTCTACATAAATGCATACCTTAACCATATTAAAAGCTAGAACAGGACCCAATAAAGATAGCAATAGCCTTCATGTTGAAATGGCATGAAGGACAAGAGAAAGAAACAGGGCATAAGCATGGTCTAGGAATTTATTCGACACCATAAAATAGTGATCCATGCTTCCGTTCCCCCTTATATAGTTATTGTTGAGTTGAAGAAACAAAAGGACAGTAACATGAGGAAATCCTACCCAGGAATGGACTCTCAATACTAGCAGGAGTACTTGGCCTTAACCAACAAGCATACATGATCAGCTTTTAGCTCAAAATTATTGAAGTTTGAGACCAGTCTGTGACCAGCATTATAACCTAATGTCAATCCTCTACAAATTGGAATAACATTCATAGTTTGACAACCTTAGGTTTGGTGTAAGGAGTTTGGTGCTTATCATGAAAACTACAGTGCTGACTGGCAAGTAGGAAGAACAGCTCATGGGCTATTCCACATAGCGCTATACAGGAGTACCACATCAAGATTCTCTCAGACTACAAAAGAGGGCAAACATATAGAGAAGAAGCCAAGGTAAAAGTGTTAGAATAGTAATTCAATACTAAACCATCTTTCACACTTGTTTGCCATCATTATTACACTTAACAAACCATGTAGCCATAAATTTCAAATAACAATACCAAATGCAAAACCTTTATGAGAAGACCTTGTATGTCTAGCCATAAATCCATGAGGGGTAAACATTTTTGTGTGACCTGGAATTTCCCCCCCACCCACAGTGTTAAATATCAGATAGAATATCAAAAACCAAAACTTCTAATTTTCTCTTGGAACTAATTGAAAGCCAAGGTTTGTTTTTCTGAACATTGGTGCTTTTCACATTCAAACATACGATGATAAATTAACAATACATAATAAATTTTCCCTGTACAAAATATATAGAAAACACACAAACACAAATAAGAATGCGTGTGTATTTGCTTTACAACTTCTGTAGTGTATGTATATATACTATAATTTTATGTAGTATGTTGTAAGTGTATACATGGAGCTATCTGCCCTCAGTAACAGATGATTGCATATCATTAGCATATGTTCAGATGTATCACACATGTTCAGAAACAGCATATACTTATGTATTGTTTACTCAAATTACATGTGAGATTGGGACATTGCAAGTGTATATATATGATCTGCTACCAACCACATGGGACACTGCAACAAATCTCCTTACATTACGTATCATTGGCTCCAAGAAACATTTCTTAGCTCATTAATCAATATTCTCCACTGCATGCCGCAAAATATACAAGTATTGCTACAAACAAGGCTCATAGGATGGATGCCAAAATCTAATAGACCATACTATGACTAACCATAAAGTCGGATGGATGTCGAAATCTAATTGACCATACTGTGACTAACCATAAAGTCCATCAATATCCAAAATAACCTTTAGGCTCTTGTTTGACATTTTGAAGCTTGGAGGATCTTTTAACAGTTGACATGTGATACCCCAAGTTTAGTCCCACATTGGATGGAAAAGAGATGTGTCATGTGCTTATAACTCAAGTCCACTTACTACCCATTAACTTCCACTCGAATTTTTGGACCACATGGTTTCGGCTCGCTAGAAGTTAATTGGGCTAGCGGATAGGCTTGGGGCGTTACAAATGGTATCAGAGCCAATCCGAGTATGCGAAAGTTGGTAGGCATAAGGAAAGGGCTACCCATGGGGCGATGGTGGAGTCTTGCCATCGCGTAGAGCCACTTTTGCAGCACCAATAATCCGACTCGGGATAGATTCTGGCTAGCTTGTGACGTGCAACGAGGACGTCGCATTATAAGGTGGGGAGATTGTGATACCCCAAGTTTAGTCCCACATTGGATGGGAAAGAGATGTGTGATGTGCTTATAACTCAAGTCCACTTACTACCCATTAACTTCCACTCGAGTTTTTGGGCTACATGATTTCGGCTCGCTAGAAGTTAATTGGGCTAGCGGGTGGGCTTGAGGCATTACATGACATATCCCAATCTCAAGGTGAAAACATTTATGTATTCTTCAAACCAAATTATCGCACGAAAAGAACTGAATCCATTTCATGAAAAGCTTTCTTTATATTCAGAGATCATCACTTTTGAAGAATATTTCAACAAGTCTGATCAATTGGGCAAGAGATTTTGCTTATATTGCTTGATTTGTCTAAAATTTTATATCAAGTACCCATTCTTTAAATAGTTTTTACACTTCAACAGTTCCTAACTTCATTTGCACTTTCAAACTTCTATGGGTTGGTATTCAAGCACTTCAGCTACTCCCATCTTTACTCGGTCCCTGGTGTGGCATTGTTCACTTTGTTCCTTTGACTACTATAACAGCCTTCTTTCACCTTTGTTAATTGACTTGGTCCACAAAGTGTTTGAGATTTCATGCCTTTGGGCCAAGCCATCTCTTAAGTTTTCCTAGACCTTGTTACCCATCATATCTAGTTATGATCTAATTACATTATTATGTATCTTGATTTTCGACCAATAAGAATAGCTCATTCATGAAAGCAAACAAGTTTCATGTTTAGGTCAGTACAAGCCATTTTGATGGTTCCAGATCCATAGTCCACCAAGATAGCATGTGATACAACTTTCTATGTGCCTAGCTCCTCCATTTTTTCATCAACAAATTTTAAGTGGTATCAGGTTAAGATAACGAGTATCCAAATCAGTGATGGAAACTTCAGCATAAATCTCAACTTCCACCAAAAAGGTCTTTACAGTCTAGATCTTCATAGCCTATACGCACAGCCTTGCAAAGCTTTTAAGTAGCACCAGGCGCTTTTTGGCTTATGGTGCATTCAGTACAGTTATCATTGAATGCTCAAGTCACAGAACCAACGGCCATCCTTTCTAGCTTCAAGTTTCTAGCAAAAAATAAATTATTCAAATACCACAACTGTAGTAATTTAGAATGCATCTTCACCAGTAACTACAACATTTAGAACAAACTCTCCAGTTAACTTGCAAATGTCGCTATTAAAGGAAGCACATAGATACTTCTTGCACTTATTTCAAATATTTTTTGGGTATATGCACACGCGCTTAAACAAAAAAAAAAAAAACATGCATACGTATGCATGCATATATAAAGGTGGACCATGCTTTGGTCAACTATCAAATAACATTCCAAAGAACATTCTATGAAAGATTAACTAAGAGCACATTCAACCAAGATAAGAAATTAAACCTGAACATGATCTGGGGGAAGAATCTCCTTTCTAGCAACCAGACATCTGCAAAGCCATCATGTCATGTTAAGTTACAATGAACACATATGAAGGAGGGATAGAACATCGATAAAATTGAATAAAATAAAACAATAACCGTTCCAAAAGTTCTTGGGCTTCCAGCAAGTTCCCATTAGAATGTAGCATCAAGGCTAGGCTTTCAGCTGCTATTATGGTTTCCAATGAATCCCATCCCTACAAAGCAGCTTCATGAATTAGTAAAAAAAAAAAAGCCAGTGAATGTAGTTAGAAGACCATTCTTAATCTGTTAAATGAGTTGTAGGGTCACAGTAAGTAAGATAGGAGTGCTTTCAAAACTAGGAAACATTGTTTCTAGTTGTTTTGGTCTCTTCTAAAATTGTCTTTGATGCAAAGATATTAGAATGAAAGAAAGATAATGTAAAGATGACAACACCAAGCAAATAACATAAGCATAAAATGCATGTAGAAATATACAAAACATTAGGGCAAATGTTAAAAGTAGGAAAAGTAACTCTCTGGTAAAGGACTGCAACTCTAAATCAGAGGGCATCAGAAGTGCAAAAAACCCTTAGAAGACCTACACAGAAGTACCAGCAATGTCATAAAGACTTCAAGAAATTCTAATAAATAAGGTATGCCCTTATATGTGTATGCATGGTGAAGAAGAAATCATAAAATAAACTACAAAAAAATCACAGAATAGGTGTTGGTATAGGAAAGAACAAGTGAAATCAACGATTCAAGTCTGGGTGAGACGGGTCGAGACGGCCATCCTGTCTCGTGCTAGAGAGATTCCGAGACCAATCTTGACCATCCCATCCCCTGTCAGCTATAACACACCATAATGTCAATTTTATATATATCTAATTTATCATAAAAATATAATTTTTGAAGTTCAAATATGTTTAAAAATTGGATAAAATAATTAAGCTTCACAAATAACTTTTATTAAGAAAAAAGCATTCCAAGCAAATAATAGGATGCCTAACAGGGTCAGGGATCGAAACAAGACACGAAGTATCTCGTTCCATTGAAAAATTAGAACACCTCTATCCCATGAGATTTAAAACCTTGAAAAAAATTACAAAATACATCATCTTCAAGGAAAGGGAAAGTGATAAAATGTAAAATTGCTTGCCTAATACTGATTCCTATGTAACAAGTACTAATGACAACCCACAAATTTGGAAGAAAACAAAATGCCACACAAAATGCCAATGTTATATTTTATTCTTCATTGGAAAAAGGCTTTTCCCAAGAGCACCAGTGTAAGAGTCATTTAAACATCCAAACTGTTATAGGAAAGCTTAATCAAGATACAAGCCTTATGAAAACAACATATAAAGCATCCACATCCATTTAGATTTATCAAAGTAGCATACAAAATTATACAAGCAAAGTTCACAGGTCAAGCTTAGACCTCATTGGTGTGCACGTATAAAAAAAGGGACATGTCTTTAAAATAAATTTCAGAACAAAATCGATAATATGGCAAACCTTTGAAAGTTCCAAAATGTGCAAAATCTTCCTTTGCAGACTTTCAGCCTCAGCCAGTTGATTTGAGTTGAGCAAAATCTGCAAGAGAAAAACTTGCCTGTAAAAAAATTCCAACTACCTCACATATTAAGTAATGAAATAATATCTATCAGACAAGCACTAGTATTTAGCTTAGTTGATAAAATCAGCTTTGTGCCAGACATACCAGGATAAAATGATGAAGAACAAATGAGGTACTATTCAGACATACCAGGATAAAATCAGCTTTGTGCCAGACAAGACATGACAATAATTTAACAGGCAATGTCAACCATCAATAACTGGGTCCTCTGAATGAATAATGCCCCAATATAGCTTTCAATAAACCAAACCTCCTTAATTATGATTTTACAAACAAGTACAAATGATAAATGACATTAGAACTCTACTTGTAAGGAGTCACCAAAACTTATTCACTAAATCCCTGACTTCTTCAACACTAAATTGTACAATGGAATTTTATCTTGTGCAAAGAAAGTAAATCAGTGCTGACAAAACTATTAAAGCATCTTTTTTTTTAAAAAAAAAAAAGAGAAGGAAAGGAGAAAAAAAAAAAAAAAAATTGATACATGTGGCCTAGTTGCAAAGCTATGGCATATTAGACAACTTTAAAATTTGTTACAAGGAGATGATAAACTTCCATGGCATCTTTACAAATATCAAACTGATGATTTTGAAGGAGGAAATATAAAAGACCTTAGGGGTTTCTTCTCAATCATAAAAAAAAATCTTTGACATATTTTCTCCATAAAGGCATCATGAAGGTGTATGGATTTGATGTTATACTAGTCAAAGAATGGACATAAAAGTTGAAAAAGAAGAGCATAAGCATGTTACCTGGGAGAGATACCTCATTCTTCGTACACATGTTGTTGATTCCCCTAGACCATTTTCCTAAAAGATCCAATTATCAGCCATCAGATCTATGGTCTATAAATTCCAAGGCATGATAGAAGCCATCTTAATTGAACAAGTGCAAAATAACCTCAAGTATCCTAATAGACTCCTGTATAAGGGCCACTGAGTCCTTTTCCTTCCCCAGTAGATGCAGCACCTAAGAAAGAAAGGTATAACTTTTCATACATAAAACAAATATGCTCAGGCAAAGAATTTAAACAATGCAAAGATGAATGCAACATTATAAAAGTAAAATGACAGCAACGAACTTTTCTGAACACTACAACATCTTAACAAAATTAAGCAGTATAATTGGAATGAAAGAAATCTAAATGGTAACTTGTTTTATGAATAAAAAATGTAAAATTTACCGTTCCAAGATGATACATTGTATTTGCATAGTCTGTGTGGCCATGGCCCAGAACACGACCTTTTATCTACACAAGTTACAGAAAAGCATGTCACAGCATAACCAAAATAGAAAATTGACTAATATATAATGTGAAACAAAAGCACCATGTCAAAATTAGTGACTGGAGAAACATGAAATGATAAAGAAAACATGAGATAATAAAAAGAAACAAGTTTAGAATCTAATACCTTTAAAGCTCGCTGCCAGCAGAAAATAACAAAATAGAAAAAAAAAAAAAAAAAAAAGGTCAGTGGAAAGCATTGTCAGGATAACAAAATGCTGTCACAAAGCGCTACTTTTAAAAAGAATGCTATTCTTTTTTTAACATAAAAACACAGACTACAAGTAAATAGATGCGTTAAGAATGTAAAAGTTATAAAAAAACAAAATGGCTAAACAGAAAGGCATGTCCCACCAAAAAAAAAAAGCTTGAAAACAAATCAAGATCTCAGGCAACATAGTGGGATATTTCTTTCCAATCATATCCTGGAAAATAGATCAGTACATTTGGATATTCTGGCATGCACAGTGATTGCAGGTTCAATTCGATGGTTCATAAGGTTTAGTTAATTTATATAGATGTGCTCTTTGTGGCATATGCGTGTATAAGGAATCACTTAAAATATTAAATTCGTAATGACACCAAAAATAAAGAAAGGGAAAAACTAGCCTAACTAGAATTGTTGAGCAGGTTACACTTTCTACAATGGTCTGCTTGTTACAGTTCAACTAAAATAAATAATGGAATAATAGAAGTCAGAACCTCGAAAGCTAGATCCACTTACAGCAAGCTATGCATGATGTCTATAAGATATTTGCACGCTTTGCACATGACAAATTTGCTGGTGAATTACTTGGTGCATTGTCAGAAACAATCTGCACCAAATTTTTTGCTCACTAACTTTATCAGTGCAAGCATCTGCCAACCTAAATATATGTGGACCATCATGTTTCATTGAAGAAAATTTTCTGATTTATCCCTAAACCAATGCAAACAGGAAATGATATGCTTAGAACAGTCTGATTGGATATAATTTAAATCAAAGAAGACATTACATATGAAGTCATGATACGATATAGATCAATACAAACGTATATGGCCAAATACTATGTGACACATAATAGATCTCCCCTCCCCAACAAAAAAAAAAAGAAAAAAAAAAACATACACAAAAAGAGGAAAAAAAGAAAAACCAAGTGACCAATATGGTAAATTCCACTACTTGAATCCTGTAAATTAGATACTAAAGAATAAAAGCACAAACCAACTAAAGAAACCAACTCAAACTAAACCATTGATGAAACAAGAAGCTGAGATATTATCAAAAATGATGAGGACATGAAGCTACATGTAAAAAAATCAATTATGAAGACCCAGCTACCATCCATTATGACTAACCCAGGTATTAAAATACCATCCCCTTCAAATATAAGCAAAATAATATGTTGCTACCTCATAGCATGTCCGTGCTTGTTCAAGTTTCCGTTGTGCAAGGTAAAATTGCCCAAGGTTGTGAAGAGCAGCCCCTACACTAAAACAAACTTGTTATGTTACTTTCTGATAAGCACAGCAGGTTGCTTATGCTCACAAAAATATTCTAACATTAATAAAAAAATGCATGACATTCAATATCTATACTCATGAGAATAATTTAAGCATAAAACATGTTGGAAAGGAAATCCTTTTTTAATTCAAAATTCAAAAGTAGGAAGTTTATTTAAATCAATCTTTTCTAATCAAAGTATGTAGTTTAACAGAAATCTTCTGCATAATTTGTTCCAAAAAGTATTTCCAAAAATGATATTTTTAATTAATTAATATGTTGTGAAACTATTTTCCAGTAAAGAGATTTTGCACCTTCGCTTAGGCAATTTTTTTTTTAAGAACCAAAAAAGGCTAAGCACCACATTTGAAATTAGGACATTTGAAAGAGGGAATTTAGAGATCTCAGGATTTTGTCAAATTCTATCATTTGATATACTAGTCAAAGAAAAGAGGGGGATATTTAACCATTCCTTAGAGCATTGAAATCTCTCAAAATGATGGCTTTGAAAACCCACATGGGAGGTGGGTTTTAGTGAAAAGCCACGTTAAAATCCCTCACCAAACTTATTTTATTCCAAAATTACCCTCTTGCCTAATTAAACTTTTGGTGAAAACTCATAGTGAAAACCCACATGGGGTTGCAAACCAAAGTAGAGAAACTTTCAATTTCATAATTTTCACATTCCCAGGTTTCTGAATCCCTATATTTGGACAATTCTATGGATTTCAAGAAACCCTCATCCCAAACGTGGCCAAGATGTTTTCTTTTCCAGAATATGGCACCATGTTTGAACTTACATGTTACTCACTGAAAGGTATAAAGTGCATACAAGACCAATATGCATGCTTCAGACCTTTCATGGTTTTGTTCCCATTCCATCTTTGTTCTACATTTCACGCCTTTGCGACTATGATCCTTGATTTATCTATTTGGTACTTCAAAAATCAAATAATATCTAGCAAGGTTCACCATCCCGATACTAGAACCATATCAGTACCACATTGGTACAATATCAGAATGCTCAGTACTCAAGTTGATTTGTCTCCGTTCAGTACTGGTACATCATGGTATGTTCAGTACGGGGCGGCACACCGATACAATATACAATGATATCTAGTGCAAAAAAGTGAAAATAATAAACATACCGTACATCCTCAACCCCAAATGATTCTTCTAAGATGCGAATAGCTTCCAAATACAATGGCTCGGCTTTCTCAAATGCTTTTGTTACCCTATAAAGCTCTGCCTGCAAAATCCAGGTGAATGATAATGGAAAATGATCCATTAAACCAGTTAAACTTTTAGATTAACAGTCATACCTTTATGGTAAAAATCATTTCCAACAGTAAGATGAAGAAAATAAATAAATGTGAAACTGGCATATGATTTGGGGTTAACTTTATAGATCCTCATTCACTAAGTATTTCTATCTAGGGCCACCTCCAATGTTATTCCAATAAACTAATATATAATTATATTCAATAACTTTTAGGCAGTCTTATGTTGGATAGGCAATAGCATTCAAAAGTAGATGACAAGTGTGTGTGTGTGTGTGTGTGGGAACTGGCACATGATTTCTAGCTAAATTTAGCTTAGATTTGTATGGTTCGCTCTTTCGAGAAGAGATAATATAAAGCTATTACCTACATACATAAATCCCTCTTTAAGATATATTTGTCCAGTTGAGTGAAAATGGGTAAGATCTGCATCATTACATCAGTTACCTAAATACTCAAAACAGTTCAATTGAAATTTTTATATCAGATGTTACTGCACAAATAAATTTCATTTTTTTTTGGGCAAAGAAGAAGACCTATTGGAATCTTTAAATTCCGTCCCCGGACAGTATCCAGTATCCACACTGTTATCTTTGTATATAGATCACGTCAACTTTATCACCAAGGGGGAAGCATATGTGTCAGTTGCTGTTAATATAACTGATTCAATTTTAATTCACAGAAACATATTTCCAGGATCCAAGGTAGTTTTAGTTGAAAAAAGTTATGAAATACACTGGCGTATTCATGGAAATGACGGATTCATGTCTGTTTGATCGTTATTTGAAGTTTTCTAAGACAATAGCAATGCCAGTTCGTGTTATATTGGGAGAAAAAGGGACTGCCATGACTTCATTACTTGGGCTAGAAATACAATACTAACTTCACTAAAATAATAACCTGCAGAGAAGGATGCAATCAAACCCATCACTAATTTACCAGGTTGTTGTATGATGATGCAACATGTGGATCCCTTGGTCCAAATCCTTCTTTAGCTTCATGTAAAGCTGACTGGAAGTACTTCTCAGCTTCATCTAGCTTGCCCTACAATCAAAAACAAGACTAATGAAAATTCCAGAAGAAAGTCCAATGAAGAGATTGATACAGCAAATTTAATTAAATTTTAACTTTTAAAAGTTAAAACAAGAATTTCTCCAGAGATGAAGACAAAGGCATATTAACTGAGACATGGGAAAGGTGAGTTAGAGTCGCACCAAGAAAGAAAATTCTACGCTATTGACCAAAAAAACCAACCAAGGTGAAGTAAAAGGCCTGGTCTAGCCAATTGTGAAATGATTAATAGCTGGCCACATGAAAATTTGCATAAGTACTGCAGAACATATGATATTAGCCGGGCCTTTACTTAGCTCATCCGGAGTTCTTGTTCCATGAAACATGTCAATAACACTTTAACAGAAAATTATATGTAAGAAACACCTCAAACAGTGGGCCCACAGTGATGTGACTGTGATGTGACACAAGTGTCACATCATGAAATGAAGAACCTAAAAATCCAATTAACATCAGCTTGTCCATTTAGAAGTTAATTATAATGACATAGTGCTTGATGCCAAAAAAGAGAGAAAAAAAATGAAATAGGCACAGCTTGCAAGTCTGGTCTATCTGATAATTGGAGCCAAAGTCCATGTTAGGCCTAGGAGAAATGCCGAGCAAACATGATTATTCTCAGCAGAATGTCCCAAAGAAACACCAAGCTCATCAGCATTCCTATGATAATAAAAGCAGGGGGCAATAAAAGAAAGAGAAGATGAGTTACGTGCTTTCAGAAATAGATCTCTGCCATTATCTGTAAAAATTCTCCACTTAGATGTGTGTTCATTTGATATCACTGAACCATCTTCAATTCTGCGTAAACCAGTAACATAAGCCTGTGCTTGATCATTTTCAGTCACTGAATCCGCCACAGAAATATCCTGAGCAAAGGCCGGGTTGCCACTGAAACCGAAATAAATTGCTGTAGTGCCACATAGATCAAAATCAGAACAGGTACTATAAAAAGTGACAAAGTTTCACAGGCATGAAATGTGAGTTCAAAAAAAAAAAAAAAAAAGTAATGATAAGTCATATAATTTTTTTTAAAAAAAATGATACATCTGCAAAATATCGAAAATGATACTGCATAAAGAGTTGGATACAATCCTCGATTTCTTTTGATAACTAGATAGTAAAAACTATTGAAAAGAAAATTACTGGTAGAAACAAGGACAACTAGAACTACAATAATGCAAAGAGCCTACTTGTGGATTCTATCAATGCAAAACAGAGACTTCATGTAACCTTTGTGTCCCCACAATAACTTTAGATAAGATAAAATATTTTACTAGATGATTAGGGAACATATGGGAGAAAAATTGCACAGCCACTAGCAATAACATGTCTATGGTGAGGCAATGAACCAAGTCCATATAGAGGCCTTTCGAGATCCAACCTGACCCAAGCAATTAAACAATTACTTTATGAGTCAGCTTTAGTTACTTCATTATGAATGAAGAGGTACTCCATACTAAGGTTCGCCATATCAGATATTGGTACTGTTTTGGTATCAAACCTGTATGGTTTGGTATGGGCATACATACCATATAGAATTGATGGATGATGCCGGTGCCTAGTTTGGCCCAATTCGGGGGGTTCGGTATGCCGATATAGGAAGTTCACGGTGGTTCACCCTCCGTACCAAATTGGAAGGCCAAACTATCCTAGTTCCGAACCAGTTTGATTCAGTTCACCTCAAACCGCTTGGCTCATGATTGTTCAGCTAACCCTACTCCAAACCAGGTTAAGAATTCAAACCTTTGCTCCATTAGAAGTCATCAAGAAACTATAACCCCCAAAATCCCTCCACTACCAGCTCAATCAAAATTCTTGACAAGCAATAACCTAAACTACTGTTATGTTGTCCTGTAAAATGGGCGCAGTTTCTCCTTTTGAGAATTTGACTTGCATCTGTGATGCATGTTCTAGACATCACATTTCCATGGAAGATTTGGTAAATTTCACTCCTTTGTAAAAATAGATGGACCATAACACAGGTGTCCCCCTTATTTTCAGAGTGAATAGATAGGTTCATCCACAATCTTCCAATGATTTCCTTCTAAATGCCAGAAATTACTGCCTCTAGAATGAAATTTTCCATCTCCTTTCCAATGCTATGAAACCAAGTAACACGCCCCACTATAGATTGCTCTTCCAATTTGAGTGCAAAAAAACCAAGATAATGGTAGCAACAGTAATTAGTAGAACCACAAAAACCTAGCCTTCACATAATCAAATAATTAACAACTAGCCAGCTCCTTGTTAATCCAACACGCTGCTTACAAAGTTTACATCTCTGGAAGTAATCAGGTCTTAATTTTCTTGGAAAATGTTGCCCAATAAAGAAATTTGATCTCAAGTGGAGATGGACAACTACACACATTAGCAACAGGAATGGCCCTCACAACAAATAACAACCAATAAGAATGTGTTGGATGAAAACAATGCAAGGAATGTATGTCTCATCAAGAGTACTCAAATATTTAGAACCTCTCCATCACTACAAAGGTTACAACCAGCACTCTTGAAACTTGAAAGAGTTTGCTATAAGCTCCTCACCATTTAAAGCCAGCTAACAGACACTATAAAGCTTTGTTCCATCTTCTGCACTAACATAAAATCTAAACCATAAACATCACTCATATTTGCTCCTCTGTGTCAGAAACATCACACATGCTTCTTAATTTACAACTCCACAGGCCAAATTCTCCCCGAATTTGGCAACTTTCTTCCAAATTCCAGAGATCCACAGCAACAATAACAACAATGCCTTAATCCCAAACTAGCTGGAGACGGCTCCAAAGATCCACAGCCATATTTCAAATAGCAAAGCAATATAGTCAAAGCAAGATTTACATATGATCAAAGGGTCAAAAGATATTTTTATAAAGGGCTAGTCAATTAACAAGCTTCCAGAAATTAAATATTCATGCCAAACACCACATCTATTATTATTTTTTTATTTATCGGAAAGATCTTTAGAGCCCGTAAGTGTTCTCTGCCAGATATAATTTTGAGACACAAATATGATTTGTTGTGTAACTAAATATGTATATAAACTGCCTCTTGAGGTGTATCGAATCTCATTCTTCTCCACAAAAGCTTTTCTTATTGGTAGCATGCGTCAGAAACATCATTTTTCAAATTGCAAGAGCTTGGTAACATGATCAACAAGGTCAAGATAGTGCTAGTGGGACCTCATAAGAAAGTTAAATATTTTGGAAAATGATTTCATTAGATTTCATTCCTTTATATTGGAAGATAATGAGAAGTTGCAAGGCTAGCTGATGTAAGCTGAAGACCAAACATGTGAATCAATTCAACTTGTCTTGTCCTTCCTCCACAAAGAATCAATGATGTAAAGCAGTCAAATGAGCAAATTGATCATTGCTACTATGGCAATCTATGAGCATACTAACTAGTCATCCTAATTTCTTATACTTATAGATATGAAATAACAGCCACAATTCCTGGACTGAATTGGAATTCTCTTCGCAAAAAAAGGACTTAAAGCTCTGATAGTTCAAGTGCCTGAACAGGGAGGAATAAATCAAGGGACAAGACTCAAGCAGATAAAAAATTAATGTATATCAACCTATTTGGAGGATAGATACAGCAGGGCGGCAACAAGGTGTAAAATGTGGCCTTTAACAGTAGATGCATGGAAAAGTTTGATTTTATGCATTGGATAACCATGACTAGATTTGTATGACATGGAAATTCTTTGTTGGCACTGCTGCAACCCTCCCAAAGCCATCCAACTTTTTCTCATAGAGTGCACTCCAAAGTAAAACATCTACCATGCATTATTTTGTACAAATGCCATATATGGGCCATTGTAGTGGCAGATCATGTACTTGCACAAATCTTTTTATGCAAGTATCATGAAGATCATGTGGCATCCATTCCAATGTCAGACTTGAAAAAGAATTTTTAGGAGCTCTTGGTGTTTGCAAAGGACATGGATATTATGATTGCAACACCTTGGCAAACTAATTTTTTATTTTGGACTATTTTTCCTCTCCCTTTCTCCACAAACCAACATCATGCCCCCTTACCTCTACCCAGAAAGAGTGTAACATTGTTTCACTTTGTGTTCATATGAAAAAAAAATCACATGTCATTAGAAATAATATGATATTTGAAAATTGTTCAAAAAACTCAGAAGGCATATCGAAAGATGTACCAGTGTATCCGGATAGTACAGTCCCCAACATCAAATCCCAAGGATGTTTGCTCCATGTGGAACAATAACTAAATTGACCATAGCTTTTTGAGCCTGAAAATTTGATAAGGTCGTTAAGAACATGGCATACATATTAAAAAAAATTACTATGTTGCCTTTTTGAATATTCATTTGCTAGTGTCAATATGGAAAAAATTCTAACATACTCAAGCATTATAAAGATCATATCTAAGGCCTGTTTAGAAGTTGCCAATCCCAAACAGACCCCAATGGATTCATTTACACCAAAAGAATAAAAGGTGCACAAGTTCACAGGTGTAGTTATTAGCTAAAAAGGAGTGTGATGACAGCAACAATGATAATAATGTAAGCTTTGGTGATTTCATAATGTATAGATTATAAATTTTGCATCCTAAGGGGGAAAGACCTAACTATCAAATGTAAAAGACTTGTTTTTCTCACTATCAAATCATTCAATCACATCAACAACAAGCAAAATAAACAGTCAAGACTCCGCTCAAACACTGTATGCAATGATGCACTTGTTTCATTAATCATCCCAGGTATGCATCTTAAATCTGCAAAACTCTCAAGTGCTGACATTGAAAAGCCAGTTTTCTCATAATATTAAAAATCCAGGGATTTCAGAATCCATGGCCTCTTCATCTTTGCACATAGTTATTTCAAACTTACCCTCAAGGTAGAAATCACAAGAATAAGCTACTTGCCTACATTAATCTTGATCACAAGCTCAACAAAAGAATCAAATCTCCTGCACCCTTGAGAACTCAAAATCTCTGCTTACTCCGTTTAAATAAAATCAAAGGAAAATATCATAAGGACATCATTTTTCTAATTATCGAATGACCCAAATCCTTCCATCACATCAACAGCAAGCAGAAAAGGCATTCACGTTTTTTGTTCAAATACACTCTGTAATAAAGCGCTTGTTTTGTCCAATCTATAATACCAGGAATGCATCTTTTAAAGCTGTAAAACTCTAAAACATAGAGTATTGGACCATCGGCAATCATAATACTCCTTGACCTACCAAAATTTCATAAAATCTAAACGTTGCCACAACTAGACATAGACACCAAGAAAATAAAATAAAATAAAGGAAAAAAAAAAAAGAATTCTCGTCAAAAAAAAAATCGAACAGCATAAAGATCGCACTACGAAATCCAGTCATTCCATTGATTCAAGAAAGCTATACCGAGATAGAAATCCAGTAGCAAAGCTCACCGGAGAAAGAGGTGGACGGACCCATGGTGGAGACCCTTCGAGCGCCGGCGCCGGCGCAGGCGAATAGGGCAGGAGACCGGATTCGTTGGAAAGCGAGCGCTCGTCGGCTCCACATGTCACAAAACCTTAGAGAAGACTAAGACAAGAGGGATGGCCAGACAAGAGAAGGGCAGGAGAGTTTAGACAGAGAGCTCCAGCCGTCGGAGGAGCTTGCCCTCTAATCCCTGTTCTTCAGAGCACGAATGCCATCGGTGGTCATGCGCCGAATGAACTGGTTATAAATAATGAAAATATCCTAGGTTTGGACTCTAGCAGAACTGAACCCTGAATGCCGACTTAAGTCGATAAACTACTCATATAATGCCGACTTAGATGGCTTTAATTTTTTTCCCCTTTTCCAGCCAAGAAAAAATTCCTCTCTCGCCTAACGTGACTTGATATTTTTACGTCGCTCTTCCCTTATGGGATCCTCCTATTTTGCCTTCCTAAAAAAATTAATTTTAAAATTTTTTCGATGCGTACAGAGAAGAATACAAAAATAAAAATAAAAAATAAAAAATGGGGACCATGTTTGTCAATTAGTAGCGATTATTGATGTCGATCTTTCATTCACGATTCCATCTACTAACAATTTAGAAAACCATATCATGTCTTACACTGAAAAGGAGAAAATAATAATTTATAAAACCACGCCATCTCGTAAAAAAGAGTCTAAGAATTAAATGTTTAATGGATTGTGAAGCCAAGCCCATTAGCTCTCTTTTGTTCATTTTCTCAGTGGATTGGAAAATGAAAGTAAATATTTTATATGCGCTGATGTGCATCAATACGAATAACTCTGTACCATCGATAAAATCCTTTATAATGAAGTATAATTACAATCAAAAGAGAGAGAGAGGAAGGGTTCATTACCTTGAGGTGGGTCCATGGGATGGTAGCTTTAATTGCCGTCCAAAATACTAACATATGTATATCTCTGGTATGTTATAGTATTTTAATACATGCAACTGAAGTGAACAATTGCAATTTTTTATTATTCCCCAAAATATGATTCCTTAAGAGGATAAGCAAAAAAGAAATATGTGTTTGGAATTCAGTTACCTTTAAATTTTTGTATTATTGTAGGAGATTTACATAGTAATTTCTTTTAAGAATATTATGAATGGCAATTTCAATCCATAAAACTAAAATTCATTTAGCTACGGCCCATTTAAGGTAGGAATTCCTCATCATTGATCGGGATGGTAGGAATTCCTCATTCCTGCCTCATTAGTTCCGTATTTAAGTATTATAATATATATATATTCATATATACAAATTTATCTTCGTAAGTATTAATATTTTTTCAACCTAATCTTTTCTTTCCACCATCTTCATTTTTATTTTCAGCTATATTATTAATTATAAAATATATATATATATATATATATATCATTAGGGAAGCGAAGGGGAGGGAAAGGTAAGGCGGGGATATTTATCATTCTCCATCATGCGTAGATGGAAATGAAAAATAATTTTATTTATCATGACATAGTACGGATGGAGATTGCTTTCTTCGGCAGGGATAAGGAATAAAATTTGAATCCATGCTTTGTTCTATTGCTATTCTTAAAAAATATCAATAGATTTTGATGAAAGAATTATTAGAAGAGATTGAAGGGCATAAGAACTTATTATTTTTAAAAAATATTTTTTAAAAATATATATTTTCTTTCCCACATGCATTTCACATGAAAAATAGATATTAAAAAGTTTTCATTATAGCCACATAAAGAAATATATGATGCATATTTAATAACAAACTAAAGCATATTAGATAAAAATAGTAAATAATGTGAAAATATAAAATTTAATGGGAGATATAAATTGGAGGTCGATAAAGTTGTTAGAGAGAGAGAGAGAGAGGAGGGGGAAGCAATGAATTTATTAAAATAGAGAGAGAAATTTGAGACAAATATTTCATTAGATAGAAAATT
Source organism: Metroxylon sagu (assembly GCA_017589505.3). NCBI lineage: Eukaryota > Viridiplantae > Streptophyta > Magnoliopsida > Arecales > Arecaceae > Metroxylon > Metroxylon sagu. Next base: position 369,536 of record JACVBY030000520.1, on the reverse strand, counting down.
TGGATTTAAAAAGAAATTTAAGATAAGATGCATTTACTTTTGTTCACAAAATTGCTCATATTTATAGTTACCATACAGTGAAACTTTTGTTTATCAATCAAATAATGTTTTGTTTTTGGATAAATTTATCAAATTTAGAAAACCTCTAAAATTCTATATACCAAATTTGTTGCATAAAACATCATAAAAACTCAAGAATAAATTATACATTAAAAGGGTAGTAAATGGAATATGAATAGTTAGGAAGCAATTCTAGTTAAAATTTTTCAAAACTTTTATGCAATCTAATAGTCCAACTAGATTTCTTTCCAAAATAACGTTATAATATATAAAAAAAACTCAAGCATCCATGATATTTTAAATTTCATGAAAATAATCAATCTTGGATAATAATAAGAAAATACTTAAAAAATTCAAAAATTCACTGAAGCAAAATTTCAAGCACAAAAATTAATTTATTTTTATACTTATATCTTTATTTTATTTATTTATTTTTTTATTATACATTCTATAGGTATGGGTACTAGTGTTTATGTATCTGTGCACTAATGGGAAAGACTCAAAATTTAATACACGCTAGACTTTGAGTCCTTTATTTTCCATAGGCACCTAAGCTTTACAGAGAATGCACTTTCTTGTTATGGTGGCCCTTAATCCATATATATATATATATATAATTTTATTTGGCCACAATCTTGAGATGGAGCATATGGGTTCTTTTTCAACCTTGTTTTATAATAGAGTTGGTCATGTACACTACACCGCAGCACTTTGATTATATAGAAGAGCGCAGCTCAATAAATATAATATTTTACTATATATGAACGGATATCTTATCCTATTTACTTGTCTCTAGTTTGTAGTTCCAAAATACATTTTTTTGTATGTTATAATTAGGTGTCTTTGACCAAAGATGAGGTGTTCAAACTCTTTCATTAATATATATAATTTTAGTTTATTTTTTCTAAAAAACACATGCATCCCATGTGCCATATCCTAGCATGAAAAATTAAAGCTTGGTATGAACATGAATGACGCCACTATAAAAATGTTCTTGTTTGAATTGTTTCAAGAAAGTAGTATGCACATAAATTAACTTGATGGAAGATATTTCAAATTTTAGAATTAAACCTAATCAATAATTTTAAAAATAAAGATACATAATGAAAAGAAAAAGATTTTTTTTTTTTTTCTTTATACATTCATATCATATACCATATCCAATCATGAACAAATTGAATATTGATGTGAATACAGAAGAAGTAGTTATGAAGATGTTTTTACTTGGGTTGCTAGTTCTATATTGCAAGAAAGTCCCGTGAAAGAAATATTTTAAATTTTAGAATTACAACTAATTAATGGTTTCAAAAAGGATACCATGATTAAAAAAAAAAAAAAATCCTCTCTCTCCTCATCTCTTCAGCTAATTTCATGTTTAATCCCATCTCATTTGAGGCTAGATAAATAAGAATCAAAAATAATAAAATATATGACTACTTTATATATATATATATAATATTAAAAGAATCATCGGTGGAGTGGTGAAGAAAAGTTAGATATATGAGATACTTTGAAGAAGTTCCCACATATGTTTGCAACCAGCCAGCCTCCCAGGCTTGCTCGATCGCAAACTAATTGAGGCAAATTTTAATCCCAATAAATTGGGTAGGACCTTAAAAAATAAAATTGATTTATTAAAATGAATTGTACTCAAGCTTAGAGATTTAAATTGAATCCAGACTTGACATTACTTGATTTTTTTTAATAAATTAATTAATGTTGTTGGAGGTTAAATGGATTGATCTGCAATGTTATAATAAATTTTTTATAATTGGACTTCAATCCGATTCGTTCAATCCCATCCTCGTCCATTTAACTTTTGAGATCTTCATTGACCCTGCGCGCTGGTATTTTCTAAAATTAAAAGCATGGGAATCCAAGCCCGGCGGCTGGGTAACAACCACCTCACAGGAGACGGAAAATGTTGCTGTCATCAGGCAGGCGAAGCCATCCATGCGAAGCTTAAAGAGTTTAAAAGATTGGAAAACGTAAAAAATCTAGAGCTTTTTATCTTATCGTCCGATATTATGCTTTGATCGGGACTCTCTAGAAGTCCGCCTTGCCTTGCCTTGCCTTGCCTTGCCTTCGATTGAGGTCCACGTGTAGGGGATGGTGTGTTTATTTTCTTCAACGGAAATTTCTGGGAAGCTTCCTTCAAACACTTGATTCAAGCACTGCCTGAAATGAATCGTGAGACTCACGTGCACGCACAACCAGCGCTCACCTGCTCAACAGCTCGACTGCCCGAACTACCCCTCGCTGGTTGCAACCAACCCGGCAAAATTTCTTAATAATTTAACGTCTTACATGGGGGTATCTCCGTCCATATGTAAATTTTCGACCTCGTGAAATTACCTTCCCTCGCTACCCTCATCCACCACCGCCACCAAACCGTCACCAATCTACGCCATCCGGCCCACCAAACAGATCATGGTCTCCCATGTCCGTTTCCCACGCCATTATCGTTTCCCTCGGTCCAAAATAAGACAAAAACATCGTCCCGTTTCCTAATTAATGTTAGAATTCCTGTAAAAATATCAGCGGCATTTGCGCAGGAAAAGTCCCGTCGATGAAACGACGCGGCTGTGACTCGCGTTTCCCTCGGTCCTAAATGAGACAAAAATCCTTCCGTTTCCTGTTTAATGTTCGAATTCGTTTCTCCGTAAAAATATTAGAGGCTTTTATGTAGAAAAAGTCCCAGCGATTAAACGACGTGGCTGTGACTCACACTTGCAACGGCAATCGAAGACCAGCGGCGTGAGAGCGAAAAGCAATGAGATTTTGCGGAAAATAGGAAGGAGTCGAGAAAAAAGAAAGAGGCCATCGAGCTCTCTCCATCGTCTCCTCCGCCTCCCACCAAGGACTTTGGCCCAGGGCTAGGTTTAGGGTTTCTAAGCTCTCCTCGTCGATCGTTTTTGCCGCGATCTCGCGCTGCCTTCGGGTGGAGGCGCTCCGGCGGTTTCCGGCGCTGGATCTGACGGAATTCGGTCCGGCGATGTCCCGATTCGAGGGGGAGGAGGTCCGGAGACGCCGCTCAGTTCTGATACTCGACAGATAACCCAGGGATACCGGCGGGCCCTTCTCGGCGACATGGTCGACGCGCTGTCCATAATCCCGGCGTCCGTTCTCAGGAACCTCGCCGATAAGCTCTACGAGAAGCGAAAGAATGCGGCCCTTGAGGTATTCGCGTTCCCTCCATCCGGATCGTCCTTTCAGTCTCAATCTTTATATATCTGTCCTTTTTTTTTTCCTGGTTCGAAGTTGTCGATTGTTTCTTTGTCATGAATTTGGGATGAAATAATCGAAAACAGATCGAAGGTATCGTGAAGCAACTGACGGTTGCGGGAGAGCATGACAAGATAACAGCTGTGATCAATCTCTTGACCACAGAATTCACGTATTCCCCGCAGGCGAACCATAGAAAGGTCGGTTGACGATGGAATTGCTGGAATATGAATATCAGTTTTGTCGAGATTACTTATTTTCTTATTCCGTCTTATTCCGAACTTGAAAATTACTAATTTTGTTGATTTTTGCTGTCTTATCTTATAATCCAATGTTGATACCGTATAATTTTTTTCAGGGTGGGTTAATAGGGCTTGCAGCAGCTACAGTTGGCTTGACAACAGAAGCTGCTCAGCATCTTGAGGTTAGTAACGTCCGAAGGTTGATGAAACATGCAGCACATTTGATGTCACTACTTGTTTTTGATACTCCAGGATTCTTGGATCCTGCTGATGACCTATGCTAGCTGTTGATTGTGAGCAAGATTTTTAACTATGCTTCCAAGGAGCTGATATAGAAAATATGTTCTACTGTACATGCAAAGTAGCGGCATGCATTGACACACCAAGAGAAAAAAACGATCATGATGAAGATCAGATAAAACTTTAGCTTTTTTTTGAGATATTTGATTTATTGTTAACATATACTTTGAATTCTCAAATGATAATTCTATGATCCAAGGCCGTATCAAGTTGTGTGCTACAGTTATTGGAGAGGTTCTAAACACCTGTGTTGCTCTAAGTTGACATGGGCAAGCATAACCAAAAACAAATTTGGAACTTTGACTTTTGAGTGCGACCTGCATAATTAGTACATCATATTTTACTTAAAATACTTGGGTACAAATGCAGAGGAATAGAAGGTTATAAATACTGTAGGATGGGACCATCTCGGTTTTCTTGTAGAGCTGGATCCCTCATGTCAGACTCTTTTTTGATTCGTCTCATCCCGAATGTCGGGATTGTGTCTTGTCCCAGCAGTTGGGATGGTGGAACACTCCACCATCCTATTGGTAGTTAAAACTTTGGAGGAATATATAGGCAATAATATCCCATTAATAACAAAATGACAGAAAAGGTCTCATGCAAGAATGCTAGGGGTGCAAATGAGCCTAGCTAGGCCAAGTAATAGGCTGCTTAGGCTTGGCTTTCTATATAAAAGGGTTGATCAAGCTCCACTTGAGCTCTAATAAGCTTAACAGAAGGCTTTCAGACTTGGGTCATATGAGATTTGAGCCAATCATCTTATTGAGCTAAGCTTAGCTTCCAATTCATGTTAACAAGCCTTTTGATCTCCACGCTCTAGCCTTGGTTTGTTTACGAACTGAGCTTTAAAATTTGTTTGAGCTCGGCTCATTTTCTAGCTCAGCAAAGCCCAAATATGAGCCCATCGCTCAGCCGATCCCAAGCTCTTCACGAATAGCTTGGATTCTTCGAATCCCTAAAGAGCACATGGCTATACCTCATCTACCTCATCTCCATTCGCTGCACCAAAAGCTGTGGGATTTATAAGTAGTTTCTTAGCACTAGTTTGATGGCTGATGCGATCTGCTATCTAAGTCCTTTTTTCGGGGAAAAGAAAAAAAATATGAATATGATGGATCTTTCCCATGCCTGATATGCAATAGCAACTAAATAAATAGTAACATTTTTTCTGATGGGATCGCTAATCCAACCTGTTACCTAACGAGGACATTTTCTATAGAAGACTTGTTTGACTTTTGCTACTAAAAGCATTATTTTAAAGAACTAAACTGCAAACTCTTTATTTCAAGATTTACCAGACTAGAGAAAATCTGAATTTCTTTTTTTTTAATATTGATAATTTGCCAAAATGGAAAAGACCTAGAAACCTATTTATGATATTTTCTTTTATTATGCTGACCGTGTAATCAAATTCTTGAAGAACTCTGGCTTCTTTATCAAGTACTGCATTGCAGTGACTTGAAGGTGGTATTATTGTCTTGTTGTGACTAAATAATCATACCTTGGCCCAGGAGTATTTTGATCCCGATAAGGATGCAATAACTGGTAAACGATAGGCTTTTCATAAGAAGATGGTTATAATATTCAAAGCCTTTGATCTTGATTGTCAACTTGATGATCTTACCATGCTATGATTCTTTAAGGGGATTTCTGATGTCCTTAGTTTCAATTAGTTGTTCCTAGTGTGTGGATCATCTGGTCATCTTTTTCTGTAAATCCATATATGAGTTTGTATTGGTTGGTTCCTCCAACTTTCAAATTTGTTAATTCCTTCAATATAGACATTTTCCACTTTCCTTCATTTATTATTTATCCAACTTGTATGTTGTTAGGTTTATCTTTGACCAAGGTATGCTAAACCATAATGAACCACCTAATATGGGGCGTACCAAACCATACCAGTGTGGAACTGGTATGATTCATTGTTTTGAAATGGTACGGTGTTTGTATTACCTCGAACCATCCCGTACCGACCGCATACCGACCTCGTAATGTACTGAACTGTCCTATATTATGCCAAACTGTTTGATTTGGCTCGATATGGGGTGGTTCATGGGTTGGAACCTCTTGGTTCATTTAAAAAGCACGTCACTGGTTCGGTACGGTATGTTCAGTATCAAACCATATCGGTTTGGTATCGAAATGATACCAATTCCTGATACAATGGACTTTGACTAATTAAAAGACCCTTGACTTTGGGATTTTTTCTTCTATAGTGGGTTTCCATCTATTGGGTTTTTAGTTTTAACCCTCAGATTTGTGGTGATTGGATCATCATTACTTATATTTGTGGTCGTCAAGCTTTTGATGCCAAATTAGCTGCATTTTGTCCCTCACTTGCCCAAAAATCTCTCTCTGACCTCGGCAATTCCCCCAACCCCCGCCTCCCTTCCTCCCTTTCTGGCTATTGCTCCCTCCCTCTCTCCCACCCCTGTGCTCTCTTAGGGATGATCCTGCCATATCTGGTAGGAGCTTCCCAAACTTGCCCTTAATAGGCTTGATGCCTGCAAGAAGGAAAATAATTGTTATCTGGTGAGGCTTTTTATCATGTTTAGATTGGATACCTCACAATTCTATTGAGTTCTTAGTTCAAGTAATATAAGTAAGGGTATAAATGAGTGCGAATGTATCTAACACATGCAAATTATGGATGTATTTGTAAGTTTATAAAAAATGTGCTGTCAATTGGGCAAAAGAGTAAATACCATGAATAGTGAAAATGAGATATCAGGAGGGATGGACCACTTATTGTTCATGCATGAAGAGCTGCTAATAGGAAGTTTATCAATCTGCCCTTCAAAGGAGGGGTTTAAGAGGAACCCTAATCGTAGACAAAGATATATCTTTTCAATCATTACTTGATGTTCTTTTCTGACCCATCAAATTTACATCTCTAAAAGCATTTTTGGTTACATTGTTTCTAATAGACATGAAAAGTAGGAGTCATTTTTGTAAGTTGTGTACATGTTGCTATGAAATAGATATAAATCTGCTCCCCTTTCTGATTTATCATATGCTTTTACTTCATCTTTTCTTGCATTTGAATGTCAGCAAATTGTACCACCTGTGCTTAATTCCTTTTGTGACCAAGACAGCAGAGTTCGGTATTATGCTTGTGAAGCATTGTATAACATAGCAAAGGTAAGTATGAGACTCTTACTGTGATGGCTTTAAATTTATTACTATTGTTGGAAGAGTAGTACATCCTTCATACTTTATGGGACCTTGATCCTCTCTCTCTCTCTCTCTCTCTCTCTCTCTCTCTCTCTATCTATCTATCTATCTATCTATCTCTCAGGTTGTAAGAGGAGATTTCATCATATTTTTCAATAAGATATTTGATGCACTTTGTAAGCTCTCAGCAGACTCAGATGCTAATGTGCAGAGTGCTGCTCATCTTCTAGACAGGCTTGTAAAGGTAAGATATTATTTTTTTTCCATAAGAAAAAATATGTCAAACTTTTTATAGTTCTCATTGTAATGCAATTGAATATGCTAACCAGGATATTGTAACCGAGAGTGATCAATTCAGGTGCACTTTCTGGCCCTATTTGTTGAAGTTTTAATTAATGAATGCCTGTTTCTGTCTAAATATATGTTTACATGACTATATTATCTTCTTTATGCATTTAAAGCATAGAAGAATTTATACCACTTTTGAGAGAGCGCATGAATGTACTCAACCCTTATGTACGCCAGTTTTTGGTGGGATGGATCACTGTATTGGACAGTGTTCCAGATATTGATATGCTTGGTTTCCTTCCAGATTTTCTTGATGGTAATTTTCTGAAGTAAGAAGTATCCCTTCAAACTATTTGTGCTCCTACATTTCAAGCATCATCTCACACTTACGATTCATTCTTTCCAGGTTTGTTCAACATGTTAAGTGACTCCAGTCATGAAATACGTCAACAAGCCGATTCTGCACTTTCCGAATTTCTTCAAGAAATAAAGAATTCTCCAGTAAGGTTTCCATTCTTTTGATGAAGGGTGGCTTGTATGGAATTTCTCTTGAAAATAGATTTGGAAGTTTCTTATCATTGATCCTTTTCCTCTATAGCTACCTTTTAGACATCAACTAGTTTCCTATATTGCATTTTTTCTTTGAGATTTCTGTAGATGTTCTTTCTTTATCGAAACAGAAATTATCTGGAGGAACATTACTTAGTTAATCAAGTTATAAAAGTACAAGATATGATTATATTTCCTCTTGATTTTCTAATTTTGACATGTGCCTGCTATAAAGAATGTAGATTATGGTCGTATGGCTGAAATATTGGTACAGCGGGCAGGTTCTCCTGATGAATTTACTCGGTTGACTGCTATCACATGGGTAAGGCTAAGTTCTTCTTTTAGGGCTTAGCGACCATGCTGTGTTTTTGAAATGTAGTTTCTTGACTCATGGCAATATTTTCTCAACTATTATGACATGCAATTTCATTCTACCTTTTCCCCTTTAGTTTATTATCTATTGTCTGGTGTGAGGATAGATAATTTACACTCTGCCTATTGAATGATGCAGATTAATGAGTTTGTAAAACTTGGTGGAGACCAGCTTGTTCCTTACTATGCGGATATTCTAGGAGCTATATTACCTTGCATATCTGATAAAGAGGAGAAGATTAGGGTGGTAATATTACTTGTTTCTTTGTTGCAGTTGCAGTCCACAGTTAATGGTTTTGGTATTTTGTTGCTCATCTTTTGTGCTTGTGCTCAGGTTGCTCGTGAAACCAATGAAGAGCTTCGTGCCATTCGAGCCGATCCAGCTGAGGGATTTGATATAGGAGCCATCCTCTCTATTGCAAGGAGGTGCATTTTTTTGTCACCTGGGAAACAGCTAGGTTTAAAGGTTACTTATGCCTCTATAATTCATGTGTTAATATACCCCCTTGTGCCTCTACATGAGCAACAGGACAAAGCTGTACAGGAAACGTTTCTTGTTTTGTGCTATTATATGTTTTTTGGGGCAACAATCATTTTAAAACGGATTAGACATTATATGATCATGTGATAATGTTGTGGTTTTGCTATCAGAGAATTAACTAATGAATGGGAGGCTACCCGAATTGAAGCATTGCATTGGATCGCAACTCTTTTAGCCCGGCATCGAGTTGAGGTAATTGGTTATTTAAAAAATTTATATAAACAATTTTTGTGTCTGTATGCAGGTGGTGTGATTTTTTCTGGGGTTTCTAATGCTATTTCTTCTAGTTATTGTGATTGATTGCCAATTTGTATGCTTAACTGAGAATAAATGATTTTTTGATTTATTTGTATTCACAAACTGGAAAGTCTTTGCACACACATTTTCTTTGTGGGGCATGATCTGGGAGTTTTTTTTTAACCTTTTTGTTTTTTCATATTTTTAAATGGAAAGTTAGCACCATCTGATTTCAACGAGGATGTTGTTGTTGTGAATTCTGAAATTGTGCAGAGAAGGTACTTCAAATATATCTTATGTGGACTTGCATGTGACTGTGTATGTATCTTCATGTGGTCATGTCAAATCCTTCAATTTTTTAAAAATTTCTTGTGGTCCTTAGACAAGTGTCATACCAATACCTGTTCTAAATGTTGGGTGCGGGTGTTTTAGGGTATGCCAAATGGTCTGGATAACATAGCTTCAACCAACTGAAGGAAGGACGGGTAGTGATATACTCAACTACTGCACAGTTTGAAAGAAGCGATCCACTATATATACGTAGTGGTGTACAAGAACTGCAAGGCCAAAAGATTAAGTAGAATCTTGGGGCATTATAATGGCTTTTATTTAGAAAGGAGAAGGAAAATTTACTTTTATGGTATTTGGTGCCACATACAAATTGCTGGAAAAGTTTGCAAGAGTGAAATGACAATGTTTTCTAAAGGGGGAGATGAGCTATTGAAAGAACTTTTTAGAAACATTATATCAACTCCTTTACTTTGATCGAGCATCCATTATGAGGACTTGAAACAGGCTGCTCCCTCAACCCATTCCCTTCCTTTTATTTCTTACATTCTTACCTTTTTTGTTGACAGAATCAGAAAAATCTGTATCATGCTTGATTGCTCTCCCTCCCTCCCATCTATCTATCTATCTATCTATCAGAATAGGATTACTGAAGTGTCAACAGCAGCTTTCGGGTACTGTAGTCGAGACTCACAGAAATACTTCATATTGCTCTGACAATCTGTATCAGTAAGACTGTTAGGCTGTAACCTGGGCACTGGCACATAAGATGATCTTAGCAAAGTCATGTCAAAAGTGCAGGCACAGACATACATTTTGGGCGGCATTCTTGTCTTGTAGCTTGTTATGGAGGGCATTGGAATGGTTTTGGTTTGTCTGGAGTTTAATACTGTAGACTGTAGAGGTAATTCTTCATTTTTTCTGATATGTCTTAGAAAGCATATTATGTATGTTAGCAAATCATCATATAGAAAGGCATTAAACAAGGGCAAGGAGATTGCGGCTGTGTCAGAATGCTATATGCAGAAAATTTTTCAAAGAATAAGGTTTTGTTAAAAATGTCAAAACTGAGAACCTCAGACATTAGAGTCCGGAGGCTGATAAAAGACAAATATGTGAAAAAAACTAAAAAGATGATACTCTGTCAGTACTCCTGTTGATGAAAGCCTAAATTATCTGTGTTTTCTATTTTCTCAGAAACTTTATGCCCAGAAACTTGATGCCACCATCCGCCAATTCCCCAATCATAACCTCATGAGTTGCTGTGGGACAATCTTTGATATCTTGAATAGAGATTTGCACATCTTTAGTATATAATATTAGGGCCTGTTTGATATCACTTTGTTTTCCTGTTTTTTATTTTTAAAAGTAGAAGCTCGAAATCAATGTTAAAAATATGTTTGGTTACATTGTTTTTATTTTTTATTTTTAAAAGTAACTTTCATTATTTAATGAAAAAAGTGGAAGTGAATTTTTTTCACTTTCACTTTTTTTTAATTTTTGGAAACCGAAATTATTTTTCAGAAAACAACTTTTAAAAGTGTTCCGTACTATAAAAAATAAAAATAACAGTAGCTACCAAACGTGTTTTTATTGTCACTTGTCAGAATTGTAAAAAATAAAAAGCAACAATGTCTATCAAACATGTTTCTGCTGTCAGGAATGAGAAAAAAAAAACAGAATTCCTGTTTATTTATTTATTTATTTTTTAAGTGATAAGGATGCCAAATGCAGCCTTAGCTTCTTCCTCTCTCTCTCTCTCTCTCTCTCTCTCTCTCTCTTTTTGAGGCTGTAAGTAGTTAAGCTTTGGATGAAACTCTTGATCCTTTATTTTGTTCTTTATTTGTGGGGTGGGTGGGAGAGCAGATGAAGATGGGATGTCATCTTATACATCTCCATGTCTGTGTGCTCCTTATGAAGGATTTCTAAAGACAAACCGGAAAGTTTCAGGATGGGACTTTATCTTTATACGTATTTATACAATTATTTATATCGGTGTATCAGTGGGCTGCTTTTTAAGGGTTGACCATAAATTAGGCACCACTTGTGTGGTACTGAATGGTCTAAATTTCGGCTTCTGATGGTTGCTTAATGATTTTTTTAGTTCCATTTTTTTTTTGGGTTGGACTTGGTTTGTTCAGGTTCTAGATCTTTTGGAATTTTTAGAATTAGTTTGGTTGGGTGCCTTTGTGCTTGTTCTTATTTTTCTTTAATTTTTTTTCCTTTTAAATCAATTTTCTGCTCTAATATTTTTGGATTTTTGGACTAAAATGGACTCACATTTTGATCCTGTTCTGATTTTTTTCAACTCAGGTCTGTACCTGCTCATTTCTGGGTTTGCTTTGATATGGGTCCTTTATAGCTCTTGTTTTGCCAAATGTTTAGTTTATTATACAGTAATGACTATGGGATCATGAATGCATGTCATGTACAGTCATAGTTATGTTCATTACATCATATTGTTATCATTGGAGGCATGTGTTTATGTTTGTTTTCATTTCATGTGTGCACATATGCATGAATTTATGTTCTTGTGGATGATTGCCTACTTGTCCCAAATAAAGTGCAGTGCCCTTTCTAAATTTTGTACATTTTGGTACCAACATCCGTAGTCATGTGGATATGTTGGTGGTTATGCTTGTGAATTTGCATATTTTGTGGTCATATTAGCAAATTTGCATGTGAAATGGCCTTTTGTATTGTTTTTAATCTAGTCCACTTAATATACTGTTTTATCTTTTCTGCTATTTGAACTTTGCTCTTCCAAGTGATTCATGACTTCATCTGGAACAGGTTATTTCATATTTGAATGAAATCTTTGGTTCCCTTCTAAGTGCACTTTCAGATCCTTCTGATGAGGTAAATTATTGAAGATACTCTTGTTCACTTTCATTAACATTCCCTCCTACTGAGTGCTTTTTTGTTTAAGATAATGAAGCATTCATGCGATCATTTATGAATAAGGAGTCAGAAATACTTGTATATTCTTTGCAATGTCCTGTTTAATTTCGTTTATTTATATTATCTTTTGCAACAAGCTTATTGCATTGTTTCTAACCTCACGTGAAGCTGGTATTACACCTACCTCTTATCACATATGGTAACAAAATTGTAAAGCTGATATAGAATTTTGGACTGTTATTTTCTCTCCTGTTACTTTGCTAGTTTTTCTGCTGTTAAGAAATCTATGAGCTGTGGAATTTTCTTGGCGCCCTTCTGCTCTGTTGATGGGGATGTATTTATTCGTCAAGTGTGGGCTTTTTAATTGCACCATTTAATGCTGAATCCTTCGACCACTTGTTACTTATAATTAATTATTAGGTGACAATAAAATTTCATCATGTATGATCCTGAAAAGTTCATTTCTCATCTTTTGTAGTTTTAATTTATGAACTGCAAAATGCTTTTACTTTGCTTTCCTTCTTGTTTTTCAAATTTAAATTATTGACCAGTATTAGTTCATTATTTTTGCACGAGTAGCATAGAAATTGCAAGTCATTGGCTAAAATAAGTTGTATGCTGCATTAATTGCATGTATGTGTTGACGTTTGTGAAAGATTCCTGATGCCTTCTCTGATTTGTGCTAAAATAAGTTCTCTGCTGTATTAATTGTATGTCTGCGTCTACATCTGTGAAAGGTTCCTGATTCCTTCTTTGAATGTGCCCTGAGCCGTATTGCTACATTGTGTCCAAGATGTGAGACCTCTTGTTGGTGTCCTTTTTTGTATTCATATCTTCTTAATTTGTTGGTGCTGTTCAGTAATCATTTCTTTCAGACAAATACTGTAGTGTTGTATTTGTGTATATTTATAGTTGGTAGGTCTCTATTCCCTGGACCCTCATTGATATAGTGCGAAAGTCAATACCATCCTGTGCACTGGTTTCATAATGGCATGATTGACTGCAAGGTTTAAAGTGCTGGTTTGTGCTTGGTGATGCCATGTATATGCTGCAGTACCAATTGCTCGGCCCATGCCATTTTGGTTGGGTTTGCTTGGTACCAAGCAAAATAGCCCTTTTTTCATTTCGGCATGGCGTGTGCCATGCTGGCTACTGGCTGGGAACAGGCCTGCTGTTGGCACTTAAAATCCTTCGCTGACTGTTAATCTTTCTACAACATGATTCCAAATCTCCATTACATGTTGAAAATTTTCATGTGAACGTAGCTGCTTCACTGCTAATCAAACAAAATTTTCCTGCATATGCTTATTTGCAGGTAGTCCTTTTGGTGCTAGAAGTGCATGCATGCATAGCAAAAGATGATCAACACTTCCGTCATCTTGTTATTTATCTAGTCCATAACTTTCGCAATGATCGGTTGCTTCTTGAAAAGTATGGTTTTGTTTCACTTGTCTTGTATCATCTTCTATATCTGTGACAACAATGGAATTTCTTTTATTCAATTCCTTAAGAAAACTTATCAACACTATGACCTCTCTACTGGAAGAAAAAGAAAATGGAAATGCAAAACTTGGAAAATGTACCAATCACAAATCTTTATTGGTAACATTTTCAGGCGTGGTGCTTTGATAGTACGCCGTCTATGTGTTCTTTTGGATGCGGAACGGGTTTACCGGGAGTTTTCGATGATTCTAGAGGGTGAAGATGACTTGGATTTTGCATCCACTATGGTTCAGGTTTTTCTTTATTTCTGAGATCAATAACTATCTTTTTCTTCAAAGAAAAACAGAAAATCAACATTGGTAATTTAACTGGTTTTAATGTTCCAGGCCTTGAATTTGATTTTACTCACGTCATCTGAGTTGGCTGAGCTACGAGCTCTACTAAAGCAATCGTTGGCAAACTCTTCTGGCAAAGATTTTTTTGTTAATCTGTATGCTTCTTGGTGCCATTCACCAATGGCAACAATAAGTTTGTGTCTGCTAGCCCAGGTGATCATATGTTGCCATGGTTGTTCTGTGTCTTGCCTGAATCCTTATACTTCAATCTTCTGACTTTGTACTTTCTTTTGCAAAAGGCATATCATCATGCCAGTTCTGTAATTCAGTCTCTGGGAGAAGAAGACATCAACGTGAAGTTCTTGGTGCAGCTGGACAAGTTGATCCGCCTGCTGGAAACTCCAATCTTTGCATACCTACGATTGCAGGTATGTACTCTGTGGCTGGTTTGTTGCATACATTTTTCATTTCTCGATAAGTCAAAAGGTCCTTATTTTCACAGAAGGAATTCTTCAACCTCAGCAAGCTATCCTTTTGAGATATTCACAAATCCAAATCTGGACTGGATAGGCAAGAAAAAAAAAAGACCTAGTTTTTCAAATGTGTTTCTGGATAAATTGGCTCTGACATGGCGAGGAGCCCTAGTTTCTTGGATTCTTCTTCCAGGCCATTTGCTTTTGCTCAATGGATCTTGTCCTAATATAATTGTGATGAACTGTAGTTTGTAGCTGCATCAACTGATCGCCTTGTTTGAAAGTGGTTATAAATGTGGATCTTGCTTGCAAACTGTCCCCTGGTCTTTGATTGTGAGGCACTTGATACAAAATTTGATGAGGTCAATTTTGCGATCCCTTGTTCCATGATCAAACATGCCACTGAATGTCCTGTACCACTATGGATCTTAAATAGATGTTTAGATCTTGTGATATATTCTGTTGTGAATCTCTTAGCTGGTCTCTGATTATTGGATCCTTTGAGATCTTCATTTCTTTTATGATCAGATCTTCCGTGATCAGATCCCTAACCATTATGTATGTGGTAACTAGTTGTCCTTTGCGAATTAAGCAACAAATAACTTATTTCTCTTCACTTAGTTTTTGCCTCTGCATCTGGTGTTTGACATAATTTTTTCCCCTTCAAGATCTTCGGCAGTTATCTGAAACTATTGTCTGCACCTTCTTTCTTTCCATCAATGCAAGTGAATTTGCAACTCTTTTCAAGAGATTCAAAATGTGTCCACATGGTGCTAGATCTCTTGGCACTAGTACCATTTAGATGTAGTGGATTTTGAATGATATATTCATGAAAGGAAAAAAAGATCTATAAGATTAGCACTGCTAGGGTGAATCATCCTCAATTCCATGGTAGCCCTGTATAAGAGTTGAGGGTTTAGGGTTTAGGATGGCTACGCCCCTTGGTCCTCCATACATACATAAATAAAAGCCTTAGTTACTTGAGTAGAACAAGATAGATATTGATATAACCAAACTAATTCTAAATTTTAAGCTAAACATATGACTTGGGGGGCGGGGCGTGGGGTGGGTGGGGGTGGAGGGAGGACTTGGTATTGTCACAGAACCATTAGGCCATGGTATCTTTTAGAAGAACTTTGATGCTTCCACATCTTAAGGATGTGTCTTATTGGGTTTCCCCAAGTTGTATGTAATGAAGCTGAAATGGATGCATGCTCAAGTTATGATCCATGAAAATTAGGGCTGCAACTTAATCTGAGGAGTGGAAAGATAGGCACTATGGACATTATTTCAAGTTTAGCAGCAACCATTTTCCTTTTTTCTTACAATTATGATTAGTCCTTTTGGTTTCTTCAATTTTCTGAATTTTACAGAGTGTTGGAGCATCCACTCTACTGGTGCTGTACTTGCTGAGCACCAGAACAGGGTACCCTTGGTACACCGCCCATATTGTATACTGCTGGTGATGATAAACCTTTGTTTATTTTTTAGTTATTTTTAGCTGGATTCATGCTGGCTCCACTGTCCCCATACTGCAGTATTTATTCTACCAGCCAATGGTCAGTATGGGCCTCTATCTCAATTTTTAAAACCTTCTTTTACCCCTCATAGTTGTCCTTCTGTCAATTGTTTTGTGACTAAACAGGAATGTAAAATCACTAAAACTAGTATCTAAATGATGTTTTGGAAACAGATTATTATTATTATTTTTGCATCACTTATTCCAATATTGGATCGCATGTCTTTCATTTATCTTAAAAGATCTGTAATGTCTGTTAAAAGTAATGTTTCTTAGAAAAGTCGAGTTGAATTGTCTGGCGAAAGCTGCAATTGACAGTGTGGCATCACTGTCCTGTAACTTCTAGTTATAATGAATTATATCTTAATTTTAAAGCTTCTTATAATTTTTCATGTCAATTCAACAAGTCTACAGATTGCCATTATTGGTTTGTTCTGAGATTTTGCCTTTGAAAAATTAACTGATTTTTGTTAAAAATATCACAGCTCCTTGAACCTGGGAAACATACATGGCTATTAAAGACTCTATATGGTCTATTGATGTTGCTACCCCAGGTAAGTCTGATAGTTATTTATCTATTAAATTTGTTAGTTTTCTTTAATAATATTGTTTTGCTTCCTTGCTTTTTCTTTCCCTGTCATCACAAAAGTATCATCCAAACCCATTCACAATTTTCTTCTTTTAGCAATGTCATAAGCTAGTTTGTTAACAAAAAGAAATATTTTGCATGTCTTTCTGAGATGAAGTCACTTGATCTATTTGGGCTTGCTGAAGTATTTTTTCCCTCCCTGTCCCAATTACAGTTAAAATAATCATGATTTCTTTTTGGTTTCTTCTCTTTCACAAGAGATAGTACAAACTCTTCTGCTATGATGGGTATTTAATTTTTTTGATGTTGCTGTCTTCCTTTCCTATGCCATTTTTACTTACCTTTCTAAGCAAGCTAGACATGGTATACAACATGACATGTCCTAACATTTGTCCTTGCCTATGGTCAATAGGCTGGTCCATGCTTTGTTTGATATTGTTTAGTGTATAATTGTAAGAACAGCTATCAAGACTTGTCCTGATTACCCAGGGCTTGTTTTCTGGCCTTATTCTCCTGATATTCTTAGTAAAGGCTACCTTTGATGTTACTGTAAGCTTTTCTGATTCCCTCCTTATTACTTCATCTGCATTATGTTCGTTCCTCCAGTTTTCCCCTTGTTTCTCTTGATTCTTGGCATAAGCTCAAACACATCTCCTTTCTGGAGCTTGTTATAGGTCTTTATTGCACATGTGCAAATCATCATAATTATTTCTGCATCACATGATCATGTGTAAACTTCCTCACTCTCTCCAATATGTTTATTCTTCTTGGTTTTAACCATGCATCCATATGGATGCATTCATCTTCATAAGGTTCATCTTGTTTGCTTGGCTATTTTTTACTATCCAACATTCTGAAGCTACATCATTACAAGCCTTATTTCATTTAGTAGAATTTTCTCTTACAGCATATTTTGTCAACCCATCTCTGGTTCTCATAGATATGTCTTCATTTATCTTTCTGTTATTTTGTGAAATATATTGAGGATTACAAAATAGACCACCTTGTCGCATCTCTATCTCTCTAGGTGATATTGTCAAATTAGTCCTCAAAAAAGGTGCCTGTTTTCTTTTATTTCCATGGATATTAGCCTGTTAAACTGAATTTAGGCACCTGTTTTCAAGGATCGCAATGTAGCAATTTGACTTTATTCCTATATAACCATTGCATGAGTATATAAATCTATACACTTTTATTTGAGTATGCCTTATATGTGGTAACTAGAAATATTATCCCTGGAGTTACCTGGTAATTAGTAGAGCAACTAACAGAGATAATTAGTTTTTGTCAAATTGGCTTTTCTGTTATGGAGAACGGTTTTACCGTGAAATCTTTCTTCTATTGGTGGTATCTAAATCCTTGACCAAGGAAACTTTATGCAAATCTAGCAAGCAGGTGGTATCTAAATCCTTGACCAAGGAAACTTATTGCTTGTAGTAAAACTCATTCAATTAGATCTTACCAGTCTGAGCATGACCTCAAAAATTATTGGACAACAGTTTGGCTAATAGTTTATTAGAAATGTTAGTTAATGGGGAATATGCTTAAAGGATTCCAAATTAAGTTGTGGAAAACCTAAATATGTCAAGTACAATAGCTACATATTATTCAATTCTGATTTCTTAGAAGAAATGTATCTTGCCATTTTAATCGCTGAGCTATTTTTTTGCATCAGACGTCTAGCATGCATTCAGTTTCCTATAGTCAATGAGATTCATTGTAGACTTTCATCATATGAATATTATCATGCTCTTTCTCAGATGGCTAGTTACATGTACCTACTTTTCTTGCTTGTTTCGGCTTTATGTATGCTCTTGTTTGTGTGTGCAGCAAAGTGCAGCCTTCAAGATATTACGGACTAGATTAAAAACTGTACCATCTTCCGCTTTCACTAATGAGCTCAAGCGTACATCATCAGGAAATCCGTACTCCCAGATTCTACAAATAACAGAGGACAGCAACAGAAATCAAGATGCAGCAAACATTTATAATGCAATCAACTTTCCATCAAGGCTGCAGCAATTTGAGCACATGCAACGCCAACACCGGATGCATGCCAAATCACAGCTGCAATCCCGCAATTCGACATCCTCAACATGGTCGCAGGTTGGTCTAGCTTCTTCAGGATCCCTTTTCCAGCTCATCAGATTAAACAAAAATTCATCATTTCCTTCTCTTTCTTTGCTGCTTTGAACCCTGGGGAGCTAAACATCTGCTTGGTAATTTACTGGTGTGCTGTTGGGCAGGAGATGCAAAGATCAGAAGAATCACGCCGTCCACCCCTTCCTGATTTAAGCCGCCCCCCTTCTCGATCATCTTGGGGCATTCCAGGACAGTTGCAACATTGAATTCTGCTGGTTATTTTTGACACCATGTCTGGCCATACGGCACTGGTCTCAGCATCTCAAGGGAATCTTCTGTGCGAGGCTTGAGATCAGTTGATGTAAAATTATATATCATAATGGTTCTGCTAGATTTTGTACCGTGGGGACAGCTGGGATTGAGATGAAAAGCATAAGCCGGACTCTGTGAGTTATTCTTTCTCTTTTTCCCTTTTTTATTTATTAGGCAAGTTCGCTCTTGTGGTTTTGTAATTTTTTTAATGAAAGGCCACATGAGCCAGAGGATTTGGGCGAGGAGATTCAGTTGTTTATACCGTTCAACTGGTTCAACAATCCCAATAAAGCAGTCATAAAATGTACATTGTAGTCAGTGTTCGTGAGTTTTGGGATTCTGCATATTATTACTATAGATTCACTGATTTATTTTTTTATCCATGTTTGCATTCTGTTGGTCTCTTATTTCAAAACTGCAGTCTAGTATTAGGATTATGGAGGTGGATTAGAGTCATCCATGTTTGTCAGACTATACGTTTGTCACCAGAATCAAATTATCGTCTTGCCCATTCTTGATGCCACAATAAATGGTTAATAATTGAACAAAGAGTTGGCTTTCCTGGTCTTAATTGTGGTTTGTATTCTATGACACTGTAGATTTCTTTCAAAATGGAGGCCGAATTAGTAAATTTCTCAGCAATGATGTTAAAAAGTGAGTGTCGTGGAGATCTCAATGTTTACTATGATGTTAGATAAAAAAGTTTTTGCAAAAGACAATTAATTGTTAGTGTTTCGTCTGCTTACGGTTGAATGATTGGTATGTCAATGGTTTGAGTGTGAGAAAGCTTCTAATGTGCCATCTGAGTTCTATGCTATTAGATGGACAAACTTCTAGGAGGCAAAATATGTTGCATGAGGAGCACGAGGGACGCTTTCATCTTGGAGCACGTCTGCTCTGGAGATTGAAAGGCCGAAGCAATATTTTGAAGTCTAATTTTGAAATCATGGTCATCCTTTTCTCTGATAGGACCCCTTTGGTTCAAACTAGCAATTAGAGATGGAAAAGAAGCTGATGTAAACAGGCAAGCCATAATATTATTATTATTTTTTTTTAGCAGGAAGAATCAAATCAATGATTTTAGAAATTTTGCACATTTTTATCAAATATCAGTAATAGTCAGTCATATCTATGATTTGAAACAAAGCAAGTAGCATAGAATGCATGCACGTGGAAGTTCTTGTGCATGGATGGCTTGAGTAGATACATTTTGTTTCTGTATGGAGATGTAGAGGATTATGATCCAGAGGGATGCTACCATGTTGTGAATGATCTGCTTTTTGTGAATGACGATGACTCGCTCCGTGACTCAAAGGAAGGAATCAAAGGGACGAAGAAAGGGAATGCAGTGCAGAAGCTGCAGTGCATTTGTCAGTCCAGAAGAGGAGCGAGGTTGAGTGGAAGCGATGGCTCACATCAGAGAACACCAAACATTATACCTCCCAAGTGAGATTTTTTTAAAATGTCAAATCTATTGGAATGATTTCCATCATATATATTAGTCAAGCTTTCTTGGCGCTAGGATAAATGATTTCCATCTTACTGGTAGTAGGAAACCCCTTTAGGATGCTTCATAGGATATGCGTCCTTCTACCAGTAGCATAGGATATATTCCCAAAGCTCATGGATACCACCCATATGTAACCTACGTAGCCAAGTCTCTGTGACAGATATATCAGGCAGTGACTAATAAATGAAAGAATCATACAGATGATGGGCAAAGCCTCAGTGGTTAAAAAAAGATGCTTCCACTATAACACGAGCAACTCCTATTTGGATGTCTAACTAAATCACCACGACCTATATTACAAGGCCTTTGCATCTCCTTTGGATCATCTCTCTTCTCGTCCTGCTTAATAGGAGAAACATGCAAGCATATATATATTTCTCCATGCAAGCATATATATATATATATATATATATATATATATAGAGAGAG
This sequence comes from Metroxylon sagu, assembly GCA_017589505.3. Classification (NCBI taxonomy): domain Eukaryota; kingdom Viridiplantae; phylum Streptophyta; class Magnoliopsida; order Arecales; family Arecaceae; genus Metroxylon; species Metroxylon sagu. Next base: position 348,664 of record JACVBY030000520.1, on the reverse strand, counting down.
AGAGAGAGAGAGAGAGAGAGAGAGAGAGAGCATATGTTCTCCATCATGTCTTGGCACCACCACAATGTTAGCGGCCCTCACGGCCTCATTGCAGGCCTTTCTCCTCCTAACCAAAGTCGGCCTGATAGGAGGGAGACCATGCGAAGCCAACTTACTGGAAAATCTAAGGCAAAGGGGGATTCTGGCAGCTACATGGCTAAGGCCAGACTCGAAGAAATTAGCAGCAACCACTTTGGCTGGTGACACCCATTCAACATTCCATCTAACTTGATCCACAATTATTTCCATAAAATAAAACACAATAATATTTTTGTGTTTTCAATAAATAGAAGACAATAAGGAAATTGCCAACATGACTTGGATATTGTGGCTGGCACTTCTTGATGCAACAAAGTCTTCAAAAAATGGGCATAAGAGATTACTGTAACTTGGATGGGAAAAAAAAAAACAAAAAAGCCTCATTGGAAGGATCTTACCACCTTTTCCCATCTCTCTTTAACTAGGGCAACTCTTTTCAGATAGCCAGTGGTGAAAAGTTCCTAGAAGAAACTAACTTATGATGACACCATCTAACGATGATACGTCACAACTTGCCATGCGTCTAATTTATAAAATTTTTAACATCTTATTTATAACAAATAAATTCCATAGTTTTTATAAAATTTATGTATAAATCTATAATTTATTATGTTTAAAAACATAATAAATTATATATTTGAAATCCTAACTAACAAATCGATTTGCAAGTGAGTTTCACATAAGAAAGAAGGGACATTTTTTTTGACCAAAAATAGCATTATTTTAACTTCTATCCTCGTTGTCATTGGTTCTTTGAAATATAGTCACCAATGAAACTTGCTTGTCACAACAAATTGTTGGGAGTCCAACAATACGCTATTGCTAATCACCATCATCAGGACTCAATGGTTATTTCCATTATAATGAATTGGTAAGTTTTTAATTAGAGATAGCTTAAAACATAAAATATTAAATTTGATTTTTATTTATTTCAAATATAAGAGTTTATTTTAATTTTATAATTTTATGTATAATAAGCCAAACTTGAGAATTCAATTATAAATGAATACCATATTAATTAAAATTTATCACATTTGCAAATGAATTTCAAACTATTTGTGCTCCAAAACCGAACCAACTTGAGTTAAGACGTGCAGTCAAATCTAAGCATGAAAGAGACCCAGACAAGATCAAAGATCGAACAAGCAATGCGGACCCCACTTGAATCTATCGGAAACCCATGACCATAAGACAAGGAATAAAAGAAGGCCACGGAGCTAGCTTCTGAGATCAGTTGGATTCTATGGTGACACCATCTTTTTTACTAATAATATTTAACTAAACGCCTGAAATCAGCATGAGGTAGGGTGGAGGAGGCGGAACGGAGCCGCTTGTTTGTCTCCTCCAACTTGAGGCATGACTCACAGAATGCTGATATACCAATTGGATTTAAAAATACTACTCCACCTAACCAAACACGCGAATTCCCCAGTTGCCTATAGAGAAAGATGATGGGCATGCAACTTGATGTAATGCAAGAGCTTATGGAGCTTTAATGCGTTACGTCGTGCCCTTCTAAACAAAGTATATGTTTGTAAGGTGGGATGCCGTGGCAAATGAGCACAAGTTATGATGCAAGAGAGATGCAAGATTCCACGCTTGCGTTCTAAAGAATCTAATTGAAGGGTCAACTAGCTCCCCAGCCTGCGACCTTTATGAGGCTAAAAAGGCGCCGTCCCTAAGCTAACCACATGGGATGGATTCCTTAGGGAAGGTTTGGTATGGACCGGCTTAAAGAGGGTGAAAACTTTTTCTTGTAATTTTTCACTCTCCCTTGAAGTTGTTTGGCATGAGATGTTTAATTTTTCATTCTTTTTAACCTAGAAAGAGATGAGAAAGTTAAAGAAAAAAATTATTTAGGATGAGGTGAATAGAGACGGTAATATTAAGACCAACAAAGGATTAAATAATTTCATGCTACTCTCTCCCATATCATCTCTTTTAATGATATTAAAGAATATTAATGATTTTTTTTTTTTTACATTAACTTTATTTCAATCATGGTTAAAAGTTATATATGTAATATTTCATTCTTTATTTATTGATATAATCAAACATAATTTTTACTCTTGTAACTTTTTATCCTCAATTTATTTAATTTCATACCTAATGCATCCTTAGTTTTAAAACTTTTCTATAACTGCATGATTAGATATAGGATTAAGAAGATAAACTCAATTTTGTTGAGAATTGTTCGAAAGATAGCTTAAAAACATAGTGAAAATGGGTTGTAAAAGAGCCCTAAAAGTATAGACAAAGTCTTAATGAGCCCCCACTTGTTATGTTGAACTACAAAATAATTTAACCTAATTCAACTCAATGTTACGTTATACCAACCTATTATTTCCATATAAATTATCAAAGCCACATCATCTCTGAGGTGTGTTTTTATTTTTAAATATTGTGGTCCTCAAGCTAACTGGGTCAACTAATTGGCACAGTTCTCCTACCAAGGTGGTCATGGATTTAAAACTAGGAGGTAGCATTCCTCCCTACTATTTTAAAAACAAAAAGAAGACAGTCAACTTGTGCGGGGACTAGAGAACGTTTCAGATGTCCTTATCATTGCATCTCTCGGTTCATATAATTCAAGGGTATTGAGATTCCAAACAAATGAAGTAATGAAAAGCATTGGCAAAGAAATCAAGTTGGACAAGTTATATGCAACAAGATGAGGTGGGAGAAAATAAAATATTGGTCAAGTAAATGATTGGCTCTCAAGGGCTCATCACTTTGGTTTGTTTGGTTTCTACGCGCGAAAAAATTTACATAAAAGGATGAGTGCAAGTTAAAATTAGTATGACATACAAAGGGGATGATTAATGCGAGTTGCTAAGCTTGGATCCTCTACTGTTCGTGCATGGTTTGATAGATCCAATTTATGCAACATGAGCATTACAATAATCGTGATTGATAAAAGAGGGGAATAATAGTTTATACATAATTTTATTTATGAGAGCCACACTGAATTTTATTGAAAAAGTATTTTATTATACTTACATAAAAGGTAGAGTTGATAGGTAATTAAGTTTAAATCTGATTACTTTTATCTTTGCATTCACATAGTTCATAAATCTTGATTTGTTGAAATAGGCTTTGGCTTTCTTTTGGATCCTTTTGTAAGATGAGCACTTAAAAGCCAAAGCTTTTTGTTAAGACTTTTGCCACTGTACTTTTAGTCCAACATGATTGATATCATAAATTATAAAAAATTTAAAAATAAAAAAATATCAAGTAAAAAATGTAGCGACTGCACGATAGACTTCAACGGAGAGGATTGAAACCTGTTATACTTAAAAAAAAAATATTATAATAATAAAGGATTTTTTTCCCCTCTCCCTCAAGGACTAAATTGATTGGGAGTCTGCCTGATGGAAAGAAATCCAGGAAAAATTTAATTTTCTATTTAGTTGGTTTGCTGGGAATTTTATTTTGGATGAGGATTTGCTAGGAGTTTGGTGGTCTGTAGGAAGAAGGTGCTAATAAAATTTGAGAAAGTTTCAAAGATAGAAGCAAAAATTTTCTAGTTAAAGGTCAATGACAACTAATTTTCATGTCTTTAATTTTTGATTCAAAACAAACAACTTAAACAAAAGGAGGAAAAAAAAAAAAAAAAATCTTGGAAGAATTATTAACTTTCCAAGGCCCTCTTTTTTTTTTCCCTTATTAAGTTGTTTTAAGATTCTTTCTAGATGAAAGATAGCACTGAAATTATTGCAACTCAGAGGATACATTAAAAGCATTAGAAAAGATTGTTTAATGTGGATCTAGCTTATATTTGTCAAATATTACCTATAAATATGTTATAAAAATTTATGGAGTGCATGCTGTTTATGGTTGACCCTGAACATTTGATGATATACAACACAGGTTCTTTGGTTACTTGCCTTGCAGCACTTTTCTATCCTTGGCAAATTAAAAAAAAGAGGTACCTCATCGATGAGATCAATAAAAAATTATCTCAAGAAATGACATATATGACAAGTTGTCCTACTTATTGTGCCTTTTTTAATTTTTTTTCTTTATTATAAATGATGTAAATTAGCCTCCATTATTTGGCCTTTCACCCTTTTAGCATCTTCCTTTGATGTGCCAAGATCTTGTATTAGAATATTTTTCTCCTCCCATTTGCAAAAGATTTGGCATTATGGTACTATTATTGTTAAAACACATTTTAGTATGATTTTGATCAATCTTGACTTACATTATTGACATGTACAACGACATAAACATACTAATCATTATATATAAGTTTTTTCATGCACATGCATGCACAAATCATCTATATTTCTGAATAAGAAATCATCATTTATATACTTTAATTTTTTCTTGCAATTATTATTATACCATTCTATTTGCTATCATAAAAAGAGGAGGAAAAAGATGAATAATACATGATAATTGATATATATATATATATATATATATATATATATATATATATATTCACATGGCTTATATCTTCATCCATAATATGAATGTCTCTATCATTAATAATACAAGGTGCAGGCAACTATTTATGGTGGGAATTCATGCTAGAATGTCAATATCATTAATGGTATAAGATGTAGGCAACTAACTATTCATGGTGTGGAATGAGTTACATTAATTAGATCTTTATCAGTCACAAAACATAATTGTCAAGACCCTACACATTTTAAAAATAAATATATTATGTGGACAATAACCTATAATCCCTTCTCAAATTTGATGTCTTGCCAATAGTTATTTGAAATCTTGTTACTAATTAGATGGAAGATAACACCATGCCATATAGCCAGCCATATAAGTTCGGATGCAAATACTTGTCTGAAGATTGAACAAGGTAGGTGGATTGGAGAAAGTACATGCGGCAAGGCTATCAGCTTAGGGATGGGGAGCAGCCAGGGTCATGAAATCCATGAAGTTGGTTGCAATGAACTTAGTCATGGGTCCACTAGAACTTGCATTGAACATCTGAAATATTATGTTTAACTAGTAAGGACCCTACGTTAGATGATGATGATGATGATGATGACAACAACTTATGCCTAACCTTATGGCATGCAGATTAGAGACATCAATTTTTTTTTTTTGGTATTTTTTGAGCTTATCTTTACTTCTGCTAGTTAAGATGTTGATATTGGGTTTAGATTTTCTATTGCAGCCATTCTCAGCCAAAATTTGTTTCAAACCCAAAGTGATTATATCGTCAACATGGATCCAGATCTTGAGTGGCCAAGCAGTTGCCACTCTTCTCTGCATGGAGAAATGCCTTATGATTTTTTCTTGCTAGTGGCTAAGTTTACAGTAAATCTATTCTCTAAGCCAATGCCTTCCCAAACATCTGGAAAAAATCAGGCACAACTCTCTTAGGTTGCATGACCTATATAACATGATGAACAATGGTCAAGATTTGCTGAACTACAAACCAATTTAGTTTAGCATGAAAAATACTGTATCAAATTGATAACGTATTGATTAAATAGAATAGGAGGCTCCAACATATGAATTGCATTGAATCGAAATGAGCTGAGCAGTTCAATTCAATTTGATTCTAAATGATTCGATTCGACTTGTTATGTTGGTTTGTTTAATTTAGGATTGGCCCATCTTTTGTACTGAATTGAAAGATTGAATCATTTTTATTTTAGTTCTGAATCAATTGAATTTGCTTGTTTAGGATTCAGGATACAATTGACTCCGAGTGAGGACAATGTGTGGTCTTTTATCCCACACATTATTTTTTGACAGGTTTTATGTTAGGATATTAAAAACAGAAAAATATTATGACGCACAAATCCAATTCACACTCTCTCCTCCTCTAACTGAATCCGGCCATGTATTCATTTAATTCAGAGATGGTTCGAGGGCGGTGGGAAGGGGATGAAACTTGATACGAGAGAGAGGAAGAAACCTAGGCCACGTACTCACGTAAAGACAGATCCTTGGGCCGGCTCCGGCGAGTATCCAGTTGTCAAGTCCTAAATCGGCGGTGGTCAAGGAAACTGGTGCTTGCCTGCTTCTTTTGACCAGAAATTCTTCCACTCTTTTATATTCTTTTTTTATTACTAACTTATTTTTCTTTTAATACAAATATGAAGTCTATTGAACCCAGAAAACCATGGGAAGCCAGCTGCCGGCAGGCCACGCTTCCGTTCTCTCATCGTCCCTTCTAGTAATAACAATAAAATGAAAACAGAAAATACTCATAAAAATACATTTCGTAAATAAAAATAAAAAAATTCAATTTTTAAAATATAATTTAAAAACAATTGAAAATTAAAAATAATAGAAATAATTGATATATTTTTAAAAAATTTTTTCCCATCTTATTTACAATGAAAATAAAAAATATTTTTATTCTTATTTATCGAATAATTTTTTAAAATAAAAATAGAAAAATAAATATTATTTTTAGGAAATGAAAATATAAAATGAAACCGAAGACGTTTTTCTTTATTTTTTTCTTTTTATTTTCTAAACTTCTGATAACGATAAACCTCCTCGGTATCCGTAGTCCCACCGTCAGCCCCTTCGCTATATAAACCACTCTGCCCACCCCCTCCCCTCGCACGATACTCTGTTCTCTTGTTAAGTTCTCTGATCTTCGTTTTTTTTCCTTGTGGAAGCCATGTCTTTGCTCTCAGATCTCGTCAACCTCAACCTCTCCGATACCACGGAGAAGGTCATTGCCGAATACATTTGGTTTGCCCTCACTCCACACCCCCCCCCCCCCCCCACTCTGTTTCTCTTTCTCTCTTCCTCTTTTGGTTTTTTTTATCTGATTGCTTTCTTTTTGGACTCTTCCTTCTGTTCTTCCTTTCTGCAATGGTCTTCCACCATGTCGTTCTGTTCTCTAGTCCCCTGTTATTATTTTTTCTATCTTGTTTTTTGTTTGACGGATGTGCTTGTTTCCTGGTTCATTGGGTTTATGTTTTCTATAAATTTGTAGGAATGGGTGCGTTCTCTGTTTTAATCTCTTCTCCTTCTCTTCGGTATTTTATAGGTTGTCTTGGTATGGATATCTATTAAATGGGTGTGTACGTCGGGTTTGGCTCATCCCCTCTTGGCCTGTGCTCATGATCGCTGTTTTGTTTTGTTTTCGCATTCTGTTTTACAGTGGTGTTCTTTTTTCCTTTGATTTTGTTTATAGTTCGAATTCTGGAAAAGGTTTTGTCTTAATTTTGGCCTCTGGCATGGGTTGCGATTTGTCGGCTTCCCTTCAGTTATCAGCATGAAGGAGTGTTCATCTTTCTTCATTCTTTTTGCCAGATCATTCGCGTTTCAATGCCGTACTTCACGTTTTGTTCCATTGATTTTTTTTTTTTTTTCATCTTTGAAATATTAAAAGTTTTATTTTTCTGATAGACTAGTAGATTTTGATGGTGATTATGCTTATGATGTGCTCATAATAGATTTATGAGAGATGCTTTAGTCTTGTTTTTGGATTTTGTCAATTGATTTTAGTCCTTGAGAACTACTGTCTCTCTGCTCGAATTATTATCTTTCTAATTAGAATTTTGGAAGCCAAGATTTCCATGATTGGGTTCGTACTCTTATCTGTGATTGTTCTTTCATTTTTTTTTTTTATTTTAATTTTTGTGATATTTACCATGCATTCCTTATTTTTTAAGTTTTGTTGACAAGAGATTCAATAGTCTATCATAGTGATAAACTGCTCCATTTTCTTTGGTAATTTCTTTCATGGATGTATCACATATGTTATCTTTAATCCACTAATACGATATCCAATAGGGTTGGAGGATCTGGTATGGACATCCGGAGCAAAGCAAGGGTATATTTTTCACGCCCTGAAAGTTATTTAATTATATTTAAAAAAAACGATTTATATGATGCTTTTCTTTGATTTGACATTTGATATGAACAATTTCATTAACAGACGCTCTCAGGGCCTGTCAATGATCCCAGCAAGCTTCCAAAGTGGAATTACGATGGTTCAAGCACAGGTCAAGCTCCTGGAGAAGACAGTGAAGTGATTCTATAGTATGGTCTCATATTCCTCCATATTTTCGTTTTTTTACTAGTTGTTTCTGTATATATTTTGGTACATCCTCTATTTGTGTGCATTAATTTGTGCATTAATTTTTCCAATTTGTTCTTGTAGTCCTCAAGCCTTTTTCAGGGACCCATTCAGGCGGGGAAACAATATTCTTGTAAGTGTTTTTTTATATTTTTTTAAAAGAATTATTTAACTACTTGGAACTTATCATTGTCAGTGATGTTGTTTGAAATTTAAGCTACTGGTTTTCTCATGGAATTTTCATACTTGTTGTATGATATGAATTTTATGGTTATATGTTTTTTATATAAATTTATTTCATTTATTTAGATATCTTTTGCCTTTTTGATAAATAGGTCATGTGTGATTGTTATACACCTTCTGGGGAGCCAATTCCCACCAACAAAAGATACAATGCTGCTAAGATTTTCAGCCACCCTGATGTTCTAGCTGAAGAACCTTGGTATTACTTTCAACTTGAATATCTTTATCCTTTTCTTCTCTTCTAATGATTTTCAGGATGAGTGTTGGCACAATGGTAAGATTGCTCTATGGCAGCATAGAGATTCCATGTTTGAAACACAAAAACTGCTTTACCCCCTCCCAATACCTTGTAGTGTGGAAGATTTGTGCATAGGGCTACTCTTTTCTCTTTCAATGTTTTTGTGTTTTACATTGATGATCTTGTTTAAATTTTTTCCCACCCGATTGTATTGTATTTTACGTTAATGAACACATTTCCATTTTTTCCCTCCCTTCCTTTAACTGGAACAGGTATGGAATAGAGCAAGAGTATACTCTTCTTCAGAAAGATGTGAAATGGCCTATTGGGTGGCCTGTTGGAGGTTATCCTGGTCCTCAGGTAATTATTTGCTACGAATTTGAAGTGCTACATGATGGATTTCATTCAACTTTCTTATTTTTATATTTCTTTTCATTTCTTATATTGTTTTTGTTTATACTTGATATATATCCCCTTCCGTTCTCTTAGAAAATTATTAGAAGCTCATTGGTTTCTTCTGCTTTTCTTTCCTCTGCGCATTAAAATATGTCGAATAAGCTATGAGTGTTATAAAGAAAAGAAAGAAAAGAGAACTTATATGGTAGGCACTGTTATTCTTGATCCTTTGCTGATGTTTGATGTCTTGATCCTTTGCTGATGTTTGATGTTCGTCTTGTATGTTGAAGCCTGTTACTCAGGTTATCTAAATCATAGATAAAGAACTACTTCTGAATTTCTTATTAATTTTTGTTCCTGTTCCATGTTTTTCAATTTTTCTTCTCTTTGCTGATGTTTATGTTTTGCAGTGTCTTTTTTTAGTGGTTTGTTCATGTTCGTGTTTCCTTTTAATCTAGTGTCATCATTATTGAAATTGTATATCAGTTTTTTTAACTTAATGATTTCTCCTTGCAGCAAGGTGAGCTCATGTATTAAGTCTTTTGATGCCATGGATCACAGAGAAAGTGTCTTTTTATATGCTCTAACCTCTCAACTTGTTCTAATGAATGTGGATTTGTAACAGGGTCCATATTATTGCAGCGTTGGTGCAGACAAATCTTTTGGGCGTGATGTAGTCGATTCCCATTACAAAGCCTGTCTTTATGCTGGGATTAACATCAGTGGCATCAATGGAGAAGTCATGCCAGGACAGGTAAGCTCTCTGATTTTCGCCCTCTACTCTTCGGTGGAGAAAAGCTCGTTTTTAGTCATAGTATGACATCACTTCTTGACATTGTAATCTTTACAGTGGGAATTTCAAGTTGGTCCTTCTGTTGGCATCTCTGCTGGTGATGAGTTATGGGTTGCTCGCTACATATTGGAGGTAAATGCAGATGCTCAATAATATGTATTCTTCACACCTGGCATCTCTTCTTATGAATAAGGGACAACAGGCATATGCTAATTTTGATTCCATAGATTGTATCGTTATTTAGTTATTCTAATTGCATAATGCTTCTTTGTTGCCAATAGAGAATTACTGAAATTGCTGGCGTGGTGCTCTCCTTTGACCCGAAGCCAATTCAGGTAAGATTGGCTTTCTTCTTTTCTTTGTCGGTCTTGCTGTTTGACTTCATATTTCTATTTTGTTTCCAAAACTTTTTAAAAACATCTTGTAAAATGGGGGAAAATGGCTCTTTCTGTTTATATCAATGCCATTGTGATATTCTGATGTTCAAAGTTGCTTCTTGAATATGTGGTGCTGCTAGGGCGATTGGAATGGTGCTGGTGCTCACACCAATTACAGGTAATACAATTCATAGGGAATGATATGTGGAAGATCCCCACCACACTTTCTGCCCCTTCATTCACAGGTTTATTTATGTTGATGTTTTCTTCTTCTTTCTGTGACTCTCAGCACCAAATCCATGAGGAGCAATGGAGGGTATGAAGTCATAAAGAAGGCAATTGAAAAGCTTCGCTTGCGGCACAAGGAGCACATTGCTGCCTATGGAGAAGGTAATGAGCGCCGGCTAACCGGACGGCACGAGACTGCTGATATCAACACCTTTGTCTGGGTATGCATGTCTTGCAACTCTCCTGTTCAGAGACATGTCCTTCAGAGAAGAATAGATTTCAATTTAATGCATTCATTATCTTTGTCTCATGGTTGGCAGGGAGTTGCAAATCGTGGGGCATCGATTCGTGTTGGCCGTGACACTGAGAAGAATGGCAAAGGTTAACAATATTTCTCAATTAAATCTGGTTTCCTTTTCGCTATTTGTGTCATTTTCCCATCTCAGACTGGAAGTGCCTTTTTCTTGTATCATCAGGATATTTTGAGGACCGAAGGCCTGCTTCCAATATGGATCCCTATGTGGTTACCTCAATGATTGCAGAAACTACAATACTCTGGAAACCAAACTAATCCTGAGAGGTCTGTTGCGTGCGTGCATCTTCTGTAAGTGTCTTTGTGTCTGTCTCGTGGAATTCCGAGTCTACCATATTCCATTGCAATTGGAACTCATCTCTTCTGTCTTTCATTGGCATTCTTGTCGTGGTAGTAGTTTTGGAGTCATTGCTGTATTCTGGGAGAGACTAGTCTGGCAAATGGTTTTAGCTTTACTTTGTTTTCTTTGCTGATTTATCTTTTCAACTTGCAATCTCAGTAATTGCAACAAATAATGTATCTTAATAACATCAAAGTTCTCTCTCAAAGCAGATCTTAGTTGTCCATTTGCAGTGCGATACCATAAAGTTGGCTGTGAATGACTTGGTTAAATATCTGTTAAATATATCTTTTGAATTACTTGTGGTAATCTTGACCTCTGGTTATTGTGTTGGGAAACCCATTCAGTGGAACTTTGTTGGATTGCTGCATTTTAGTATTGCTTGCTATTATCCTAAGCACATAACCAATTTAATGAAGACTTCCCTTTCTGAACTGATCTGTCCTGTTGCAGATTTTTATATGAAGCAAGATATGAATGATCACAAAATAATTTTTGCACACAAATTGGTCTGATTAATTTTTCCTAAAAAAGATTGTCTAATTGTTTGTTTGGTAGTTGATTTGCACATGACAAGGTTTTGTTTGCATTCATGGCTTCAAAAAGAAAATTGCTAATAAGGATATACCAGTGCTTGTATATCGGATGTGAGTACTCCTTTGGAATGTAATTAATAGTTGGAATATTACATAAGGCCAAAAGATGGAAACTGGTATACATTGTTCTATGGATAGAAATTCCCATATCCTGTGCTCAGAGACAGCGGCTTACACGATAAGATGCTTGTCCACAGGCTGAGAGACCTTATCAGATTGCTTCAAGAGTAGTTTGTTTAGCTAACTGGAAACTGGTCTAAAGAGCAAAAGAGGGAGATTTCTTTTCTTTTCCTTTTTTTTTTAAAAAAATATGGAAGGGATTTATTACAAATCACCCACTAAATATCTTTCAAGTTATAAAAAGTATTATTTAGTATATATCAATATATTATTTGTGAATGCAATCACAGAGATGATATACGTAGTATTTTTTTTTAAAAAAAAAATCATCTCTTATATGTACTATGCGAAATTTTGGTAAACAGATTGTATCAGAATACATTTCATCATATAATTTTACCTTTTAGGCTTATGGTAAGAAAAAAAGAAATCGATTCTCTTGTTCTTTTAATCATCTTTTGATCCTTCATCCTGTTCTCTTGTTCTTTTAATCATCTTTTGATCCTTCATTCTGTTTGGACACTTCTTTGCTGAAAGAAGGCAATTCTTACGATCTAAGTAGGCTAGTAGTTCAGGTAAATGGGCATGTATATCTGTTGTCATGTGATCTAAGTAGGCTAGTAGTTCAGGTAAATGGGCATGTATATATGTTGTCATGTGAAAGCATTTATCTAGTATGATATCTTAACAATCATCTAATGTGAGAACTAAGTTTGGATAGCTTAACAACCTTATTTAATGAAGATGGATTTCAATAGCTTACTCCATTTGCTGCAACTTCAACATAGAAGCTTTGCCACTTGGCCCAAGCCGGCTTGGCCCAAGCTTTGCCACTTTGCCCGGCTTGGCTCCAGTTTTTAGAGAGCGAGGCAATTGAAAGGGAGGAAATGGAATAAATTGGCCCAAGCCGGCTTGGCCCAAGCTTTGCCATTTTGCCCGGCTTGGCTCCAGTTTTTAGAGAGCGAGGCAATTGAAGGGGAGGAAATGGAATAAATTGGCCCAAGCCGGCTTGGCCCCCGGCTTGGCTCAGCGAGTTGGCTCTAAAAGCCCAAGCTTTGCCACTTTGCCCGGCTTGGCTCAGCGAGTTGGCTCTAGTTTTTAGAGAGCGAGGCCCAAGCTTTGCCACTTTGCCCGGCTTGGCTCTAGTTTTTAGAGAGCGAGTTGGCTTAGTTTTTAGAGAGCGAGGCAATTAAAGGGGAGGAAATGGAATAAATCAGTCATAGTGGATTTCAATAGCTTACTCCATTTGCTGCAACTTCAACATAGAAGCTTATAGCTTACTCCATTTGCTGCAACTTCAACATAGAAGCTTTGCCACTTGGCCCAAGCCGGCTTGGCCCAAGCTTTGCCATTTTGCCCGGCTTGGCTCCAGTTTTTAGAGAGCGAGGCAATTGAAGGGGAGGAAATTAAATCAGCTTTGCCACTTTGCCCGGCTTGGCTCTAGTTTTTAGAGAGCGAGTTGGCTCTAGTTTTTAGAGAGCCAGGCAATTGAAGGGGAGGAAATGGAATAAATCAGTCATAGTTCGCATGATGAATTTGGCTTCCTCTAGTTTCTACATTGAAAGTTCTTTTTCTCTTTTCTCCCAGTGCTAGAGAAACATATAAAATGATGGAGCTCAAAGTATGATGAATTTGGCTCTAGTTTCTACATTGAAAGTTCTTTTTCTCTTTTCTCCCAGTGCTAGAGAAACATATAAAATGATGGAGCTCAAAGTTGTTTCAATTTTCTCCCAAGTGCTAGAGAAACATATAAAAAGCTGAATGTGAGAGAGATATTGGAGGAAATTAAATCCATAATCCTCTAATAATCCTCTAGTTTCTACATTCAAAGTTGTTTCAATTTTCTCCCAGTGAAACATATAAAATGATGGAGGAAATTAAATCCATAATACTTATTGGAAGTGGATTCAATTTTTCAAAACTCCACACCTGCATTCCTCATCCATGTTGAGAAAATTCAAACCGACATTGAATCTGCCAGCAGCTCAGTTTCATGCAAATCAGTAGCTTGAAATCAGTAGCTTGAAATTGTAAGCACCCAAAATGTCTGGATATGGCTGAGATATAAGAGGAAAGCAAACCAATGGTCACTGGAAGAGGTTTGATCACCTCCAATTCTCAACGCTTAAAATCCAGCATTTTGGAGATTGGTTTAGAAGGCATGGAGCCAATGAAGGGAAACCTACTGCAGCACTCACAATCAAAAACCCATATACATTTTTGTAGTAATTCTTACCATGGAGCAATCAAAAACCCATATACATTTTTGTAGTAATTCTTACCATGGAGATGCTAAGTCTAAGTAGCTAAGTTTTAACTTCCGGTTGAGGAGATGCTAAGTCTAAGTAGCTAAGTTTTAACTTCCGGTTGAGGAGAGTGGCAACGAGTTTAGTGTGATATTCTTATCATGGGAAATGCATGGTTTCAGCTCCTCTGTGGAATCCAGTTGATAAGCCCATATACATGCTCCTCTGTGGAATCCAGTTGATAAGCCCATATACATTTTTGTAGTAATTCTTACCATGGAGCAATCAAAAACCCATATACATTTTTGTAGTAATTCTTACCATGGAGCTGCTAAGTCTAAGTAGCTAAGTTCAGCTAAGTTTTAACTTCCGGTTGAGGAGAGTGGCAACGAGTTTGGTGTGATATTCTTATCATGGGAAATGCATATGGTTTCAGGTCCTCTGCGGAATCCAGTTGATAAGCTGAAAGATGAGATCCTTTCAGCAGCCTTTGGAGGGTCAAAGGGAACAAGAGTTCTGGACTTCATCAGCCCCTCCAATGGATTAAGGCAATGACCAAGTCTAGAACTCAATCTCTAGGCCGAAAGCTTGATGATCTGTAGCTTGTTCTGATCAATCTACACATGAAATCGACTCACGGTAGACAACTTGCTGCCCAAGATGGTTCATATTGGAAGATGGGCCATGGAACAAGAACAAATGGCACAATGTGCGGCCGTAGCTCCAGAGTGCTTCTCTTGATTTTGCGCCAGAGTGCTTCTCTTGATTTTGCGTAATTTATTAGATCAAGCATAACTGGTATAAAAATTTTCTAAGATCAGAGATCATACCATGACACATGCTAGATTTTAATTGTATGGAGCTGCTTCCAGATGGCTTGATCTTGATTTCCCAACATGCCTACATACCCGGAAGGACTCCTTCAGCGAGATACATACCGGACTTGAGTTTTAACGAAACTTTGATGGATCATAATTTGGCCCATAACGCCGATGAAACGTTGCAAATAGTTTGAGGCACAACGGGTTTCGCAAGAATTTGACCAAGCTTTTGCAAATTGCCACCGTAGTTCAATTCATGTCATTATAAGTGCCATGATTCATTGCAATTCGGTTTTCTTCAATTACATTTTCCAGTAACAAAGTTATCAGTTGGATCCAAGGCTCACAATTAATACCCTAGAAAGTAGAGAAAAAGGGAACTCACTGTTTCGGCTCACCTATGGTCCACCGGAAGAGAGAAAGGAAGAAAAAGAGAGAGAATTTTTTTGTATAGAAAAAAAGATAAAATATAAGAGAGGGAGGAAAGAAATAGGCTTTGACTATCTAAGGGATGCTTAAAGCTTCCATTGCACTAATGGCCTCTTGCAAGATCATGATGTCACGTCATGCCAAAGTGAGGGATCACTTTCAGGCAAGAGTTGAAGAAAAGCTTTAAAAATTTTGTTGATAAATATTTCATATAATAAAATTATAATTAGAATTTATTTACAAGGTAAAATCTTATAAAGTCAATAAACTTTTTAATTCTTATACGATAATAATTTTTTTAAAAAATCTAAAGATATAAATATTTAAAAATATATTCTTATCTCATATTAGATTTCTAACTCATTTAATATAAATTTTTAGAAGAAAAAATATAAAAATTTAAATTACAATATCAGAAAGATTTTTTAAAAACTATGGTTGCCTAATGATATTTTCATAATTTTTTAGAAGCTTATTAAAATTTATATACATTAATAAATTACTCATATTTTCTTAATCCAGACTCTCTTTGGATGATTCAAATTGTGTTGTAAAGCTAACTAATGCTAGATATAATGAGAATATGTTTACTTAAAAATTTCAACTATACTAACCTTTGTGAATCTTTCTTCTAACCTAACGTGTATTGAATTGCCTTTTCTAATAGGCTAGGAGGACGTATTAGGTTGACTTAGAGTCATGCTAGTTAAGTCACAATTTCTACTATTCATCTATGTTGGCCAATTAAATGGTGCCCCGATCTTCAATTAGCCTAGGCCAAAAGACTAAGCCTCATAACTTGATTTACTAAGGCCTTCTATCCTTTTAATCTAGACCTCTCATCCTTAGGGAGCATTTAATGCGGGATGAACGTATCTAGTGATTTAGATGAAAATGACATGATCACTGATTTTATATGATAGAGAAAAATGCTTCATCAATATCAAGTTTTAATGCAGAGGCACATCGCTTGGATCTCCACCATCCCTCAACTTCAATCCTTCCATTCTAGACCTCTTATCTTAAGGAGGGTTTAATTAATATGGGATCGTCCTAGCTAATGATTTGGATGGAAGTCATTAGATCACTGGGTTTAGCCAGTCGTATTCTAATGATTCTATACAGTAATGATCTTACATCATCTCCATATCTAAAAGCTTGGGCAAGAGTTTAGATTTTTAATGCTCTCTAAAATATGATTCTAACTTCAGATGAAATGAGAATTGAATTTCAATTTCGTTCAAATAAATAGTTAAAATTATAAATAATGATTTAATTTTCATTCCTGAATTTTTTTTTAATGAACTAAACCGTAAATTTATTTATAATTTCCTTCCGTAAATACCACCACTATTTCAAAACTATCCTTCCTTCTCAAAATTAAATATCAAGAAAAAGGTATAGAATGCATTATATGTTATATTATATTAAACACTTTTCTGTTTAATTATCAAAGAATATTAAAATTTTAAATATTTTATAAATATACTTGTTAAATAATATTTTTAAAAAACTTTGTTCTCAAAAAAAAAATACTAGTAGCCTCACATGTATTGACCGGGCAGCGCGAAATGATGGAGCGAAGGGGCCGTAGGGACTGAGGGTGGAGATTTGCTGGAGCGGCAATAATGAAGGGGGCTTGAAACCCGAGGGTGGACATCGGTCGGAGCATGGGCAGCGGTGGAACGAAGGGTGAGATGCATATTAGCCACAGCGTCGGCGGTAATAGCGACATCAACGATGATGGCAGAGGAAGGGAGTGCGATTGGTTGCAGATGAAAGATATCCGCTTAATAATAAGTTGACCAAAATTTATCGGTAATAGTTGTTATAGTTGATATCGTATTGAACGCACTTGACCTCGTTGAAATATGGCACAGCTGATGCCTTGGATTTACGTGCAGAGGGTTAACCCTGGATAATATATATACCTCTACCATTCATATAGCAAAGAAAAAATTGGCCTGCATCAAAAATTATTAAATAAGATTATATATGCGTTGGCCGGAAATCTAGCTTCCAACACTTCAACACCAAGTGGCAACTTAATAACCATGGCTTCGAGAATCGGAGCCGACCTGCCATACCTTCGTTTTAAAACATTAGAAAATAAAACGATAGATTCCTATTTGATGTTTGTTTTATTTTATTCGGATCTTGGTTCCTTCCACTGAATTATTAAAAGACAGGATATTTTCTCTAAGTGGTATGACAATAAGTGAAACTAAACAGTGGTTCTCTCCATCCGGTTCTATAATAAACCATGAAAGTCCAAAATCAACATCAAATAAGCTTATAGGCATGAATTAATCACTTATACTTGTATTAAATTTTAGAATAAATTACAGTAAAGTCTTCTCAACTTTGATCAATTTATATATTAATCTTAAATTTTTTTTAAAAAAAAAATTAAAATTTTTGTTTCATTATATAAACACCTTCTTCCTGTATGTCTATCAAAAGATGTTGATACGTGATAGCTTCATGGTACTCATTCATTTTTGTAATATTAAGATTACTCTTCTTTGGCTTTGAAGAGAAAGAAAAGAAGAGAGACAGAGATTTTAATTTTCAGATAGGACTTCCATCTCTTTTCCCTTATTCGTTCTGCAGATAAGGCTTCCACTTCCTTGGGTACCTATCTTTCCTTTCCCCCTGACATCTCTTTGCCATTCCTTCTTAACCGAAATCTCTTTGTTTTCTACTCCCGTGGGCCTCATTGTGAGATTCTTTTTGTGGTTTTTTTATTACTAAATAGTTTGGAGCTTAATCTTGATGTTAAAATTTTGATTTTTTTTTTTATTGGGCATTGCAGGATTCCATCCGTGGAAATGGAGATCCATAAAAATGAAAAAACTTCAGAAAGAAGAATAAAAACAAAATCCTTAAGAAGTAACATGATGGCACCCCAGAAGCATAATACCATAATGATTTCATCACCCAGATAACATACCATATATATTTATGTAGTTTTGGAGTTTAATTTCTATTTGAATTTTGATTTTTTGGCATTACGGATAGGAAATTGAGATTTATAATGCTTGATATTGTCAGTGAAACTGAAGATTACTGATGCTAAAGTTTATTGGAACCAAATGTAAAAGAGTAAAGATTAAGATTAGGGGGTTAGAATGTGCCAACCTTTCCAAACAAAAATAAAGAATAAATTGATCCTTTCAAATAATATGTTAACATTATTGCGAGTAAATAAACAGAATATGATTGAACGTAATAAAACAAAAGTTTTAGGATTTTTGAAAAAAAAAGGATTAATGTATAAATCCACTAAAATTGAGAGTTCTTTGTGTAATTTGCTTCAAAATTAATGTCTTGATTCATTTTTAAATGCAGGTCTCTTGTCATTCTTATCAAGAATGTTGCTTTCCAGCACTAAATGAGATTGGTGCAAGGCATATGAATCACGTGAATGTCTAGGCCTAAGGGCGCAATATATCAGCCTAGCAAAAAATTAAGAGGTTCTTTTGTTAATGTTTTATTGGGAGGCCCATGGTTGCTGCCTGCTTGCATTAGGAAAGTGGACGGGTTCGTGAGCGGGTCCGGCGCGGCCAACTGCGCGCACCACCGAGCCGACAGCCTCTTTGAGCGCGCGCGCACTGCCTCCTCTTTCGGCTTACCCAGTTACCGCATGCCACGTGATCGACTGGATAACTGTCTAAAACGACTGCCACGCACGTAGCCTATTAGAATTGGAGAAGTAAAAGGTCGTTCATAGAGAATATATATATTCCTTTTAACACCGGTCACGCACATCACCTAATAGAAACAACTACAAATAATATATTTACATATTTTAAAATAAAATTAATATCTTAAAAAGTTAAAAGCATCCCAGCAAAACCTACAGGAGCTTGGTGTGTTATGGTGCAAAAGAAATTTCTTTCTTATGTTTTTTTATAATAATTTTAGATATAATACGTTAATACAATTCAAACGATATGAACTTAACGAATTTGAATGGAATATAAATAGATTCGAATCAAAATTAAATTAATTTATTAGATAGAGTTAATAAATAAATTAAATAACGGATTAATCCATTAACCTGAAATTGATCCATAGTTGATCCGATTATTAACTGAATTAATTTATGTAATTCGACTGTCAATCCGAATATGATCTATCAGACTTATTTATCTAAGTTAATATTATTTTTTAATTAATTATTATTTATGATAATGATTATATACTTATGTAAAAATTTTTTTGCCTATCCTTTTTTTTTTTCCTTTTGAATGAAAACATTTTTATTTATGCTTTACTTATGATTTTTAATATATAATTACTTTATAAGTGAATTGGTATTAAATATGTTATATAAGTCATTTCGATTACACAGGTTATATAGGTTATGCCGGTTAAATAAGTTATATAGGTTAAACAGATTACACAGGTCATATTATGTAATATATGGATCGGATTTGGATTTACATTTTTTATCCGATTAATAAACTAGCTGGATTTGAGTTGATCTATTTGTCATTATATTTTGAAATTGATTTGACCCATTTATAATCCATTATGATCCATTGACACGATTTATCATTTTTAGCTTTTCTGTCCATATTTCATGCCTTGGGCACATCGGATTTAAATGGGATAAGAATTTTTTTAATTTTTTTTTATGTTTGTTTTTTGCAAAATAAAATTTTGCCTATCTATTGAAAGGAAGATAATTTATTTCATCAAAAAAGATATTTTTATTTTTATACTTTGATTACTGCTTTATTTTTTTTTCTTTTTAACTTTTATTCTCATCAATGATTACTATTTTTTAAAATTATAAGTATTCTATTTGATTTATTATTTTATCCATGAGATAGAATAATTTTTATTATTTTATCTATTTGATTTATTATTTTATCCATGAGATAGAATAATTTTTATTATTTTATCTATTTGATTTATTATTTTATCCATGAGATAGAATAATTTTTATTATACACTATTCTTTTACCTTGCCATCAAAAGCCAGCCTAAAACCATAAAATTATGTTAATTTCACCAGAGAATGTACCTTTTACTAGGTTTCTCTCATCATCAACCAGAAAAAGGCATTGCGTATCGTTTACTCGGATACCCTTGAAGAGCCTCCGATCGCCTTCTTTCTCCCCTGCTCTTCATGGTACGCCAGTCTTCTTCTTCTCCCCAAGTCCTTCAAAGACAAGCTAAAAGAAGAGTGGTAAAAAAATATTAGCTTTTATTATTTCTTTTCCTTCCAACTTAATACGTTGATAGATATATATAAATAGACACAGTTTTTCCTACTTGTTTTGACAGGATTATTTTTCTTAGGCTATTACCTGAGAGTAATCGATTATAAATCTCAATTTGGAGTATCTTTTTGGATTGTCAAAAGTAAAGGTCTAAATTCTCTTAAGATATAAATATTTTTTAAAAAATAAAGATATAAATATCTAATAAATAGTCAAAAATAGATTCTACTTGTTTTTTAATTTATATAATATGAGTTTATAGAAGAAAAAAATATAAAGATCTGAAAGAGAAATCATTCTTAAATTATAGATCATAGAATAGCACTCTCATAATTTTCTAAAAATTTGCTAGTATTACATAATAATTTTTTCATTTGATATTTATTTTTATATGATAATCTAACTCAATGCTAGATACCATGATTATCGATGTACTTAAAAATTTTAGTCATATTGGTATAGGCAAAGGTTTATTTTGATTTGATGCATGTTGGATTGTCTTTTTAAACATAGGTAGAGAAAAACAAGAAATAAGACCTCTTTTTAAGCACATGAGTCCTTGGTTTAAATAGTCGATATGTATAAAAAAATTTTAACTATGGATGTCTAGCCAATTTTTATGTAAGAAATCATAAAATTATTGAGTCTTCAATTAATTGGCTTAGAATTAATGCCTTTTTAAATATTCAACTCTTAATTTGCTGCATCAAATTCAATTCCTTTGCATTGAATTCAATTCCAGATAAATTTTATCTTCTTTTCCTTCCATTATGTTCATTTATTCTAATTGGTTAGCTCTAAATTTTTAGCAACGTCATTTTATTGTCCTACTCTTAAAATTTCAGAAGCTATTACAAAAAAAAAAAAAAAGTCCAATGGGTAATGTGTAATAAATCCCTTCCATATTTATTCTTAGAAGAAAAGGAAAAGAAAAGAAAATCCTAACATAATCTTAACTATTGGTATCTAAAATGAAATCAAAATTTTAATGCAGTGTTGTCTCCCCATTAATGCATGCGCTTATCCATGATATATTCATGGCATCTTAGTTCTTACCATCAAAGCAAAAGAATGGGGGGAGGATGTTAGGAAAATAAATCTTTCCACGATACCAGATTTATGAAGCATTAAAATTATGCAGAATAAAAGCAACACATAAAATTTACGTGGTTCACCCAATATGGGCTACGCCTATGGAGCTGCTGCAGATTTTCAATATAGAAAGAAAAATTGATACAAGTATTTACAATACTCAACACTCAGAACCTCACAACCCTGATCCCAAGTATACCCAAGAGAATTACTCTTCTCTCATATTTTCAAAAGAATCTCACTATCTCTCAAAATATTCAAAGAGATACACCACTCTTTAATTTCTAAACTTTGAGACAAGAAAAAACAATGGGAGGAAGGGCTTTTATATAGGCTCCACAGGCACTCCCCTATTAATCCACCGTATAATTGGCTTTCCTAATAAATCACGCTACAAATATACATGATACCATATATATGTTTACACCTTGATTCTCTCATTGCTTAAGATGATATATATGGATCAACCGTATCGTTGCATATATCATAGTGATTTATTTTACCAATTAACCACATGGTTTCCTTGAATTTCATACGCGGATCACCAAGATTCACGAAATCATGCCAACAATCTGATACTATATCATAGTGATTTATTTCACTAATTAACCACGTGGTTTTCTTAAATTTTGTACATGGATCGTCAAGATTCATGAAATCATACCAACAGAGGGGGAGGTTTTCTTATAAGTTAATTTCTCATTAAAGATTCATGAATCTCTCTCCACTATATAAGTTGAAGCCTAGAGTACCATTATTTTTCTATCAGCTTTAAGAGCGGGCGAAGAGTGATGGAGCAATCAAATATGGCATTTGGATTAGTAGCAAAGGATGCGACTGGAGTTCTTTTCCCCATCTCTTTTCCTTTAAGGTAATCTTCCTTCTTTCCTTATTCTTTTGCTACTATATTATGTTACCATATTTTTTTCTCTTTTTTTTTTAATGAAAAATAGATGCCTTAAGTACGAAATGTCTCCTCTGTGCTCAATCTTTACGCTTTGCCTTGTGCTTATCTAAGTTTCAGTCAATAATACTATTTTCTATGAGGTTTAAAGTTTTGACCCTTGTGATGATCTTGGAGGTCATATACAACCGTTGTTATTTAGCTATCATCTCATTAGGTTCACCTTTATGCAATCGAAAAAAGGCCAAAAATTTTTCCCCTCTGTTTATTTAATTGATTAATGATACTTTAATCCAATGTTCTGTAAACATCTGGCATGATTATATTATGCTTTTGATTTTGCTTTAAGGGGCCGCTTTATTCATAGTAATCTACTTTGATAATATGAAATTATCATGTTTGGTAATTAAACAAAGTAATTTGGATGATAATATTTGATTCCTGATAATCTAAAATTATCATGATTTATGGTAGTTTGAATCCCTTTTAAAAGATAGGTATTTAAGATTACCAAAAGAGAGTAATATTAGATTATGCTCTTTGATTCTTCCATATAAATATTTAATAATAATTAATTTAATTATATATTTAATATACACTTAGTAATATATTTTTAAAATTAGTTTACAAAAGATTCTTGATTTTTATTAAAATATTTTATATTCTAGCAAAAAGAAGAGAGGACCATTCAAAAGATAAAAAAAATTATAATAAATTCAAATAAAATTCAAAAATATAATAAACCGATTACTGGATTTTATTATTACAAACCAAATGCAGTAATCTTTTATTTCTGAGAATCTGATTATCAAGCATAAAATTATCAAAAATATAGGATTATTCGTAATATTATATTATCATGAACCAAACGTCATCTAATTGTTATGACAACAATAATTAATTTATTCAAAAGTATATAGCTATAAAGATATCTACCATGCTAATATAAAAAGGAATCATGATTTGAAGTTAAAAAAATTATAAATTAATAGTTCTATGTGATGGATATGTTTATGTAATGGATATGTTTGATAAAAAACACTTTATGTAAGAGCTAAATTCAAAGAAAATTATTCCAATTTGTATCCTCTTGAAAGATGCCATCTATTAATTTTTGATTAATCTACTCCAGAATATATTTATTTCAAATATTACTAATGATTTTATTTTATATTATTTAATATCACCACTCTATTATTTGCAGGGCTAAAGGCGATAATGATATTGTTTTGAAGATATTATATTGTGGGATTTGTCATAGCGATCTTTCTGTTATCAGGAATGAGTGGAGAAATGCCGCATACCCAGTCGTCCCAGGGTATGTATTCAGAATTAAAAGCTTATTCTAAATTTTCTTTTACTAATGGTAGAGGATTTGTGATTGAATTTGGATATTTTTCTTCACAACTCTAATCAGCTAATGTAGTATTATATTTCTTTATGCATGATATTACTGCTCATGGTATTCTGGAATCCTTAATTAACTCATTTTAATCAGATTTTAAGTGAAATTAAAATTAAATTATAATTTTATTTAAATAAATTCTTAGAATTAGAATTATTGATGCTGTTTTTGGTTCAAAAGAACAATTCTGATAGCCCAACGGATTTTAGGTGTTGTGAGGGTGCGTGCCAACTCACCCCTTCCCTGTGATAGCATTTGGGTACCCATGAGCAGTCATTGATGTCTCTTTAAAGCCATAATTCCTCTTTTTTTGCATTAGAGAAAACTGGTGGAACCAGGGGTGGTCGCTCAAAGCCTCCAAACAATCTCAAGAGTTATTTGGTGTGTTCCATTATTTAATGCGTCTCATGAACCTATAGTATTATTTATATGTTTAGCTACTCTAAATATGTAAATATTATAGCAGATGAATTGGTACACTTTTCGTAAGCTTATATAATGATCAGAGCATTTTATTTTTAATGTTATGATATTTTAAAAACATATAAATTTTGTATGACTTTTAATCACTTTACATAAACTACATATGACTTTCTACTGCACTTAATGATTTATTTATTTATTAATCAAACTTTTTGTTCACCTTTCATTCAATGAAAGTTGTGAGGATGTATATTTAGTTTAACATAAATTATGTGCCGGATATATCTAACTTAAATATACAAATCTAATTCTTTTTTTTTTCGGTATAAGATTTTAAAATATTATTATAAATAATATTAGAGTGCATCTAACCCATGGTCATATGGATTAGGATATTACAAAAGTGATAGCCTTCTATGCATCACGACATGTCATGCCATCCTGCTGCCACTTTTTGCTTAGGATTTAAGACGTGATCTGAATGCTAGTTGATTTAAGGATTATCATTTTACTCTAGTGTCATTTGTGCAGAACTTTAAATAAGTGGCATCACAATACTTCAGACTCACATATTAGTCGATTAATCATCACATAGCGTTCGATATCTATGATTATTTGAAATAAGCTACATGTACATGTCAAGATATTTGCATTATGGATGGATAATCTAAAAGAAATTTTTAATGAGGAAATAAATTCATTTGCATTGAGAGTGTGATTTAAACCTGAGAAGAAAATCTAAGTTCTTACTGTTGTGTTAAGTATCCTATCTTATGTTTGCAATTTAAACTGATTTTCTGCAGTTCTTTATTATAAAAAGGAAATAATAAGCTGCTGAGAAGTGCAATCACATGTCTTGGTAATTATGAGATAATTATGATAATCTCCTAGAAAAAAAAAAAAAGTTACTATTTGCATTCAGAAGGATAGAGATTATGCCTGAGATCCATTCATGTAAACTTTCACTGAAGAGAAGAGGATTCAGATTTAATTTTCTCAAGTTTGTGGTGTTTGTCGAGACAATCAGGCAATACAATTCTTTTTCGTTAGTTTATGAATATTTTCACAATACAAGAAGCAGAGCCGTTATTTTAAATTCTTTAATTCTTTGCTATAGCAAATTCACTGCCATCGGTTACTTAAATTTATAATCTTGGCGCATTGACTTTAGCCTGGGAACAAAGCATCCACCATTAACAGAACTTGAAATTTCTTTTGTGGTGCATGAGTTAAGCAACTTATTAGACCGTATCTAAATCTAATGGGATCTTCAGAAACTTCGAAGTCTTAACCAAGCTCCGCCCCTGGTGTCCATGATCCAATGGTCTAAAGCCAAGTAGATGTTCAGAATAAAAATTTATAATAATTCTTTCCATCACGTAATTCTTGCAGGCATGAGATTGTGGGTGTTGTCACTGAAGTAGGTTCCAACGTCCAGAAGTTCAGGGTTGGGGACAATGTGGGCGTAGGGTACTACATCAGCAGTTGCCTTTCCTGTGACGACTGCAAGCAGGGTTCAGAGAACTATTGCCCCAATCTCGTCAGCACCTTCAACTCCTCCTACCCTGATGGTACCAAGACCTATGGAGGATTCTCCGATAAATTAGTCGTCAATGAGCATTTTGCTCTCAGGATCCCCCACAAGTTGCCCCTGGAGAAGGTTGGACCTCTCATGTGTGCGGGGATCGCGGTGTACACCCCACTCAAGGAACATGGATTCGATCAACCTGGGAAGCATCTGGGAGTGGCTGGACTCGGTGGGCTCGGCCATCTAGCAGTGAAGTTTGGCAAGGCTTTTGGGTTGAAAGTTACAGTGATCAGCACATCTCCTAGCAAGGAAAAGGAAGCCATTGAGCAGTTGGGGGCTGACGCTTTCATAGTTAGCCGAGATCCTGAGCAAATGAAGGTAGAATTTTTCACTCTTAAGTAAGGTTTTGAATCTTGTGACACTTATCTGTCATGGTTTTTTATGAAACGCGATGCACCACTGTCCCATCCTGAACCCCGTGAGGCCTGCCATCGGGGCCTAAACCATGCTAACAACGGTTATTATCATCATACTCTCCAGGTCATGTTATCTTATGTTCTTTTCTTTTTGCGTGTCAACTAGGCTGCCACAGGCACAATGGATGGTATTCTCGATACGGTTTCGGTTAATCACTCGCTCATGGCCTTGATCCAATTACTGAAGACTCGTGGTAAAATCATTGCTCTTGGTGGAATGCCCAAGCCTGCAGAGATACTTCTTTACTCCTTGATGCAAAGTACTAAGCTAGTTTGATCGATTTCGTATATCATACTTTGGATTAGAGGGTCGCATATCATTTAGCTATCTTTATCTTGCAGGAGGGAGAACTCTGGCTGGAAGTGTGGTTGGTGGAGTGAAGCGTACACAGGAAATGTTATATTTCGCTGAGGAGCATAACATCACAGCAGACGTTGAGATCATTGGAATGGATGAAGCGAACGTCGCAATGGAGCGGATTCAGAAGGGTAATGTGAGATTCCGATTTGTCATCGATGTGGCAAACACCATAAGATCGGATTAAATGATTCAAAGTTTAGGACCGCAAAATAATGCATCTTTTGTTGTGCTGTGGTTGCTGGCTTTGGTTGTTATTGGCAGCTTAATAGAAGAATAAAAAAGAAGACCATTCTTGATTTCTCTTTGCCTCTCTTAAGATGAGTCGAGAGGTTAACTCTGCTTGCATAATAGCATAGCAGGATTGGGTAATTTTTCTCCTTTGCCATAGTAGATCATAAAGTACAGATGGTTTTCTGATGAATTATTATGTTCCCAAGGAAAATTCTCTTACTGGTTAAAAAAAAGCTCAGTGTAAATCATCAGCACAGTTGCCAACCATCCTCGGCTCAGCTGGTTAGGATCCCTCTCTTCTTGCTCTATGTATGAATAGAATTGCCGACTACCCTTGACTCGGATAGGCCTCTAATTGTAAGCCTGACCCAATTTAAATAAGTTTGGGCCCGTCCACTGAGCCACGGCCCGATCCAAGCCCAGTTCCAGCCTTACGTGGGACCAGAAGGGAAGGGCGAGCCTACTTCATCTCGAATTTATTAGATTATTGGCCTGGATCACCAAGGCTTTTGGATTCTGCTACACATTTCAGTTAGCTCATTTGCATGTTGTGATAAACTAATAGTGCGAGTTAAAGGTAAAAACAAGTGTATGTCTTCTCAACAAACATTCAAGTTATAAATGTAAGAAGAGAATATTGCAACAAGAAGTTAAAAAGTTGGCCTTTACCTGGGTCATTGCTATAAGTTGTCCTAGATTTGATGAATTAGAATCAACGAGCATAGGAGAAGAATTTATTAGTAATAAATGCCCTTTTATTATATGGAGCTCATGATGTTTTTATTCTATCGTGATATATAGAGAAGCAGTCAAGCTAAACAAGTATACTCAACAAACATACGTTGTTGAGCATTTGTTATTTAGGATCGATCCTAGATATCAGGACAAATCATCCTAATGACATTGCTGGAAATATCATTTTATTTCTTAAGGTTTGTTAATTATAGCATTTATGCAATTAGAATATTTGGCAAGTTCCTGTGCTCAAGGGTAATCATGCAAGCTAGAATATGTGTGCATGTTCTTGGCATAGTTGTAAGGAGCTACTGGTTGGCAAGCCTCTAAAAAGTAGGAATTTAAAAACCAAACAGAAGTTAAAAAGTAATAGCCTTCGTACCTTTTTGTTCTATAAAGTAAACATCCTGATCCTCTTGCCACCAATCATATTTGCTACTTCTCCACAGTCATTATGATTTCCTAATCTAAGAATCTAAAATTTAGCTTTCGATCTTTATTTTAGCTCAGATGGTACCATTCCTTGCATTTTAGGCAAGGGATGGAGTTCTGTTTCCAAAGTGTCGTCCCTTCTTCAGACCTTTACTTGCGAGTATTAGATTCGGTCTACCCAAGGATTTGGATTTCGAACCCAGGGGGAGGGGGAGGGGGTTGGATGTGGGATTAGAACTCCTTATCATTCTCAAAGAGAACTAGAATCCGTCGGCGAGGTGAGAGAACCCTGATGGTCACAATGAAACAGATACTGCTGCATAAAATTTCCCAAGACCATCTTCAAACTATCCTAAATATCTTGTATCCAGATGAGAGGGGGATGGAATAAGAACTGATGACAAAATTTGTGCAAGGAGAATCCATTCTTTAATTCAAGACTAACAGCAACTTTAGATTGCAAACCATGCCTTCTTACCTAGGAGCTGCGTGCTGTTGAGCAAATTATGCCTTCAGAGCTCACATTGATGGGATGTGGCTATGGCGAACTGAACCATCCTTTCCTCCAGCCAAAAGAATCTAGCGAGCATCTCAGCTAGTGGAATCCATATTCCAAAGAGTCAGTTGCTTTTCTTGGACTTTAAAACTATGAATAGAATTATCTTCTTCATTACTTTTTCATGAAAGGATGGTACCCTGAATTTTCTTTTTCATACGAATGTGTCACTGATGCGCAGCATCTCCACCGACCCTTCACTTTGGTCTCTCTCTCTCTCTCTCTTGCTTTGTTTTCAACTTTCTCTTCTTTCCGCAAAGAGGACAGCCTTGTTTCCACTCCCTATTGATACACCAATTAATTACATTACACTCATCTTTTCTTTGCGTAAGTTCAACTCCATTTGAAAATAGAAACCATATCTCTCCCTGTTCTAGTGGCTGAATTTGAGCCTAAAATCTGCAGCTCGTTTTCCTTTTTGTGTGCCATGCCAATTATTTATTTATGATCAGTTGTGGACGTCAGTGCTCGATGAAATGGCAATAGGCCAGTGGACCAGGAGTGGCTGAAATCTAAAGCTGCTCAACATGACAAAGGTGGCCGGTTTGCCTTCATTCCAGTATTATCCATCGCCTGAAGCATAAAACTACTACATCCCTTTTCAACTTTGCTGTTGTTATTGCTTAATCACTGGTAGCTTTTAGCCACACACTTGAAAGGCCTTAAGATAGGCTCGGGTTGCCACGGGTTGCCATCCAAGAGATCATTAGCTCATGGGTGCTCATACGAGACTCTATATATTGCCATCCAAGTCAAGTCAAGACACCCAGTATAAGGACAAGGGTAACCTACTTTGAATTTCTTAATGGTTTTGGAAGCACCATAAGGAGTACAAGCTAATTCGACAGTACCTGTGAAAGAATAAAACATAGGAGCCAGATCATTCCTTTGCCAGATCATTTCTTCCATAGAATCTCTTGTTATCAAATAAATTCCTCAACTAAAATATTTAACTCACCTAAATTTGATTCTACTAGGCACAAAAGCATGGGGTCAGCCACCAGCCCCCATTATCAAATGCAATCTACCATTAAAGTCTCCAACACCTACACGGCCACACCGCCAACATGTCGGTTCACCAAACAGAATAAAGAGCGGCCCCCTCACATTCCAATTGATGCTTAACCAGCGAACCACCAACTGAAATTTCCAGTATAACAACAAATATCGAACAATAAAAAAAAGGGCTAACAACATCAATGACCAACCCAACCTGCACCACTTTCACAACGCACCCACCACAAAAGAAGACAAGGGAAGAAGAAAAAAAAGGATTCCTTGAGAGAAACTATGATGGATATGAAACTAAGAAAGAAGAAGAAAAAGGTTATGTGAACAACAGCAACACACTTTTATTTCTGCAATACGTATAATTTATAAAGAATACAGATAAAGATAGTTTTAAAAACTACCACAGCAGTTTCTAGTACAAACATAACTTTTTGTAGCTGCTACAAATATTAAACACAACAAGATAATTATTTTAAATCCAAATAAACTGATTTAAACTGCAGCTTTGGAGGCATCCTTCTCTGCAACAACTTCAACAATCTCCTCCTTGGCAACAAAGCTGCAAATGCCAAGCTTTTCTCTAAGTTCTTCAAACTTTCTCTTTTGCAATGATTTGGTGAAAATGTCTGCTAATTGATCATCATAGTAGCAATATAAAATCTGCACTTTTTTATCCCTTTCAGCTTGCCGAGAAACATGATACTTAATCTTAAAGTGTTTGGTTCTTCCATGTAAAATAAGATTCTTCACAATAGCCATAGCTGATTGATTATCACAGAAAATTACAGTTGGACTGATTTGAGGATGCTTCAAATCACACAAGAGTTTCATGATCCAAATAGCTTGATTAACAGCTGCTGCAGTGGCTATGTATTCCGCCTTTGCAGTAGATTGAGTAACAGAATCTTGTTGTTTCTTAGAATTCCAACAAAATATTTCTGAACTAAGTGAAAAACAATATCCAGAAGTGCTCTTCATATCATCCTCTAAACCTGCCCAATCACTATCAGTAAAACCAAGAAGCTTAACATCAGTGAACTTCTTGAACATAATTCCAAGGTCAATTGTACCTTTGACATATCTGAGAACCCTTTTAGCTCCCCTAAAATGTTTTTCACTTGGAGAATGCATGAACCTGGACAAAACACTCACAGCTTGCATGATATCTGGTCTAGTGTGTGACAGATACAACAAGCTTCCAATAAGACTTCTAAAAATTCCAGCATCTATTTTTGCTTCTCCATCATCCTTTGTAAACTTATCACTAGGCAATGATGGAGTGCTAACTGGTTTGCAATTAGCCATAAAAAATTTACTCAAGATTTCTTGAGCATATTTTTTCTGACATATAAAATGCCCATATCAGATTGCAACACTTTCATTCCAAGAAAGTAAGACATCTGACCAAGATCACTCATCTCAAACTTTTTCTTCATATTAGATTTGAAGTTGTTGATCAATGCTTCATTACTGCCAGTCACCAGTAAGTCATCCACATACACAAACACAAACAGTAGACTTTTTTCATTCTCCTTCACATATAGAGTGGCCTCAGTTAAGCTTTTAGAAAAACCTAAACTTAGCATATAATCATCAACCTTGCTATACCAAGCTCTTGGAGCTTGCTTCAAGCCATATAAGGCTTTCTTCAGCAAATAAACCTTATTTTCTGACCTTTCCTTTATAAAGCCATCCGGTTGCTGAACAAAAATCTCTTCACTAAGATCACCATTTAAAAATGCTGACTTCACATCAAGTTGAAGAACTGTCCAGCCTTCATATGCAGCCAAGGCTAGTATGAGTCGAATAGTGTCAAATCTGGCCACAGGAGAAAAAGTCTCTGAAAAATCAATACCAGGTAGTTGAGAATATCCTTTAACTACCAATCTGGCCTTGTATTTATTAATGGAACCATCTCCATTCAACTTCACCTTAAACACCCATTTGACACCTATTGGCTTCTTGTTAACCGGTGGATCAACAAACTGCCAAGTGCTATTCTTTTCTATCATATTCAGCTCTTCTTGCATTGCATCAATCCAAACTTTGGATTTTATAGCTTTCCTGTAGCTTGAAGGTTCAACCATAGCCAAGTTGCACCTCCCATAAATTTCTTCTAAAGTTCTAGTCCCTCTAACAGGCACTTCATCATCTGACTCATTAAATTCATCATTTTCTGTTTGAGGCTCAGGATGTACTACTTCAATTTCAGCTGGGCTGAATTCTCCATTCTCACCAGAATTCAATTGGCTTGTTCTAATAATCTGAGACGTTTTCCAATCCCAGGCAGCTTCCTCATCAAACTTTACATCTCTGCAAACTTCCACCTTATTAGTCTTTAAATTGTAAATTCTATAGCCTTTTATTCTGCTACTATAGCCAATAAAAATTCCAACATCAGCCTTTTGATCTAGCTTATCTCTCTTAAATTGTGGTACTAAGAAATAACAGATGCATCCAAAGATTTTGAGATAACTAGTAGCTGGTTTGGAATCATACCATGCTTCATGTGGAGTTTTTCCAGCAACAGATTTGGTTGGGAGTCTATTTAATAAATACACTGCAGTACTTACAGCTTCTGCCCAGAATCTTTTGAGAAGTCATTTCTCAATCAACAAGCATCTAGCCATATTCATCACGGTTCTGTTCTTTCTTTCACTTACCCCATTTTGCTGAGGGGTATAAGTCACTGTCAACTGATGAGATATACAGATTTCTGAAGAAAATCTTCAAATTGGTGAGAAGTATACTCAGTTTCATTGTCAGTTCTAAGAGTTTTAATTTTTTTACCACTCTCATTCTCAACAAGTGCCTTGAAATTAACAAACACAGCAAAAACTTCAGATTTTTGCTTCAAAAAATAAACCCAGCACATCCTACTAAAATCATCAATGAACAATAAGAAATATTTGCTGCCACTAAATGAAGGGGTCTTCATTGGACCACAAATATCTGAATGTACAAGTTGGAGCTTTTCTGTAGATCTCCAAGCCTTGTTCACAGGAAAAGAAAGTTTATTTAACTTTCCTTTTTGACAAACTCCACATACACCATCAAAAACATAAATCACTGGCAAATCAACAGTCATATTTTTGTTCTGTAACAGCTTCAAAGAAGAATAATTATGATGACCAAACCTCTTATGCCATTTTTCAGATTCATCCAAAGCTGTAGTGCATGCTTTAATTTTTATGTGGTTCCAATCAGTAGGAAAACTTCTATGATTCATGTCAGCAGTAAATAATTTGACTCTAAATTTATCAACTATATCAACACATTCATCATAAATTGCACTGAATAACCATTCTCTAAAAGTTGACCAACACTAATCAAACTTTGACTCAAATTAGGCACATATAAAACATCATAAATGTACCTAATACCTGTTGGTGTCTCAATGGCAGCAACCCCTTTGCCTTTTACCTCAACAAGCTCTCCATTTCCAAGTCTAACCTTTGAAGAGTAGGATCTATCAAGAGCCTTGAAAATAGCTAAGACTGAGGTCATATGATGAGTACATCCACTATCAATGAGCCAAGAATTTGAACCCAGAATTGCTGACAAACAACTTTCTTCCATAGTAGCCACAAACAACTTTTCTTCCTCCTGATCCATATTCTCAGCAACTTGAGCCTTCTGATGTTGATTTTCCTTAGCTTTACAAACCTTTTCAACATGCCCGAATTGCTTACATGACCTGCATTTAACATTAGGTCTAAACCAGCAATAGCTTGCTGTATGTATCCTCTTTCCACAGTGAGGACATGGAGGATAAGGCTTTTTCTTGCTTTTATAATTGCTGCTTTGTTGGTCTCTTTGAAAAATTCTCTTCTCCTTTCCTTTTCTTTAAAAAAATTGGTTCTTTTCACCACCCTCTTTGAACAGACTCTTTCCCTTGTCATTAGCAACTAAAGCACCTTCAATAGAAACTTCTTGCCTTAAAGCTTTCCTTTGTTCAACAGCTTGGAGAGCATTCACAAGTTTAGAGAATGTCATTTTGGACATGTCCTTCGAGTCTTCCAGAGAAGAAATTTTATACTCAAATTTCTCTGGTAAACTCACAAGAACCTTATCTACAATCCTTTTCTCTGTAAGTTCTTCACCAAGTATCCTAATTTGGTTTACCACTTTCATCACCCTATCAGAAAACTCCTTCACTGTTTCTGAGTCTTTCATCCTGAGAATTTCAAACTCCCTTTTGAGATTAGTCCCTTCAATTTGCTTTGCCTTTGTATCGCCTTGGAACTCCTCCTTGATTCTATCCCAAGCTTCCTTTGCAGTTTCACAAGTCATAATTCTTATGAAAATTTCTTCAGACACAGCAGAATGAATACTGGTTAATGCCTTGTATTTCTTTGTCACTTCCTCTGTATGACGCCTAATCTGGTTTAGAGTTGCATTTGTAGCCAAGGGAGATGGATCTGTGCCATGTTCAACAGCATCCCAGGGATCAAATGCTCTCAGGTATGCCTTCATTTTGACTAACCAAACTTGATAATTTTGGCCATTAAAAATGGGAGCCTTAGCAGTGAAACTGCTGCTTGCTTCCATGGTTTGTTGTTTTTTTTTTTGGTGTTTACTATCCCTCACAGATCAGAGAAGGCTCTGATACCAATTGATGGATATGAAACTAAGAAAGGAGAAGGAAAAGGTTATGTGAACAACAGCAACACACACTTTTATTTCTGCAATACGTATAATTTATAAAGAATACAGATAAAGGTAGTTTTAAAAACTATCACAGCAGTTTCTAATACAAACATAACTTTCTGTAACTGCTATAAATATTAAACATAACAAGATAATTATTTTAAATCCAAATAAACAGATTTAAACTATAGCTTTGGAGGCATCTTTCTCTGCAACAACTTCAACAAACTATGAATAACATTAACACAAGGTATTCATCCTAGACACAAGCATCCATCCCCCTCTAAAAAACAGAAGAAAAACAATAACATGTACTATTGAAATGGCTCTTTCTGTTTATATCAATGCCATTGTGATATTCTGATGTTCAAAGTTGCTTCTTGAATATGTGGTGCTGCTAGGGCGATTGGAATGGTGCTGGTGCTCACACCAATTACAGGTAATACAATTCACAGGGAATGATATGTGGAAGATCCCCACCACACTTTCTGCCCCTTCATTCACAGGTTTATTTATGTTGATGTTTTCTTCTTCTTTCTGTGACTCTCAGCACCAAATCCATGAGGAGCAATGGAGGGTATGAAGTCATAAAGAAGGCAATTGAAAAGCTTCGCTTGCGGCACAAGGAGCACATTGCTGCCTATGGAGAAGGTAATGAGCGCCGGCTAACCGGACGGCACGAGACTGCTGATATCAACACCTTTGTCTGGGTATGCATGTCTTGCAACTCTCCTGTTCAGAGACATGTCCTTCAGAGAAGAATAGATTTCAATTTAATGCATTCATTATCTTTGTCTCATGGTTGGCAGGGAGTTGCAAATCGCGGGGCATCGATTCGTGTTGGCCATGACACTGAGAAGAATGGCAAAGGTTAACAATATTTCTCAATTCTGGTTTCCTTTTCGTTATTTGTGTCATTTTCCTATCTCAGACTGGAAGTGCCTTTTTCTTGTATCATCAGGATATTTTGAGGACCGAAGGCCTGCTTCCAATATGGATCCCTATGTGGTTACCTCAATGATTGCAGAAACTACAATACTCTAGAAACCAAACTAATCCTGAGAGGTCTATTGCGCGCGTGCATCTTCTGTAAGTGTCTTTGTGTCTGTCTCGTGGAATTTCGAGTCTACCATATTCCATTGCAATTGGAACTCATCTCTTCTGCTGTCTTTCATTGGCATTCTTGTTGTGGTAGTAGTTTTGGAGTCATTGCTCTATTCTGGGAGAGACTAGTCTGGCAAATGGTTTTAGCTTTACTTTGTTTTCTTTGCTGATTTATCTTTTCAACTTGCAATCTCAGTAATTGCAACAAATAATGTTTCTTAATAACATCAAAGTTCTCTCTCAAAGCAGATCTTGGTTGTCCATTTGCAGTGCGATACCATAAAGTTGGCTGTGAATGACTTGGTTAAATATCTGTTAAATATATCCTTTGAATTACTTGTGGTAATCTTGACCTCTGGTTGTTGTGTTGGGAAACCCATTCAGTGGAACTTTGTTGGATTGCTGCATTTTAGTATTGCTTGCTATTATCCTAAGCACATAACCAATTTAATGAAGACTTCCCTTTCTGAACTGATCTGTCCTGTTGCAGATTTTTATATGAAGCAAGATATGAACGATCACAAAATAATTTTTGCACATGAATTGGTCTGATTAATTTTTCCTAAGAAAGATTGTCTAATTGTTTGTTTGGTAGTTGATTTGCACATGACAAGGTTTTGTTTGCATTCATGGCTTCAAAAAGAAAATTGCTAACAGGATATACCAGTGCTTGTATATCGGATGTGAGTACTCCTTTGGAATGTAATTACTAGTTGGAATATTACATAAGGCCAAAAGATGGAAACTGGTATACATTGTTCTATGGATAGAAATTCCCTTATCCTGTGCTCAGAGACAGCGGCTTACACGATAAGATGCTTGTCCACAGGCTGAGAGACCTTGTCAGATTGCTTCAGGAGTAGTTTGTTTAGCTAACTGGAGACTGGTCTAAAGAGCAAAAGAGGGAGATTTCTTTTCTTTTCCTTTTTTTTAAAAAAAATATGGAAGGGATTTATTACAAATCACCCACTAAATATCTTTCAAGTTATAAAAAGTATTATTTAGTATATATCAATATATTATTTGTGAATGCAATTATAGAGATGATATACGTAGTATTTTTTTTTTTTTAAAAAAAAATCATCTCTTATATGTACTGTGCCAAATTTTGGTAAACAGATTGTATCAGAATACATTTCATCATACAATTTCACCTTTTAGGCTTATGGTAAGAAAAAAAGAAATCGATTCTCTTGTTCTTTTAGTCATCTTTTGATCCTGTTTGGACTTCTTTTCTGAAAGAAGGCAATTCTTTCATCACGCTGTTAGGGATTTCTATTTTTCTTACGATCTAAGTAGGCCAGTAGTTCAGGTAAATGGGCATGTATATATGTTGTCATGTGAAAGCATTTATCTAGTATGATGTCTTAACAATCATCTAATATGAGAACAAAGAGTTTGGATAGCTTAACAACCTTATCTAATGAAGATGGATTTCAATAGCTTACTCCATTTGCTGCAACTCCAACATACAAGCTTTGCCACTTTGCACGGCTTGGCTCCAGTTTTTAGAGAGTGTTTTCAGGCAATTGAAGTGGATGAAATGGAATAAATCACTCATAGTTCGCATGATGAATTTGGCTTCCTCTAGTTTCTACATCCAAAGCTGTTTCAATTTTCTCCCTGTGCAAGAGAAACATGTAAAATGATGGAGCAGCTGTATATGATATAGGAAATTAAATCCATAATACTCACTGGAAGTGGATTCAATTTCCTCTAGTTTCTACATCCAAAGCTGTTTCAATTTTCTCCCAGTGCAAGAGAAACATGTAAAATGATGGGAGCAGCTGAATATGAGATATTGGAGGAAATTAAATCCATAATACTCACTGGAAGTGGATTCAATTTCCTTCAATTCTCATGTTCAAAACTCGAACTCCACACCTGCATTCCTCATCCATGTTGAGGAAATTCAAACCGACATTGATCTGCCAGCAGCTCAGTTTCATGCAAATCGGTAGCTTGAAATTGTAAGCACCCAAAATGTCTGGATATGGCTGAGATATAAGAGGAAAGCAAACCAATGGGTCAACGGAAGAGGTTTGATCACCTCCAATTCTCAACGCTTAAAATCCAGCATTTTGGAGATTGGTTTAGAAGGCATGGAGCCAATGAAGGTGAGATGTTTGGAGGAAACCTACTGCAGCACTCACAATCAAAAACCCATATACATTTTTGTAGTAATTCTTACCATGGAGCTGCTATTTATAATCAAGTCTAAGTTTTAACTTCCGGTTGAGGAGAGTGGCATCGAGTTTAGTGTGATATTCTTATCATGGGAAATGCATGGTTTCAGCTCCTCTGCGGAATCTTGATGAGAGTTGATAAGTGGAAAGATGAGTTCCTTTCAGCAGCCGGTTGGAGGGTCAAAGGGAACAAGAGTTCTGAATTTCATCTGCCCCTCCAATGGATTGAGGCAATGGCCAAGTCTAGAACTCAATCTCCGGGCCGAAAGCTTGATGATCTGTAGCTTGTTCTTATCAATCTGAACATGAAATCGACTCACGGTAGATAACCTGCTGCCCAAGATGGTTCATATTGGAAGACATGGGGAAAGATGGGCCATGGAACAAGAATAAATGGCACAATGTTCGGCCGCAGCTCCAGAGTGCTTCACTTGATTTTGCGTAATTTATTAGATCAAGCATAACTAGTATAAAAATTTTCTAAGATTAGAGATCATAGCGATAAATGCACCATGACACATACTAGATTTTAATTGTATGGAGCTGCTTCCAGATGGCTTGATCTTGATTTCCCAACATGCCTACATACTTCGTGGCTAGATGCCAAGAATTTCCGGAAGGACTCCTACAGCGAGATACATACCTGACTTGAGTTTTAACGAAACTTTGATGGATCATAATTTGGCCAATAACGCCGATGAAACGTTGCAAAATAGTTTGAGGAGGTATCTGATATAAAACACCAGGGGTTTCGCAAGAATTTGACCAAGCTTTTGCGAATTGCCACCGCAGTTCAATTCATGTCATAATAAGTGCCATGATTCATTGCAATTCGGCTTTCTTCAATTACATTTCCCAGTAACAAAGTTATCAGTTGGATCCAAGGCTCACAATTAATGCCCTAGAAAGTAGAGAAAAAGGGAACTCACTGCCTCGGCTCACCTATGGTCCACTGGAACAGAGAAAGGAAGAAAAAGAGAAAGAATTTTTTGCTATATAAAAAAAAGATAAAATATAAGAGAGGGAGGAAAGAAAGAGGCTTTGACTATCCAAGGGATGCTTAAAGCTTCCATTCTTGCACTAATGGCCTCTTGCAAGATCATGATGTCACATCTTGACAAAGTGAGGGATCACTTCCGGTCAAGAGTCGAAGAAAAGTTTAAAAAATTTTGTTGATAAATATTTTATATAATAAAATTATAATTAGTATTTATTTATAGGCTAAAATCTTATAAAGCCAATAAACTTTTTAATTCTTATACGATAATAATTTTTTAAAGAAAATTAAAGATATAAATATTTAAAAATAAATTCTTACCTTGACTTCTAACTCATTTAATATAAATTTCTAGAAGAAAAAATATAAAAATTTAAATTACAATATCAGAAAGGTTTTTTGAAAACTATAGTTGCCTAATGATATTTTCATAATTTTTTAGAAGCCTATTAAAATTTACATACATTTAATAAATTACTCATATTTTCTTAATCCATACTCTTTTTGGATGATTCAAATTGTATTGTAAAGCTAACCAATGCTAGATATAATGAGAATAGGTTTACTTAAAAATTTCAACTATACTAACCTTTGTGAATCTTTCTTTTAACCTAACGTGTATTGAATTGCCTTTTCTAATAGGCTAGGAGGACGTATTAGGTTGACTTAGAGTCATGCTAGTTAAGTTACAATTTCTACTTTTCATCTATGTTGGCCAATTAAATGGTGCCCCGATCTTCAATTAGCCTAGGCCAAAAGACTAAGCCTCATAACTTGATTTACTCAGGCCTTCTATCCTTTTAATTTAGACCTCTCATCCTTAGGGAGGATTTAATGCGGGATGAACGTATCTAGTGTTTTAGATGAAAATGATATGATCACTGTTTTTATATGATAGAGAAAAATGTTTCATCAATATCAAGTTTTAATGCAGAGGCACATCGCTTGGATCTCCACCATCCCTCAACTTCAATCCTTCCATTCTAGACCTCTTATCTTAATGGGGGTTTAATTAATATGGGATCATCCTAGCTAATGATTTGGATGGAAGTCATTAGATCACTGAGTTTAGTCAATCGTATTCTAATGATTCTATACAGTGATGATCTTACATCACCTCTATATCTAAAAGCTTGGTCAAGAGTCTAGATTTTTAATGCTCTCTAAAATATGATTCTAACTTCATATGAAATGAGAATTGAATTTCAATTTCGTTCAAATAAATGGTTAAAATTATAAATAATGATTTAATTTTCATTCCTAAATTTTTTTAATGAACTAAACCGTAAATTCATTTATAATTTCCTTCCGTAAATACCATCACTATTTCAAAACTATCCTTCCTTCTCAAAATTAAATATCAAAGAAAAAGGTATAGAATGCATTATATGTTATATTATATTAAACACTTTTCCGTTTAATTATCAAAGAATATTAAAATTTTAAATATTTTATAAATATACTTGTCAAATAATATTTTTAAAAAACTTTGTTCTCAAAAAAAAATACTAGCAGCCTCACATGTATTGACCGGGCGGCACAAAATGATGGAGCGAAGGGGCCGTAGGGACTGGGGGTGGAGATTTGCCGGAGCGGCAGCAATGAAGGGGCTTGAAACCCGAGGGTGGACATCGGTCGCAGCATGCGCAGCGGTGGAACGAAGGGTGAGATGCATATTAGCCACAGCGTTGGTGATAATAGCGACGTCAACGGTGATGGCAGAGGAAGGGAGTGCGATTGGCTTAAGGAAAAGTGGGTTGGAGATGAAAGATATTCGCTTAATAATAAGTTGACCAAAATTTATCAGTAATAGTTGTTATAGTTGATATCGTACTGAACGCACTTGACCTCACTGAAATATGGCACAGCTGATGTCTTGGATCTACGCGCAGAGGGTTAGCCCTGGATAATATATATACCTCTACCATCGATATAGCAAAGAAAAAAATTAACCTGCATCAAAAATTATTAAATAAGATTGTATATGCGTTGGCCAGAAATCTAGCTTCCAACACTTCAACACCAAGTGGCAACTTAATAACCATGGCTTCGAGAATCGAAGCCGACCTGCCATACCTCCATTTTAAAACATTAGAAAAAAAAAAATGATAGATTCCTATTTGATGTTTGTTTTGCTTTATTCGGATCCTCGTTCCTTCCACTGAATTATTAAAAGACAGGATATTTTCTCTAGGCAGTATGACAATAAGCGAAACTAAACAATGGTTCTCTCCATCCGGTTCTATAATAAACCAATGAAAAAGTTCAAAATCAACATCAAATAAGCTTATAGGCATGGATTAATCATTGATGCTCGTATTAAATTTTAAAGCAAATTACAGTAAGATCTTCTCAACTTTGATCAATTTATATATTGATCTTAAAAGATTTTTTTAAAAAAAATCTAAAATTTTTGTTTCATTGTATAAACACCTTCTTCCTGTATGTCTATCAAAAGATGTTGATACGTGATAGTTTCGTGGTATTTATTCTTTTTTATAATACTAAGATTACTCTTCTTTGGCTTTGAAGAGAAAGAGAAGAAGAGAGACAGAGATTTTAATTTCTAGATAGGACTTCCATCTCCACTCCCTTATTCGATATGTAGATAGGGCTTCCACCTCCTCTTCCTTACTCTTTTCCCAAAACCAATCCATAGGTATCTATCTTTCCTTTTCCCCTGACATCTCTTTGTCATTCCTTCTTAAACGAAATCTCTTTGTTTTCTACTCCTGTGGGCCTCAAGAGTGAGATTTCTTTTATGATTTTTTTTATTACTAGATAGTTTGGAGCTTAATCCTGATGTAAAATTTAGATTTTTTTTATTGGGCATTGCAGGATCCCATATGTGGAAATGGAGATCCATAAAAATGAAAAAACTTCAGAAAGAAGAATAAAAACAAAATCTTTTAGAAATAACATGATGGCACTCAAGAAGCAGAACACCACAGTGATTTTATCACTAAGATAACATATCATATATATTTATGTAGTTTTGGAGTTTAATTTCTATTTGAATATTGATTTTTTGGCATTACGAGATAGGAAATTGAGATCCATAATAATGCCTGACATCGATAGTGAAACTGAAGACCGCTAGTGCTGAAGTTCTTTAGAACGAAATGAAAAAAAAAAAGTAAGGATTAAGATTAGAGGTCAGAATGTATCAATTTTTTTAAATAAAAATAAAGGATAAATAGATCCTTTCAAATAATATCTTAACATTGTTGCAAGCAAATAAACGGAATAGGATTGAATGTAATAAAATAGAAGTTTTGAGGTTTTTTTTAAAAAAAATAAGAATTAATGTATAAATCTACTAAAATTGAGGGGCTCTTCATGTAATTTGCTTTAAAATTAATGTCTTGATTCATATTTAAATGCAGGTCTCTTGTCATTCTTATCAAGAATGTTGCTTTTCAGCGCTAAATGAGATTGGTGCAAGGCATATGAATCACGTGAATGTCTAGGCCTAAGGGTGCAATATATCAGCCTAGCAATAAATTAAGAGGTTCTTTTGTTAATGTTTTATTGGGAGGCCCATGGCTGCTGCCTGCTTGGATTAGGAAAGTGCACGGGTTCGTGAGCGGGTCCGGCGCGGCCAACTGCGCGCACCACCGAGCCGACAGCCTCTTTGAGCACGCGCGCACTGCCTCCTCTTTCGGCTACCCAGTTACCGCATGCCACGTGATCGACTGGATAACTGTCTAAACGTGTCGTTTACTCGGATTCTCTCAATCCCCCTTGGAGAGCCTCCGATCGCCTTCTTTCTCCCCTGCTCTTCATGGTACGCCAGTCTTCTTCTTCTCCCCAAGTCCTTCAAAGACAGGCTAAAAGAAGAGTGGTAAAAAAATATTAGCTTTTATTATTTCTTTTCCTTCCAACTTAATACGTTGATAGATATATATAAATAGACACAGTTTTTCCTACTTGTTTTGACAGGATTATTTTTCTTAGGCTATTACCTGAGAGTAATCGATTATAAATCTCAATCTGGAGTATCTTTTTGGATTGTCAAAAGTAAAGGTCTAAATTCTCTTAAGATATAAATATTTTTTAAAAAATAAAGATATAAATGTTTAATAAATAGTCAAAAATAGATTCTACTTGCTTTTTAATTTATATAATATGAGTTTATAGAAGAAAAAAATATAAAGATCTGAAAGAGAAATCATTCTTAAATTATAGATCATAGAATAGAACTCTCATAATTTTCTAAAAATTTGCTAGTATTACATAATAATTTTTTCATTTGATCTCTATTTTTATATGATAATCTAACTCAATGCTAGATACCATGATTATCGATGTACTTAAAAATTTTAGTCATATTGGTATAGGCAAAGGTTTATTTTGATTTGATGCATGTTGGATTGTTTTTTTAAACATAGGTAGAGACAAACAAGAAATAAGACATCTTTTAAAGCACATGAGTCCTTGGTTTACATAGTTGATATATATAAAAAATTTTTAACTATGGATGTCTAGCCAATTTTTATGTAAGAAATTATAAAATTATTGAGTCTTCTAATTAATTGGCTTAGAATTAATGCCTTTTTAAATTTTCAACTCTTAATTTGCTGCATCAAATTCAATTCCTTTGCATTGAATTCAATTCCAGATAAATTTTATCTTCTTTTCCCTCCATTATGTTCATTTATTCTAATTGGTTAGCTCTAAATTTTTAGCAACGTCATTTTATTGTCCTACTCTTAAAATTTCAGAAGCTATTACAAAAAAAAAAAAAAAAGTCCATTGGATAATGTGTAATAAATCCCTTCCATATTTACTCTTAGAAGAAAAGGAAAAGAAAAGAAAATCCTAACATAATCTTAACTCTTGGTATCTAAAATGAAATCAAAATTTTAATGCAGTGTTGTCTCCCCGTTAATGCATGCACTTATCCATGATATATTCATGGCATCTTAGTTCTTACCATCAAAGCAAAAGAGAGAGGGGGGAAGGAGAGGTTTTCTTATAAGTTAATTTCTCATTAAAGATTCATGAATCTCTCTCCACTATATAAGTTGAAGCCTAGAGTACCATTATTTTCCTATCAGCTCTAAGAGCGGGCGAAGAGTGATGGAGCAATCAAATATGGCATTTGGATTAGTAGCAAAGGATGCGACTGGAGTTCTTTCCCCCTTCTCTTTTCCTTTAAGGTAATCTTCCTTCTTTCCTTATTCTTTTGCTACTATATTGTGTTACCATATTTTTTTCTCTTTTTTTTTTAATGAAAAATAGATGCCTT
The DNA here is from genome assembly GCA_017589505.3 of Metroxylon sagu. Classification (NCBI taxonomy): domain Eukaryota; kingdom Viridiplantae; phylum Streptophyta; class Magnoliopsida; order Arecales; family Arecaceae; genus Metroxylon; species Metroxylon sagu. Next base: position 304,847 of record JACVBY030000520.1, on the reverse strand, counting down.
ACTCAATCTTTACGCTTTGCCTTGTGCTTATCTAAGTTTCAGTCAATAATACTATTTTCTATGAGGTTTAAAGTTTTGACCCTTGTGATGATCTTGGAGGTCATATACAACCGTTGTTATTTAGCTATCATCTCATTAGGTTCCCCTTTATGCAATTGAAAAAAGGCCAAAAATTTTTCCCCTCTGTTTATTTAATTGATTAATGATACTTTAATCCAATGTTCTGGAAACATCTGGCATGATTATATTATGCTTTTGATTTTGCTTTAAGGGGCCGCTTTATTCATAGTAATCTACCTTGATAATATGAAATTATCATGTTTGGTAATTAAACAAAGTAATTTGGATGATAATATTTGATTCCTGATAATCTAAAATTATCATGATTTATGGTAGTTTGAATCCCTTTTAAAAGATAGTTATTTAAGATTACCAAAAGAGAGTAATATTAGATTATGCTCTTTGATTCTTCCATATAAATATTTAATAATAATTAATTTAATTATATATTTAATATACACTTAGTAATATATTTTTAAAATTAGTTTACAAAAGATTCTTGATTTTTATTAAAATATTTTATATTCTAGTAAAAAGAAGAGAGGACCATTCAAAAGATAAAAAAATTATAATAAATTCAAATAAAATTCAAAAATATAATAAATCGATTACTGGATTTTATTATTACAAACTAAATACGGTAATCTTTTATTTCTGAGAATCTGATTATCAAGCGTAAAATTATCAAAAATATAGGATTCTTCGTAATATTATATTATCATGAACCAAACGTCATCTAATTGTTATGACAGCAATAATTAATTTATTCAAAAGTATATAGCTATAAAGATATCTACCATGCTAATATAAAAAGGAATCATGATTTGAAGTTAAAAAAATTATAAATTAATAGTTCTATGTGATGGATATGTTTATGTAATGGATATGTTTGATAAAAAACACTTTATGTAAGAGCTAAATTCAAAGAAAATTATTCCAATTTGCATCCTCTTGAAAGATGCCATCTATTAATTTTTGATTAATCTACTCCAGAATATATTTATTTCAAATATTACTAATGATTTCATTTTATATTATTTAATATCACCACTCTATTATTTGCAGGGCTAAAGGCGATAATGATATTGTCTTGAAGATATTATATTGTGGGATTTGTCATAGCGATCTTTCTGTTATCAGGAATGAGTGGGGAGATGCCACATACCCAGTCGTCCCAGGGTATGTATTCAGAATTAAAAGCTTATTCTAAATTTTCTTTTACTAATGGTAGAGGATTTGTGATTGAATTTGGATATTTTTCTTCACAACTCTAATCAGCTAATGTAGTATTATATTTCTTTATGCATGATATTATTGCTCATGGTATTCTGGAATCCTTAATTAACTCATTTTAATCAGATTTTAAGTGAAATTAAAATTAAATTATAATTTTATTTAAATAAATTCTTAGAATTAGAATTATTGATGCTGTTTTTGGTTCAAAAGAACAATTCTGATAGCCCAACGGATTTTAGGTGTTGTGAGGGTGGGTGCCAACTCACCCCTTCCCTGTGATAGCATTTGGGTACCCATGAGCAGTCATTGATGTCTCTTTAAAGCCATAATTCCTCTTTTTTTGCATTAGAGAAAACTGGTGGAACCAGAGGTGGTCGCTCAAAGCCTCCAAACAATCTCAAGAGTTATTTGGTGTGTTCCATTATTTAATGCGTCTCATGAACCTATAGTATTATTTATATGTTTAGCTACTCTAAATATTTAAATATTATAGCAGATGAATTGGTACACTTTTTGTAAGCTTATATAATGATCAGAGCATTTTATTTTTGATGTTATGATATTTTAAAAATATATAAATTTTGTATGACTTTTAATCACTTTACATAAACTACATATGACTTTCTACTGCACTTAATGATTTATTTATTTATTAATCAAACTTTTTGTTCACCTTTCATTCAATGAAAGTTGTGAGGATGTATATTTAGTTTAACATAAATTATGTGCCGGATATATCTAATGTAAATATACAAATCTAAATTTTTTTTTTGGTATAAGATTTTAAAATATTATTATAAATAATATTAGAGTGCATCTAACCCATGGTCATATGGATTAGGATATTACAAAAGTGATAGCCTTCTATGCATCACGACATGTCATGCCATCCTGCTGCCACTTTTTGCTTAGGATTTAAGACGTGATCTGAATGCTAGTTGATTTAAGGATTATCATTTTACTCTAGTGTCATTTGTACAGAACTTTAAATAAGTGGCATCACAATACTTCAGACTCACATATTAGTCGATTAATCATCACATAGCGTTCGATATCTATGATTATTTGAAATAAGCTACATGTACATGTCAAGATATTTGCATTATGGATGGATAATCTAAAAGAAATTTTTAATGAGGAAATAAATTCATTTGCATTGAGAGTGTGATTTAAACCTGAGAAGAAAATCTAAGTTCCTACTGTTGTGTTAAGTATCCTATCTTATGCTTGCAATTTAAACTGATTTTCTGCAGTTCTTTATTATAAAAAAGAAATAATAAGCTACTGAGAAGTGCAATCACATGTCTTGGTAATTATGAGATAATTATGATAATCTCCTAAAAAAAAAAAAAGTTACTATTTGCATTCAGAAGGATAGAGATTATGCCTGAGATCCATTCATGTAAACTTTCACTGAAGAGAAGAGGATTCAGATTTAATTTTCTCAAGTTTGTGGTGTTTGTCGAGACAATCAGGCAATACAATTCTTGTTCGTTAGTTTATGAATACTTTCACAATACAAGAAGCAGAGCCGTTATTTTAAATTCTTTAATTCTTTGCTATAGCCAATTCACTGCCATCGGTTACTTAAATTTATAATCTTGGCGCATTGACTTTAGCCTGGGAACAAAGCATCCACCATTAACAGAACTTGAAACTTCTTTTGTGGTGCATGAGTTAAGCAACTTATTAGACCATATCTAAATCTAATGGGATCTTCAGAAACTTTGAAGTCTTAACCAAGCTCCGCCCCTGGTGTCCATGATCCAATGGTCTAAAGCCAAGTAGATGTTCAGAATAAAAATTTATAATAATTCTTTCCATCACGTAATTCTTGCAGGCATGAGATTGTGGGTGTTGTCACTGAAGTAGGTTCCAACGTCCAGAAGTTCAGGGTTGGGGACAATGTGGGCGTAGGGTACTACATCAGCAGTTGCCTTTCCTGTGACGACTGCAAGCAGGGTTCAGAGAACTATTGCCCCAATCTCGTCAGCACCTTCAACTCCTCCTACCCTGATGGTACCAAGACCTATGGAGGATTCTCCGATAAATTAGTCGTCAATGAGCATTTTGCTCTCAGGATCCCCCACAAGTTGCCCCTGGAGAAGGTTGGACCTCTCATGTGTGCGGGGATCGCGGTGTACACCCCACTCAAGGAACATGGATTCGATCAACCTGGGAAGCATCTGGGAGTGGCTGGACTCGGTGGGCTCGGCCATCTAGCAGTGAAGTTTGGCAAGGCTTTTGGGTTGAAAGTTACAGTGATCAGCACATCTCCTAGCAAGGAAAAGGAAGCCATTGAGCAGTTGGGGGCTGACGCTTTCATAGTTAGCCGAGATCCTGAGCAAATGAAGGTAGAATTTTTCACTCTTTAAGTAAGGTTTTGAATCTTGTGGGACTTATCTGTCATGGTTTTTTATGAAACGCGATGCACCACTGTCCCATCCTAAACCCCGTGAGGCCTGCCATCGGGGCCTAAACCATGCTAACAACAACGGTTATTATCATCGTACTCTCCAGGTCATGTTATCTTATGTTCTTTTCTTTTTGCGTGTCAACTAGGCTGCCACAGGCACAATGGATGGTATTCTCGATACGGTTTCGGTTAATCACTCGCTCATGGCCTTGATCCAATTACTGAAGACTCGTGGTAAAATCATTGCTCTTAGTGGAATGCCCAAGCCTGCAGAGATACTCCTTTACTCCTTGATGCAAAGTACTAAGCTAGTTTGATCGATTTCGTATATCATACTTTGGATTAGAGGGTCGCATATCATTTAGCTATCTTTATCTTGCAGGAGGAAGAACTCTGGCTGGAAGTATGGTTGGTGGAATAAAGCGTACACAGGAAATGTTATACTTCGCTGAGGAGCATAACATCACAGCAGACGTTGAGATCGTTGGAATGGATGAAGTGAACGTTGCAATGGAGCGGATTCAGAAGGGTAATGTGAGATTCCGATTTGTCATCGATGTGGCGAACACCATAAGATCGGATTAAATGATTCAAAGTTTAGGACTGCAAAATAATGCATCTTTTGTTGTGCTGTGGTTGCTGGCTTTGGTTGTTATTGGCAGCTTAATAGAAGAATAAAAAAGAAGACCATTCTTGATTTCTCTTTGCCTCTCTTAAGATGAGTCGAGAGGTTAACTCTGCTTGCATAATAGCATAGCAGGATTGGGTAATTTTTCTCCTTTGCCATAGTAGATCATAAAGTACAGATGGTTTTCTGATGAATTATTATGTTCCCAAGGAAAATTCTCTTACTGGTTAAAAAAAGCTCAGTGTAAATCATCAGCACAGTTGCCAACCATCCTCGGCTCAGCTGGTTAGGATCCCTCTCTTCTTGCTCTATGTATGAATAGAATTGCCGACTACCCTTGACTCGGATAGGCCTCTAATTGTAAGCCTGACCCAATTTAAATAAGTTTGGGCCCGTCCACTGAGCCACGGCCCGATCCAAGCCCAGTTCCAGCCTTACGTGGGACCAGAAGGGAAGGGCGAGCCTACTTCATCTCGAATTTATTGGATTATTGGCCTGGATCACCAAGGCTTTTGGATTCTGCTACACATTTCAGGCAGCTCATTTGCATGTTGTGATAAACTAATAGTGCGAGTTAAAGGTAAAAACAAGTGTATGTCTTCTCAACAAACATTCAAGTTATAAATGTAAGAAGAGAATATTGCAACAAGAAGTTAAAAAGTTGGCCTTTACCTGGGTCATTGCTATAAGTTGTCCTAGATTTGATGAATTAGAATCAACGAGCATAGGAGAAGAATTTATTAGTAATAAATGCCCTTTTATTATATGGAGCTCATGATGTTTTTATTCTATCGTGATATATAGAGAAGCAGTCAAGCTAGACAAGTATACTCAACAAACATACGATGTTGAGCATTTGTTATTTAGGATCAATCCTAGATATCAGGACAAATCATCCTAATGACATTGCTGGAAATATCATTTTATTTCTTAAGGTTTGTTAATTATAGCATTTATGCAATTAGAATATTTGGCAAGTTCCTGTGCTCGAGGGTAATCATGCAAGCTAGAATATGTGTGCATGTTCTTGGCATAGTTGTAAGGAGCTACTGGTTGGCAAGCCTCTAAAAAGTAGGAATTTAAAAACCAAACAAAAGTTAAAAAGTAATAGCCTTTGTACCTTTTTGTTCTATAAAGTAAACACCCTGGTCCTCTTGCCACCAATCATATTTGCTACTTCTCCACAGTCATTATGATTTCCTAATCTAAGAATCTAAAATTTAGCTTTCGATCTTTATTTTAGCTCAGATGGTACCATTCCTTGCACTTTAGGCAAGGGATGGAGTTCTGTTTCCAAAGTGTCGTCCCTTCTTCAGACCTTTACTTGCGAGTATTAGATTCGGTCTACCCAAGGATTTGGATTTCGAACCCAGGGGGAAGGGGTTGGATGTGGGATTAGAACTCCTTACCATTCTCAAAGAGAACTAGAATCCGTCGATGAGGTGAGAGAACCCTGATGATCACAATGAAACAGATACTGCTGCTTAAAATTTCCCAAGACCATCTTCAAACTATCCTAAATATCTTGCATCCAGATGGGAGGGGGATGGAATAAGAACTGATGACAAAATTTGTGCAAGGAGAATCCATTTTTTAATTCAAGACTAACAGCAACCTTAGATTGCAAACCATGCCTTCTTACCTAGGAGCTGCGTGCTGTTGGGCAAATTATGCCTTCAGAGCTCACATTGATTGGGATGTGGCTATGGCGAACTGAACCATCCTTTCCTCCAGCCAAAAGAATCTAGCGAGCATCTCAGCTAGTGGTATCCATATTCCAAAGAGTCAGTTGCTTTTCTTGGACTTTAAAACTATGAATAGAATTATCTTCTTCATTACTTTTTCATGAAAGGATGGTACCCTGAATTTTCTTTTTCATACGAATGTGTCACTGATGCGCAGCATCTCCACCGACCCTTCACTTTGGTCTCTCTCTCTCTCTCTCTCTCTCTCTCTCTCTTTTGCTTTGTTTTCAACTTTCTCTTCTTTCCGCAAAGAGGACAGCCTTGTTTCCACTCCCTATTGATACACCAATTAATTACATTACACTCATCTTTTCTTTGCGTAAGTTCAACTCCATTTGAAAATAGAAACCATATCTCTCCCTGTTCTAGTGGCTGAATTTGAGCCTAAAATCTGCAGCTCGTTTTCCTTTTTGTGTGCCATGCCAATTATTTATTTATGATCAGTTGTGGACGTCAGTGCTCGATGAAATGGCAATAGGCCAGTGGACCAGGAGTGGCTGAAATCTAAAGCTGCTCAACATGACAAAGGTGGCCGGTTTGCCTTCATTCCAGTATTATCCATCGCCTGAAGCATAAAACTACTACATCCCTTTTCAACTTTGCTGTTGTTATTGCTTAATCACTGGTAGCTTTTAGCCACACACTTGAAAGGCCTTAAGATAGGCTCGGGTTGCCATCCAAGAGATCATTAGCTCATGGGTGCTCATACGAGACTCTATATATTGCCATCCAAGTCAAGTCAAGACACCCAGTATAAGGACAAGGGTAACCTACTTTGAATTTCTTAATGGTTTTGGAAGCACCATAAGGAGTACAAGCTAATTCGACAGTACCTGTGAAAGAATAAAACATAGGAGCCAGATCATTCCTTTGCCAGATCATTTCTTCCATAGAATCTCTTGTTATCAAATAAATTCCTCAACTAAGATATTTAACTCACCTAAATTTGATTCTAGTAGGCACAAAAGCATGGGGTCAGCCACCAGCCCCCATTATCAAATGCAATCTACCATTAAAGTCTCCAACACCTACACGGCCACACCGCCAACATGTCGGTTCACCAAACAGAATAAAGAGCGGCCCCCTCACATTCCAATTGATGCTTAACCAGCGAACCACCAACTGAAATTTCCAGTATAACAACAAACATCGAACAATAAAAAAAAGGGCTAACAACATCAATGACCAACCCAACCTGCACCACTTTCACAACCCACCCACCACAAAAGAAGACAAGGGAAGAAGAAAAAAAAGGATTCCTTGAGAGAAACTATGAATAACATTAACACAAGGTATTCATCCTAGACACAAGCATCCATCCCCCTCTAAAAAACAGAAGAAAAACAATAACATGTGCTATTGAAATGGCTCTTTCTGTTTATATCAATGCCATTGTGATATTCTGATGTTCAAATTTGCTTCTTGAATATGTGGTGCTGCTAGGGCGATTGGAACGGTGCTGGTGCTCACACCAATTACAGGTAATACAATTCACAGTGAATGATATGTGGAAGATCCCCACCACACTTTCTGCCCCTTCATTCACAGGTTTATTTATGTTGATGTTTTCTTCTTCTTTCTGTGGCTCTCAGCACCAAATCCATGAGGAGCAATGGAGGGTATGAAGTCATAAAGAAGGCAATTGAAAAGCTTCGCTTGCGGCACAAGGAGCACATTGCTGCCTATGGAGAAGGTAATGAGCGCCGGCTAACCGGACGGCACAAGACTGCTGATATCAACACCTTTGTCTGGGTATGCATGTCTTGCAACTCTCCTGTTCAGAGACATGTCCTTCAGAGAAGAATAGATTTCAATTTAATGCATTCATTATCTTTGTCTCATGGTTGGCAGGGAGTTGCAAATCGCGGGGCATCGATTCATGTTGGCCATGGCACTGAGAAGAATGGCAAAGGTTAACAATATTTCTCAATTCTGGTTTCCTTTTCGTTATTTGTGTCATTTTCCTATCTCAGACTGGAAGTGCCTTTTTCTTGTATCATCAGGATATTTTGAGGACCGAAGGCCTGCTTCCAATATGGATCCCTATGTGGTTACCTCAATGATTGCAGAAACTACAATACTCTGGAAACCAAACTAATCCTGAGAGGTCTGTTGCATGCGTGCATCTTCTGTAAGTGTCTGTGTCTGTCTCGTGGAATTCCGAGTCTACCATATTCCATTGCAATTGGAACTCATCTCTTCTGCTGTCTTTCATTGGCATTCTTGTTGTGGTAGTAGTTTTTGGAGTCATTGCTCTATTCTGGGAGAGACTAGTCTGGCAAATGGTTTTAGCTTTACTTTGTTTTCTTTGCTGATTTATCTTTTCAACTTGCAATCTCAGTAATTGCAACAAATAATGTTTCTTAATAACATCAAAGTTCTCTCTCAAAGCAGATCTTGGTTGTCCATTTGCAGTGCGATACCATAAAGTTGGCTGTGAATGACTTGGTTAAATATCTGTTAAATATATCCTTTGAATTACTTGTGGTAATCTTGACCTCTGGTTGTTGTGTTGGGAAACCCATTCAGTGGAATTTTGTTGGATTGCTGCATTTTAGTATTGCTTGCTATTATCCTAAGCACATAACCAATTTAATGAAGACTTCCCTTTCTGAACCGATCTGTCCTGTTGCAGATTTTTATATGAAGCAAGATATGAATGATCACAAAATAATTTTTGCCCATGAATTGGTCTGATTAATTTTTCCTAAGAAAGATTGTCTAATTGTTTGTTTGGTAGTTGATTTACACATGACAAGGTTTTGTTTGCATTCATGGCTTCAAAAAGTAAATTGCTAACAGGATATAGCAGTGCTTGCATATCGGATGTGAGTACTCCTTTGGAATGTAATTACTAGTTGGAATATTACATAAGGCCAAAAGATGGAAACTGGTATACATTGTTCTATGGATAGAAATTCCCTTATCCTGTGCTCAGAGACAGCGGCTTACACGATAAGATGCTTGTCCACAGGCTGAGAGACCTTGTCAGATTGCTTCAGGAGTAGTTTGTTTAGCTAACTGGAGACTGGTCTAAAGAGCAAAAGAGGGAGATTTCTTTTCTTTTCCTTTTTTTTAAAAAAAATATGGAAGGGATTTATTACAAATCACCCACTAAATATCTTTCAAGTTATAAAAAGTATTATTTAGTATATATCAATATATTATTTGTGAATGCAATTACAGAGATGATATACGTAGTATTTTTTTTTTAAAAAAAAAAAATCATCTCTTATATGTACTGTGCCAAATTTTGGTAAACAGATTGTATCAGAATATATTTCATCATACAATTTCACCTTTTAGGCTTATGGTAAGAAAAAAAGAAATCGATTCTCTTGTTCTTTTAGTCATCTTTTGATCCTTTATCCTGTTTGGACTTCTTTTCTGAAAGAAGGCAATTCTTTCATCACACCGTTAGGGATTTCTATTTTTCTTACGATCTAAGTAGGCCAGTAGTTCAGGTAAATGGGCATGTATATATGTTGTCTTGTGAAAGCATTTATCTAGTATGATGTCTTAACAATCATCTAATATGAGAACAAAGAGTTTGGATAGCTTAACAACCTTATCTAATGAAGATGGATTTCAATAGCTTACTCCATTTGCTGCAACTCCAACATACAAGCTTTGCCACTTTGCACGGCTTGGCTCCAGGCCACTTTGCACGGCTTGGCTCCAGTTTTTAGAGAGTGTTTTCAAGCAATTGAAGTGGATGAAATGGAATAAATCACTCATAGTTCGCATGATGAATTTGGCTTCCTCTAGTTTCTACATCCAAAGCTGTTTCAATTTTCTCCCAGTGCAAGAGAAACATGTAAAATGATGGAGCAGTTGAATATGAGATATCGGAGGAAATTAAATCCATAATACTCACTGGAAGTGGATTCAATTTCCTCTAGTTTCTACATCCAAAGCTGTTTCAATTTTCTCCCAGTGCAAGAGAAACATGTAAAATGATGGGAGCAGCTGAATATGAGATATTGGAGGAAATTAAATCCATAATACTCACTGGAAGTGGATTCAATTTCCTCCAATTCTCATGTTCAAAACTCCACACCTGCATTCCTCATCCATGTTGAGGAAATTCAAACCGACATTGAATCTGCCAGCAGCTCAGTTTCATGCAAATCGGTAGCTTGAAATTGTAAGCACCCAAAATGTGTGGATATGGCTGAGATATAAGAGGAAAGCAAACCAATGGGTCAACGGAAGAGGTTTGATCACCTCCAATTCTCAACGCTTAAAATCCAGCATTTTGGAGATTGGTTTAGAAGGCATGGAGCCAATGAAGGTGAGATGTTGGAGGAAACCTACTGCAGCACTCACAATCAAAAACCCATATACATTTTTGTAGTAATTCTTACCATGGAGCTGCTATTTATAATCAAGTCTAAGTTTTAACGTCCGGTTGAGGAGAGTGGCATCGAGTTTAGTGTGATATTCTTATCATGGGAAATGCATGGTTTCAGCTCCTCTGCGGAATCTTGATGAGAGTTGATAAGTGGAAAGATGAGTTCCTTTCAGCAGCCGGTTGGAGGGTCAAAGGGAACAAGAGTTCTGAATTTCATCTGCCCCTCCAATGGATTGAGGCAATGGCCAAGTCTAGAACTCAATCTCCGGGCCGAAAGCTTGATGATCTGTAGCTTGTTCTTATCAATCTGAACATGAAATCGACTCACGGTAGATAACCTGCTGCCCAAGATGGTTCATATTGGAAGACATGGGGAAAGATGGGCCATGGAACAAGAATAAATGGCACAATGTTCGGCCGCAGCTCCAGAGTGCTTCACTTGATTTTGCGTAATTTATTAGATCAAGCATAACTAGTATAAAAATTTTCTAAGATTAGAGATCATAGCGATAAATGCACCATGACACATACTAGATTTTAATTGTATGGAGCTGCTTCCAGATGGCTTGATCTTGATTTCCCAACATGCCTACATACTTCGTGGCTAGATGCCAAGAATTTCCGGAAGGACTCCTACAGCGAGATACATACCTGACTTGAGTTTTAACGAAACTTTGATGGATCATAATTTGGCCAATAACGCCGATGAAACGTTGCAAAATAGTTTGAGGAGGTATCTGATATAAAACACCAGGGGTTTCGCAAGAATTTGACCAAGCTTTTGCGAATTGCCACCGCAGTTCAATTCATGTCATAATAAGTGCCATGATTCATTGCAATTCGGCTTTCTTCAATTACATTTCCCAGTAACAAAGTTATCAGTTGGATCCAAGGCTCGCAATTAATGCCCTAGAAAGTAGAGAAAAAGGGAACTCACTGCCTCGGCTCACCTATGGTCCACTGGAACAGAGAAAGGAAGAAAAAGAGAAAGAATTTTTTGCTATATAAAAAAAAGATAAAATATAAGAGAGGGAGGAAAGAAAGAGGCTTTGACTATCCAAGGGATGCTTAAAGCTTCCATTCTTGCACTAATGGCCTCTTGCAAGATCATGATGTCACATCTTGACAAAGTGAGGGATCACTTCCGGTCAAGAAAAGTTTAAAAAATTTTGTTGATAAATATTTCATATAATAAAATTATAATTAGTATTTATTTATAGGCTGAAATCTTATAAAGCCAATAAACTTTTTAATTCTTATACGATAATAATTTTTTAAAGAAAATTAAAGATATAAATATTTAAAAATAAATTCTTACCTTGACTTCTAACTCATTTAATATAAATTTCTAGAAGAAAAAATATAAAAATTTAAATTACAATATCAGAAAGGTTTTTTGAAAACTATAGTTGCCTAATGATATTTTCATAATTTTTTAGAAGCCTATTAAAATTTACATACATTTAATAAATTACTCATATTTTCTTAATCCATACTCTTTTTGGATGATTCAAATTGTATTGTAAAGCTAACCAATGCTAGATATAATGAGAATAGGTTTACTTAAAAATTTCAACTATACTAACCTTTGTGAATCTTTCTTTTAACCTAACGTGTATTGAATTGCCTTTTCAAATAGGCTAGGAGGACGTATTAGGTTGACTTAGAGTCATGCTAGTTAAGTTACAATTTCTACTTTTCATCTATGTTGGCCAATTAAATGGTGCCCCGATCTTCAATTAGCCTAGGCCAAAAGACTAAGCCTCATAACTTGATTTACTCAGGCCTTCTATCCTTTTAATTTAGACCTCTCATCCTTAGGGAGGATTTAATGCGGGATGAACGTATCTAGTTATTTAGATGAAAATGATATGATCACTGATTTTATATGATAGAGAAAAATGTTTCATCAATATCAAGTTTTAATGCAGAGGCACATCGCTTGGATCTCCACCATCCCTCAACTTCAATCCTTCCATTCTAGACCTCTTATCTTAACGGGGGGTTTAATTAATATGGGATCATCCTAGCTAATGATTTGGATGGAAGTCATTAGATCACTGAGTTTAGTCAGTCGTATTCTAATGATTCTATACAGTAATGATCTTACATCACCTCTATATCTAAAAGCTTGGTCAAGAGTCTAGATTTTTAATGCTCTCTAAAATATAATTCTAACTTCAGATGAAATGAGAATTGAATTTCAATTTCGTTCAAATAAATGGTTAAAATTATAAATAATGATTTAATTTTCATTCCTAAATTTTTTTAATGAACTAAACCGTAAATTCATTTATAATTTCCTTCCGTAAATACCATCACTATTTCAAAACTATCCTTCCTTCTCAAAATTAAATATCAAAGAAAAAGGTATAGAATGCATTATATGTTATATTATATTAAACACTTTTCCATTTAATTATCAAAGAATATTAAAATTTTAAATATTTTATAAATATACTTGTCAAATAATATTTTTAAAAAACTTTGTTCTCAAAAAAAAATACTAGCAGCCTCACGTGTATTGATCGGGCGGCACAAAATGATGGAGCGAAGGGGCCGTAGGGACTGGGGGTGGAGATTTGCCGGAGCGGCAGCAATGAAGGGGCTTGAAACTCGATGGTGGACATCGGTCGCAGCATGCGCAGTGGTGGAACGAAGGGTGAGATGCATATTAGCCACAGCGTTGGCGGTAATAGCGACATCAACGGTGATGGCAGAGGAAGGGAGTGCGATTGGCTTAAGGGAAAGTGGGTTGGAGATGAAAGATATCCGCTTAATAATAAGTTGACCAAAATTTATCAGTAATAGTTGTTATAGTTGATATCGTACTGAAGGTACTTGACCTCACTGAAATATGGCACAGCTGATGTCTTGGATCTACGTGCAGAGGGTTAGCCCTGGATAATATATATACCTCTACCATCGATATAGCAAAGAAAAAAATTAACCTGCATCAAAAATTATTAAATAAGATTGTATATGCATTGGCCAGAAATCTAGCTTCCAACACTTCAACACCAAGTGGCAACTTAATAACCATGGCTTCGAGAATCGAAGCCGACCTGCCATACCTCCATTTTAAAACATTAGAAAAAAAAAAACGATAGATTCCTATTTGATGTTTGTTTTGTTTTATTCGGATCCTCATTCCTTCCACTGAATTATTAAAAGACAGGATATTTTCTCTAGGCAGTATGACAATAAGCGAAACTAAACAGTGGTTCTCTCCATCCGGTTCTATAATAAACCAATGAAAAAGTTCAAAATCAACATCAAATAAGCTTAGAGGCATGGATTAATCATTGATGCTCGTATTAAATTTTAAAGCAAATTACAGTAAGATCTTCTCAACTTTGATCAATTTATATATTGATCTTAAAAGATTTTTTTTAAAAAAAATCTAAAATTTTTGTTTCATTGTATAAACACCTTCTTCCTGTATGTCTATCAAAAGATGTTGATACGTGATAGTTTCGTGGTATTTATTCTTTTTTATAATACTAAGATTACTCTTCTTTGGCTTTGAAGAGAAAGAGAAGAAGAGAGACAGAGATTTTAATTTCTAGATAGGACTTCCATCTCCTCTCCCTTATTCGATCTGTAGATAGGGCTTCCACCTCTTTTTCCTTACTCTTTTCCCAAAACCAATCCATAGGTATCTATCTTTCCTTTTCCCCTGACATCTCTTTGTCATTCCTTCTTAACCGAAATCTCTTTGTTTTCTACTCCTATGGGCCTCAGAGTGAGATTTCTTTTATGATTTTTTTTATTACTAGATAGTTTGGAGCTTAATCCTGATGTAAAATTTTGATTTTTTTTATTGGGCATTGTAGGATCCCATATGTGGAAATGGAGATCCATAAAAATGAAAAAACTTCAGAAAGAAGAAAAAAAACAATATCTTTTAGAAGTAACATGATGGCACTCAAGAAACAGAACACCACAGTGATTTTATCACTAAGATAACATATCATATATATTTATGTAGTTTTAGAGTTTAATTTCTATTTGAATATTGATTTTTTGGCATTACGGGATAGGAAATTGAGATCCATAATAATACCTGACATCAATAGTGAAACTGAAGATTGCTAGTGCTGAAGTTCTTTAGAACGAAATGAAAAAAAGTAAGGATTAAGATTAGAGGTCAGAATGTATCAATTTTTTCAAATAAAAATAAAGAATAAATTGATCCTTTCAAATAATATATTAACATTATTGCGAGTAAATAAACGGAATATGATTGAACGTAATAAAACACAAGTTTTAGGGTTTTTGAAAAAAAAAAGGATTAATGTATAAATCCACTAAAATTGAGAGGTTCTTCGTGTAATTTGCTTCAAAATTAATGTCTTGATTCATTTTTAAATGCAGGTCTCTTGTCATTCTTATCAAGAATGTTGCTTTCCAGCACTAAATGATATTGGTGCAAGGCATATGAATCACGTGAATGTCTGGGCCTAAGGGTGCAATATATCAGCCTAGCAATAAATTAAGAGGTTCTTTTGTTAATGTTTTATTGGGAGGCCCATGGTTGCTGCCGGCTTGGATTAGGAGAGTGGACGGGTTCGTGAGCGGGTCCGGCGCGGCCAACTGCGCGCACCACCGAGCCGACAGCCTCTTTGAGCGCGCGCGCACTGCCTCCTCTTTCGGCTACCCAGTTACCGCATGCCACGTGATCGACTGGATAACTGTCTAAAACGACTGATACGCACGTAGCCTATTAGAATTGGAGCAGTAAAAGGTCGTTCATAGATTTTTTTTTTTTTTTATCTTTTCTTTTCTTTTCCTTTTAACACCGGTCACGCACATCACCTAATAGAAACAACTACAAATAATATATTTACATATTTTAAAATAAAATTAATATCTTAAAAAAGTTAAAAAGCATCCCAGCAAAACCTACAGGAGCTTGGTGCGTTATGGTACAAAGGAAATTTCTTTCTTATGTTTTTTTATAATAATTTTAGATATAATACGTAAATACAATTCAAACTTGACACAAAGTTAACGAATTTAAATTAAATATAAATAGATTTAAATTAAAATTAAATTAATTCATTAGATATAATTAATAAATAAATCAGATCATGGATTGATTCGTTAATCTGAAATTGATCCACAGTTGATTCGATTATTAACTGAATCAATTTGTGTAATCCGATCGTCAACCCGAA
Organism: Metroxylon sagu; assembly: GCA_017589505.3. NCBI lineage: Eukaryota > Viridiplantae > Streptophyta > Magnoliopsida > Arecales > Arecaceae > Metroxylon > Metroxylon sagu. The sequence continues at coordinate 289,228 of JACVBY030000520.1, read as the reverse complement.
TATGATCTATCAAACTTATTTATCTAAGTTAATATTATTTTTTAATTAATTATTATTTATGATAATGACTATATGCTTATGTAAGAATTTTTTTTCTTTTTTTTTCTTTTTAAATAAAAAATTTTTATTTATGCTTTATTTATGATTTTTAATATATAATTATTTTACTTTATAAGTGAATTGGTATTAAACATATTATATAAGTTATTTGGGTTACACAGGTTATATGGGTTATATGAGTTAAATAGGTTATATAGGTTAAATAGGTTACACAGGTCATGTTGTGTAATATATGGATCGGGTTTGGATTGAGATTTCTAATCCGATTAATAAACTAGCCGGATTTGAGTTGATCTATTTGTTATTATATTTTAAAATTGATTCGATCCATTTATAATCCATTATGATCCATTGACACGATTTATCATTTTTAATTTTTTTGTCCATATTTCATGCCTTGGGCACATCGGATTTAAATGGGATAAGAAAATTTTTAATTCTTTTCTATGTTTGTTTTTTACAAAATAAAATTTTACCTATCTATTGAAAGAAAGATAATTTATTTCATCAAAAAAGATATTTTTATTTTTATACTTTGATTACTGCTTTATTTTTTTCTTTTTAACTTTTATTCTCATTAATGATTACTATTTTTTTAAAATTATAATTATTCTATTTAATTTATTATTTGATAGAATAATTTTTATTACATACTATTCTTTTACCTTGCCATCAAAAGCCAGCCTAAAACCATAAAATTATGTTAATTTCACCAGAGAATGTACCTTTTACTCGGATTCTCTCATCATCAACCAGCAAAAGGCGTTGCGTATCATTTACTCAGATTCCCTCAGTTGTGGTAGTCTCTCAGTCCCCCTTGAAGAACCTCCGATCGGATTCCCTGCAGTACACCAGTCTTCTTCTTCTCCCCAAGCCCTTGAAAGACGGGCTAAAAGAAGAGTGGTAAAAAAATATAAGCTTTTATTATTTCTTTTCTTTCCAACTTAATTCGTTAATAGATATATATAAAAAGATACAGTTTTTCCTACTTGTTTTGCGAGGATTATTTTTCTTAGGCTATTACCTGAGAGTAATCGATTATAAATCTCAATCTGGAGTGTCTTTTGGATCGTCAAGAGTAAAGGTCTAAATTCTCTTAAGATATAAATATTTTTTTAAAAAAAATAAAGATATAAATATTTAATAAATAGTCAAAAATAGATTCTACTTTTTTTAATTTATATAATATGAGTTTATAGAAGAAAGAAATATAAAGATATGAAAGAAAAATCATTCTTAAATCATGGATCATATAATAGCACTCTTATAATTTTCTAAAAATTTGTTAGTATTACATAATAAATTTTCCATTTGATCGATAATCTAACTCAATTCTAGATACCATGATTATCAATGTACTTAAAAATTTTACTCATACTGGTATAGGCAAAGGTTTATTTTGATTTGATGCATGTTGGATTGTTTTTTTAAACATAGGTAGAGACAAACAAGAAATAAGACCTCTTTTTAAGCACATGAGTCCTTGGTTTAAATAGTTGATACGTACAAAAGATTTTTAACTATGGATGTCTAGCCAATTTTTATGTAAGGAATTATAAAATTATTGAGTCTTCTAATTAATTGGCTTAGAATTAATGCATTTTTAAATATTCAACTCTTAATTTGCTACATCAAATTCAATTCCTTTGCATTGAATTCAATTCCAGATAAATTGTATCTTCTTTTCCCTCCATTATGTTCGTTTATTCTAATTGGTAAGCTCTAAATTTTTAGCAACGTCATTTTATTGTCCGACTCTTAAAATTTCAGAAGCTATTACCAAAAAAAAAAAATTCGATGGGTAATGTGTAATAAATCCCTCCCATATTTACTCTTAAAAGAAAAGAAAAAGAAAGAAAATCCTAACATAATTTTAACTCTTGGAATCAAAAATGAAATCAAAATTTTAATGAGTGTTGTCTTCCCGTTAATGCATGCACTTATCCATGATATATTCATGGCATCTTAGTTCTTACCATCAAAGAAAAAGAGGGAGGAAGGGGGGGGAGGTCTTCTTATAAGTTAATTTCTCATTAAAGATTCATGAATCTCTCTCCATTATATAAGTTGAAGCCTAGAGTACCATTATTTTCCTATCAGCTCTAAGAGCGGGCGAAAAGTGATGGAGCAATCAAATATGGCATTTGGATTAGTAGCAAAGGATACGACTGGAGTTCTTTCCCCCTTCTCTTTTCCTTTAAGGTAATCTTTCTTCTCTCCTTATTCTTTTGCTACTGTATTGTGTTACCATATTTTTCTCTTTTTTTTTAATAAAAAATAGATGCCTTAAGTATGAAATGTCTCCTCTGTACCCAATCTTTACGCTTTGCATTGTGCTTATCTAAGTTTCAGTCAGTAATACTATTTTCTGTGAGGTTTAAAGTTCTGACCCTTATGATGATCTTGGAGGTCATATACAACCGTTGTTATTTAGCTACCATCTCATTAGGTTCATCTTTATGCAATTGAAAAAAGGCCCAAAATTTTTCCCCTCTGTTTATTTAATTGATTAATGATACTTTAATCCAATGTTCTGGAAACATCTGGCATGATTATATTATGCTTTTGATTTTGCTTTAAGGGGCCATGCTATTCATAGTAATCTACCTTGCTAATATGAAATTATCATATTCGGTAATTAAACAAAGTAATTTGGATGATAATGTTTGATTCCTGATAATCTAAAATTATCATGATTTATGTTAATTTGAATTCTTTTTAAAAGATAGGTATTTAAGATTACCAAAAGAGAGTAATATTAGATTATGCTATTTGATTCTTCCATATAAATATTTAATAATAATTAATTTAATTATATATTTGATATACACTTAGTCATATATTTTTAAAATCAGTTTACAAAAGAATCTTGATTTTTATTAAAACATTTTATATTCTAGCAAAAAGAAGAGAAGACCATTCAAAAGATAAAAAAATTATAATAAATTCAAATAAAATTTAAAAATATGATAAACTAATTACTGGATTTTATTATTACAAACTAAATGCGGTAATCTTTTATTTTTGAGAATTTGATTATCAAGTGTAAAATTATCAAAAATATATGATTCTTCGTAATATTATATTATCATGAACCAAATGCCATCTAATTGTTATGACAACAATAATTAATTTATTCAAAAGTATATAGCTATAAAGATATCTGCCATGCTAATATAAAAAGGAATCATGTTTTGAAGTTCAAAAAATTATAAATTAATAGTTTAATGTGATGGATATGTTTATGTAATGGATATGTTTGATAAAAAACACTTTATGTAAGAGCTAAATTCAAAGAAAATTATTCCAATTTGTATCCTCTTGAAAGATGCCATCTATTAATTTTTGATTAATCTACTCCAGAATATATTTATTTCAAATATTACTAATGATTTTATTTTATATTATTTAATATCACCATTCTATTATTTGCAGAGCTAAAGGCGATAATGATATTGTCTTGAAGATATTATATTGTGGGATTTGTCATAGCGATCTTTCTGTTATCAAGAATGAGTGGGGAGATGCCAAATATCCAATTGTCCCAGGGTATGTATTCAGAACTAAAAGCTTAATCTAAATTTTCTTTTACTAGTGGTAGATGATTTGTGATTAAATTTGGATATTTTTTTTCACAACTCTAATTAGCCAATGTAGTATTATATTTCTTTATGCATGATATTATTGCTCGTGGTATTCTGAAATCCTTAATTAACTCATTTTAATCAGATTTTAAGTGAAATTAAAATTAAATTATAATTTTATTTAAATAAATGCTTAGAATTAGAATTATTGATGCTGTTTTTGGTTCAAAAGAACAATTTTGATAGCCCAACGGATTTTAGGTGTTGTGTTCCCTCTGATAGCATTGGGGTACCCATGAGCAGTCATTGATGGCTCTTTAAAGCCATAATTCCTCTTTTTTAGCATTAGAGAAAAAGAGGTGGTCACTCAAAGCCTCCAAACAATCTCAAGAGCTATTTGGTGTGTTCCATTATTTAATGCATCTCATGAACCTATAGTATTATTTATATGTTTAGCTACTCTAAATATTTAAATATTATAGCAGATGAATTGGTAGACTTTTTGTAAGCTTATATAATGATAAGAGCATTTTATTTTTGATGTTATGACATTTTAAAAACATATAAATTTTGTATGACTTTTAATCACTTTACATAAACTACATATCACTTGATACTGCACTTAATGATTTATTTATTTATCAAACTTTTTATTCACCTTTCATTCAATAAAAGTTATGAGGATGCATATTTAGTTTCACATAAATTATGTACCAAATATATTTGATGTATATATACAAGTCTAATTTTTTTTTTTGATATAAGATCTTAAAATATTATTATAAATAATATTAGAGTACATCTAACCCATGGTCATATGGATTAGAACATTACAAAAGTGATAGCTTTCTATGCATCACGAAATGTCATGCCATCCTGCTGCCACTTTTTGCTTAGGATTTAAGACGTGATTTGAATGCTAGTTGATTTAAGGATTATCATTTTACTGTAGTATCATCTGTACAGAACTTTAAGAGTTTTCTATAATAATAATAAGTGGCATCACAATACTTCAGACTCACATATTAGTCGATTAATCGTCACATAGCAATCGATATCTATGATTATATGAAATAAGCTACATCGATATCTATGATTATATGAAATAAGCTACATGTACATGTCAAGATATTTGCATTATGGATGGATAATCTAAAAGAAATTTTTAATGAGGAAATAAATTCATTTGCATTGAGAGTGTGATTTAAACCTGAGAAGAAAATCTAAGTTCCTACTGTTGTGTTAAGTATCCTATCTTATGCTTGCACATTTAAACTGATTTTCTGCAGTTCTTTATTATAAAAAAGAAATAATAAGCTTCTGAGAAGTGCAATCACATGTCTTGGTAATTATGAGATAATTATGATAATCTCCTAGAAAACAAAAAAAAAAAAAGCTACTATTTGCAGTCGGAAGGATAGAGATTATGCCTGAAATCCATTCGTGTAAACTTTCACTGAAGAGAAGAGGTTTCAGATTTAATTTTCTCAAGTTTGTGGTGTTTGTCAAGACAATCAGGCAATACAATTCTTTTTCGTTAGTTTAAGAATATTTTCACAATGCAAGAAGCAGAGCCGTTATTTTAAATTCTTTAATTCTTTGCTATAGCAAATTCACTGCCATCGGTTACTTAAATTTATAATCTTGGCTCATTGACTTTAGCCTGGGACCAAAGCATCCACCATTAACAGAACTTGAAACTTCTTCTGTGGTGCATGAGTTAAGCAACTTATTAGACCATATCTAATGGGATCTCTTCCCAGAAACTTTGAAGTCTTAACTGTGTCACACCCTTGTGAAGTGCGGAAAGGAAACTTTAAATTTTTTTTTTTTTTTCGAGAGTTCCTCCTTCATGGTGTGCGGCACTAGAGGTTACCTTCCTCTAGTCAGCCTATTTAATCGGCAAGGATGAAGATGAAGGAAAAGCTTTTGTATTCACGACACCAGAAGAATACACGCACAAAACCCTTCTTATAAAACTGTGCGGCACTAGAGGTTACCTTCCTCTAGTCAGCATATTTAATTAGCAAGGATGAAGATGAAGGGAAAGCTTTTGTATTCACGACACCAGAAGAATACACGCACAAAACCCTTCTTATAAAACTGTGCGGCACTAGAGGTTACCTTCCTCTAGTCAGCCTATTTAATTAGCAAGGATGAAGATGAAGGGAAAGCTTTTGTATTCACGACACCAGAAGAATACATGCACAAAACCCTTTTTATAAAACTCAGCCCCTTACAAGAAAGCTCTCAAATCCCCTCTAGGATTTCCTCAAATCCTAGAGCACTCTCTATGGACTGACATCTCCTCACTGAGACAAAGACTAATCTTGGAGACCCTTCTTTTGGCTTGGCAGCACTTCGTCCAAGACTCTTCTTTTGGCTTGGCAGCACTTCGTCCTCCGGCTTGGACGGACTTCCCTTGCAACAGCTCTTGGGGAGATGGAATGGGTGGAAGGCTAAATGGTGGATGAATGGATGAATAATCCTTTTGGGTGCACCTCCCTTCTCCTTTTATAGGCATGGCCGGTCATATTGGGATGAAGATGAACCACTGGTTTGAATTGAGATAAATATCTATTTATCATGGTGCTAAGCCTTATCCCAGTCTTGTGCATATTTTGGATAGAGCTTATCTTGATAGTTGCTTTCCACCATAGAATTTCCCCTTTTGTGCGCATGGCCTGGGTGGTGCCCGCGCGCTAGGCACGCGCGCCCGCCCAGGTGCCGCGCACGTCTGGGCGTGCCACCGTTGGCGCGCGCCTGCGGAGCGCGCGCTGTCCGCGCGCCTCGCTTAGGCGCTCCGCCTTTTTCGTCGCACCGCATGGAGGCGGTGCCATGCGCCCACCGAACTCGGCGCGCGCCGCCTGGAGGCGGCGCCATGCGCCTGCCAAACTCGCGCGCGCGCCGCGCAGAGGCGGTGCAGTGCGCCCGCCAAACTCGAGCGCGCCGCGCCACGCGGAGGCGGTGCCGTGCGCGCGCCGAACTTGGCCGCGCGCCCCGCCTTTGCCGCTGCGCTGTGTGGAGGCAGTGCCGTGCACGTGCCGGACTCGGCCGCGCGCCCGCCTATGCGTGCCTCTGCGTGCGGGAGTCCTAGCCGCTTCCGTCTCTGCGTGCCCGCTTCTGCGCGCGCCGTCCAGGGCCAGCGCGCGGCCATGCGTTGCCAGCCTGGACCCAGCGCGCCCTTGGGCGTGCCGTCCTGCCCCATCTGCGTGTGGCCTGGCCTGCGCGCCCCTGCTGCGCGCGGCCATGGCCTGCCTGCGCGCACCATCTGTGCGCTGCACGTCTGGCCTGCGTCCTGCCCATCTGCGCGCAGCTCTGGCCTGTGCGTGCGCCACCTGTACGCCGCGCGGCCAGGCCCTAACTGCTCCGTGGCCCTGCGTACGTCTGCGCCATATGTCTGCTTAGCTGGCCTGCGCGGTCCTTAGCCTGCACACGCACCACTTGCGCGCCGCTTAGCCATGCTTTTAGGCTTGTCATGACGGGGTAAGGTGGGCTGCCTGGCCTCTTAAATGGCCGCGCCTTGCCGAACCCAGCGTGAACCTTCTTGATGCGGAGTCAACCTCGCTGCCGTGCCGTTCCATGCACTTGGCCATGCATCGGCGCCCCTCCGCGCACCTAATGCTGGGTTAGTGATAATCCTCCCAGGGCGGAAGAAGCTGACGCCCTCGTCGGATCCTTCTGCAAATAAGAGAGAACCTCATCTTCAAATTGCCATAAATTAGCTGCTCGCTCCCAAGTAGCCTCGGCCACACTTTCACCGACCCATTGAATTAGAAAATTAGTAAATGCTCCAACTTTATGATGCTCTAATATTCACTAAAGTTTTTTCGAATACTCCTCCCGAATTGTAGGAGGCACCCTCCTTGGTGCCGTCCGATCTGCATCGTTAGTCTCATGATAAGGCTTTAAGAAACTAACATGAAAAGTTGGATATATCTTCAACCTTTCTGGCAATTGTAATCGGTACGCCACTGTCTCGACCCGTTCTATGACTGTGAAGGGTCCATCATACCGTGGCATGAGTCCTCGATGGAGTTTTATCTTCCCCATCTTCTTCCATACTTGTGGTGTAACTTTTAACAATACTTGATCTCCCTCTTGAAACTCCAAGGGTCTTCTTTTCTTATCCGCATATTTCTTCATTCGTTGGATAGCTTTTGAAAGACTTTCCTTGGCATCTTCAATGAGTTCGATCTTGTCACGAGCCATGCATAAGCAGTTAGGCATGGCCCCATGTCTTGTTGAAGAACCACTTGCAATGGTGATAAGGGTTGAAATCCTATGCTCAACTCTGCTGGACTCAAATCGGTTGAAGAGGACTTGTGTTGGTTGTAACTGAACTATGCAACCTCCAACAAGTTGAGCCAATTCCGTTGGTTTGCAGAAACAAAGTGACACAGGTATTCTTCTAATAGGCCATTGATGCGCTCAGTTTGTCCATCTGTTTGCAGATGATAAGCCATAGAAAATTGTAATTCTGAGCCCATCAATTTGAATAAACATGTCCAAAACTTGCCTGTCAATCTTGGATCCCTGTCACTCACTATTTCGGCTGGAATGCCGAAGTGCTTGACAATGCCACTAAAGAAAAGTTCTGCTGCTTTATTTGCTGGACAAGGGTAGGGTGCTGGCATAAAGACTGCATATTTGAAAAATCGATCCATGACCATGAATATTGATTTCATTCCTTGCACCTCGGGGAAACTGGTGATGAAATCTATGGATAAAGAAACCCACAGCTTTTCGAGGATAGGAAGTGGTTGTAGCAATCCTGCATCCCTCCTCTCAGTTTTATCCATTTGGCATATGTGGCATGTCTTTACGTACAACTCGATGTCATTCTCCATTTTTGGCCAATAGTAAGACCGAGATAGTAGAGCTATCATACGCTTTACTCCTGTATGGCCCGTCCATTGTGGGTCACAACTTTCCTTCAACAGGGCTTTATGAAGACCTTTACCTTTTGGCACAAATAGACGTGCTCCACGTGTATAGAAAAGGCCATCTTCCTCCCAATATTTGCATGTCTCACCGAACCGTACTACTTGTAACAACTTTACATAATTTGAATTGTTAGATGCAAAGTCTCTATGTCTGGTTAGGAATTCACCTTGGAAGGTTGTCAAGGTAGTAACATATCCTTCCATTTGTTTTCGACTTAGTGCGTCAGCCACCTAGTTTTGTCGTCCTGGATGGTGCATCCATTCGAAATTGAACTCGGCGAGGTGGTACTCTTGCCATCTGGCTTGCTTTGGGATAAGCTTCTTCTGAGTAGAAAAATATGTGTTTGCCATGTTGTCAGTAATAATCAGAAAGTGTCTCCAACAAATAATGATGCCACTTGTCCAAACAATGAACTACTGTCGTCATCTCCTTCTAATGTACTGTGTACCTCTGCTCGATCTCATTAAGCTTGCAGCTTTCAAACGCCACTGGATGTCCATCCTGTACCAATACACCCCCAATAGCAGTGTTAGAGGCGTCAGTATGTACCTTAAAAGGATGTCCAAAATCTGGTAGTTTGAGAACTAGCTCAGTGGCAATTGAGGTCTTCAGTTCCTCGAACGCTCCTTGGCATCCTTGGGTCCAGTTCCATGCTTTTTCTTTCTTCAGCAAATCGGTGAGCGGACTTGCAATTCGAGAATAGCCCTTGATAAATCTTCTATAGTAGTTTGCAAGCCCTAAGAAAGCTCATGGATCACCTATCTTTTCAGGGATCGACCAGTCTAAAATTGCCTTCACTTTGTTCTCCTCCATATGGATTTGGCCTTGACTAATGCGATGTCCCAAGAAAGAGACCTCTATCTTACAAAACTGGTACTTTTTCTTTTTGAGATAGAGGCTGTTTTGTCTCAATGATGTGAATACAAGAGATAGATGCTCTAGATGATCATATAAAGTATTGCTAAAAATTACAATGTCATCTAGATAAACCACTACAAACTTATCTAGGAAAGGATAGAAGACATCATTCATCAAGTTGCAAAATGTCGCAGGTGCGTTGATCAATCCAAATGGCATGACCAAAAACTCAAATGAGCCATACCTTGTCACGCATGCCGTCTTGGCTTCATCTTCTTTGGCAATGCGGACTTGCCAATATCTTAACCTCAGATCTAGCTTTGTGAAGTAGGACACCTTTGCCAATCTGTCAAAAAGGTCAGCAGCATTCGGTACAGGGTAACGATTTTTCACAGTTACCTTGTTCAAGGCTCTATAGTCCATGCACATGCGAAGTGATCCATCACGCTTTCACTGGAAAAGTACTGGTACTCTAAACGGTGCTTTTGATGGTTGAATTAGCCTTGATGCTAATAACTCGTCTAGCTGTCGTCTTAGCTCTGCAAGTTCCATAGGTGCCATGCGATAGGGAGCTTTGGTTGGTAGTACCGCCCCTGGGAATAACTCAATCTGATAGTCCACAGCTTTTCTTGGTGGGAGTTCTCGAGGTAATTCATCCGGCATAATGTCTTTGAATTCCTCGAGCAATTTTTATATTTCAACTAGAGTATCTTGCTGGGACTCAGGTTGTATTTCCCTAATCGCTGTAAGGTAAGTCTCATCACCTTGTTTCAATCCTTTGTTGGCCTACTTAGCTGAGATCAACACCCCCTTGTTTTGTGGGACGTTTGCTTGTGTTTTAACAAAACAAGGGGATGCCTCATCTCCAATGAAAATTCCTCTAAGGTGAGGCATCAGGCTTGCCTTGGTGGCTACAAAAAACTCCATCCCCAAGATTAGGTTAAAATCATCCAATGGAACGACCATAAGGGTGCAATTACCTTTCCAAGCTCCAATCTCCAAAGTGATTTCAGCGGATCCACAAATAGGTATGACACCCGAATTGATCACTTTAATTTTGCTTCGACTACCAGACACCTTCAGTTTTAGTCTCTCAGCTTCTTTCTAGGATAAGAAGTTGTTTGTTGCTCCTGTATTCAGCATGGCATGCACATTGGTTCCATTGACTTTGACATTGATATACATCAGCCCGGTGTATATTGGCGAAACCTTCTCCACCTTAGCAAACAAAGAAAACCTCGCCCTTTCCAAGAATACCAAAATCTTGAAAATCTGAATAAGAAATCTCCACTTCTTAAAAATCTTGAAATTCCTCCAAGAAAATCAAGAAAACGCCCAAACTCCAAAGAACTTCAAATCTGAAAACACCCTTCCAGATCTGCCATGCCAATCTTCAAACTCCTCAAAAATGAAGCTTAGAAACCTCTTCTCCAAACCAAAAATTAAAGCTTTGAATATCAAGAACTTTCTCAAACACAATCGAACAAAGCTCTGATACCTCTGTCACATCTCTTTGTAAAGGGCCGAATAGACTATAATTTTTCTTTCATTGAGCCTACCTTTACTGTGTGCGGCGTTAGAGTTGTGCCCTCTCTAACCAGCCTTCCTTGCATGCATTTTGGCCAGGATCAGCCCACATGCCACAAGATAGCCTTCTTTCCACCAAGAACGCCTCTCTTGCCTTCAAAAATTGGTAAACCTGCCATCCAACCACTTGCTTAGGTTGCGCTTGACCTTGCTTTGCTCCAACAATCACCAAAGATCCATGCCACACTCATGCACACAATGAGGTTGGGAAAAGAGAGACTTTCATTGATCCAAAAGACTCATTACATCAAGAATCTCATACCAAGATCAACCTCCTTACAAGAATTCCACAATTCTTACAAGTCTTCTCTCAAACCCCTTTAAGCTAGATCTTCCTTCCTTGAAACATTTTGGCAGCATGCCAATACTAAATACAAAGACTCTTTCTTGCAAGACATCCCTCTCACAAGCTCCTAAACCCTTTGCAATATTGGTTACCAATCATAACACCCAATTCCAATCTCTCAACCTTGAAGCCACCTATGCCCTTAAATAGACATGCGCATGCTCTCATAGCCATTAAGTAGTTAGGATCCTCCTCAAAATGAGGAACCAATGCCTTGGTGCCACATTAGCCAAGCTGCCATAGCAGCACCCAGCTGGCCTTCATGCGCGCGCCCAGCTGCTGCCACATGCCCAGCTCTCGTGCACCCTGTTGCATACACTTTGGCATGATCTGGAGCGCACCGAGGTCGTACGCGCCACGCTAAGGCCGCGCCCAGGCACGCCTTGGCCGTGCCTCGGCTGCCTGGCGCACCGCACGCCCGCGCTCTGTGTCCAACCTCCTCTGCGCCGCGTCGAACGCCCGCCTGCGCGCCTGTGCAGCGTTCCGCGCATCGCGTCGCCGCTGTAGGCGCACCCGACGCATGCCGTGTCTAGTCTGCGTGCCCGCCCGCTCCTGCTGCATCCCGCCCGCACACACGGCCGCCTAGTTCGCGCGCTTGCGCCGCGCCCTAGCCCAACTCAGTCATGCGCATGCGCGCCCATCACGCGCTCCACGCAAACAACCACGTCCGGCCATTCGGTCAAATTGCCTTCGATCTACCAAGGGTCCGATGTGCGCGCTCTGCCCATGCGCCGCTCGGTCCTATGCGCATCCACCATGCGCTCCAGTTTGCATGTGTGCGCGCTCCACCATGCCCCCGCTCACTCAACCCGACGTGCCCTGCTAGTGTGCCGCATGCGCATGGCCTGTGCTGCACCCAGGTGTGCGCGCCACCTGCACGCCACGCCCTGGCATGCGCACAGCCCTGCGTGCCCTGTGCCTTGGCCTAGCTCAACCATGCCATGGCCAGCACAGTGCCATCATGGCTGAATTGTTGCAAACTTCATTTGGCCTACACCTTGCCGACCACGATGCAGCCCAATTTGATGCCCGACCTTGCGCCTGGCCTGGCCACCACCGTGCTATAACACCCCGCACTCGACCATGCGGGTGCGCACACCGTGCGCTAAGCTTGGCTTGGTGACATTTCTCCCTGGGCAAAAAAAATCGACGTCTCTGTTGATTCCCTCTGCAAATATTGAAGAACTTGTTCTTCAAACTGCCACAAATTTGTTGCATGTTTCCATGTAGCTTATACGACATTTTCACCAACCCATTGAACCAAAAACTCTGTCATATTTCGCATTTTCCTTTGCTCAAGAATTCGATGCATCTTCTTCGAATATTCCTGGCCAACTATGAGCGGTGCTCTCCTTGGTATAACTCACTCTAAACCTTTATAAAAAGGCTTAAGGAAACTGATGTGGAAAACAAGATAAATCTTCAATCAATCCGGCAATTCCAAGTTGTATGCCGCGGTTCCAATCCTCTCGATCACCTTGAAAGGACCGTCATATCTAGGCATCAGTCCACGATGAAGTTTAATCTTCCCCATCTTCTTCCAAACTTGCGAAGTAATCTTCAAGAGTACCCGATCACTTGGTTGAAATTCCAAGGGCCTTCTCCTTCTATTTGCAAACTTTTTCATCCTACGGACAGCCTAGGACAAGCTTTCTCTTGCATCCTCAATCAACTCAGACTTCTCACGGGCTATACGAAATGCTGCTGGACATTTCCCCGTGTCTTCCTGATATACAACTTACAATGGATTTAAAGGCTGAAATCCCATGCAAATCTCAGCTGGACTTAACCCAGTTGATAAAGATTTCTGCTGGTTATAGCTAAATTGTGCCACATCCAGCAATTCGCACCAATTTTTCTGATTTGCGGTAACATAGTGACGAAGATACTCCTCTAATAATCAATTAATTCTTTCTATTTGTCTATCGGTCTATGGGTGATACGCTGTAGAAAACTGCAGCTCCGTGCCAAATAACTTGAACAGCGACATCCAGAATTTCCCTGTGAATCTTGGATCTCTATCACTAATTATCTCAATTGGTACACCAAAATTTTTATTACCCTATTGAAAAACAACTCTGCTGCTTTATCAGTTGTACATGGATAAGGTGTAGCCTTGAAGATCGCATATTTAGAGATTCGATCTACAACCACAAATATCGACCTCATCCCATTCACTTCTGGAAATCCAGTAATGAAATCCATTGAGACTGAAATCTATGGCTTCTCTGGAATAGAAAGTGGCTGCAAAAGACCAACTTCTTTTCTCCTCTCCACTTTATCCATTTGACAAATGTAACATGTTTTAACATAGAGTTCAATATCTAGGCCAAAAATAAGATCTGGACAAGAGTACCATCATCCTTTCCATCCCCGGATGCCTTGCTCATTTTGGGTCATGACTCTCTTTTAGAAGCATTTGCCTAAGTCCTTCACCCTTCGGAACAAACAACTGACCACCCTTGGAATAAAGCAACCCGCTGTCCAACCAATATTTCCGAGTAGACCTGGCTTGAACTGCTTCCACAACCTTTGCATAATCAGCATCTTTACTTGCAAAATCCTTCAATTGCTGTAGAAATCTGCTGTTGAAAGAACTGATTGCTGCAATATAGGCATCCAGATTCTTTCTACTCAGTGCATCAGCAACCAAGTTTTGTCTCCTCGGGCGATGAATCCAATCAAAACAAAATTTAGCTAAGAATTCCTGCCACCATGCTTGTTTAGGAGTCAATTTTTTCTGCGTTGTTAAGTAAGTATTTGCAACATTATCAGTCACAACCAGAAATTTACTTCCAAGTAAATAATGTCTTCATTTATCCAAACAATGCACTACAACTGTCATTTTTTTTTCATGAACTGAATACCTCTATTCAACTAAATTCAGTTTTCTGCTTTCAAATGCAACCGGGTATCCATCTTGAACCAAAACTCCACCAATTGCTATCCCTGATGCATCTGTATGAACCTCAAATGGCTGATCAAAATTAGGAAGCCTCAGCACTGGCTTAGATGCTATGTACTTCTTCAACATCTCAAACCCTTGTTGACATTCCTCATTCCAATTCCATGGCCTATCTTTCTTCAACAAATCTGTTAAAACACCAGCAATATTCGAATAACCTTTGATAAACTTGCGGTAATAATTTGCTAATCCAAGAAATGCTCTCAAATCAGCAACCCCTTTAGGAACCGGCCAATTTAGAATAGCCTTAACCTTGTCCTCTTCCATATGGATTTGGCTTTGACCGATTCTATGTCCCAAAAACAATACATAGGATTGACAAAATCTACATTTCTCCTTTTTAATATACAACTTATATCTCCTCAAAGCAGAAAACACCAGATATAAATGCTTCAAATGATCATCCAATGTATTGCTAAAGATAACAATATCATCCAAGTAAACTACCACAAAATCATCAAGGTACTCATAAAGAACGTCGTTCATTAGATTGAAAAATGTAGCAGGTGCATTCGTCAAACTAAATGGCATAACTAGAAATTCGAATGCCCCATACCTTGTTACACATGTTGTCTTTGCTTCATCTCTTTCCGCAATACGAACTTACCAATACCCAGATCTAAGATCCAACTTGGTAAAAAACTTAGCCTTCGTCAACCGATCAAACATATCTGCGGCATTCGGAACAGGATAAGAATTCTTGATAGTGACTTTTTCGGTGCACGATAATCTACACACATCTACAATGAATCATCCTTCTTTCTTTGAAATAACACCGGTGCTCCAAACGATGCTTTGGACAGTCGAATCAACCCCGATTCCAACAAGTCGTCCAATTGCTTCCTCAATTCCAGCAACTCACTAGGAGCCATACGATAGAGTGCTCGCTTAGGTGGTAAGGTTTCCGGAATCAATTCGATCTAATGATCTATGTTCCTTCTTGGCGACAATTCTTTGGGAAGCTTATCGGGCATGGTATCATGAAACTCTCCAAGAATCCTCTCCGCCTCCTTTGGAACCTCAACATTCTTCTCACATTCCACCTCCCTTATCGCTGCAAGAAATGTTTCTTCTCCTCTTCTCAGCCCCTTGTTGGCTTGTTTCGCTGACATAATTAACCCTTTCCCATTCGGATTACTTGACTCATCTTTCACAAAACATGGAGATACCTCATCTCCCACCAACATTCCTTTCAAATGAGGAATCAAAGACACTTTGGCATTGATCAAGAATTCCATTCCCAAAATTAGATTGAAATCATCTAAGGGAACTATCATCACATTGCATGAACTTTTCCAATTACCTATCTCCAAGATAACCTTGGCACAACCGTAAACCAGCATTGGTTCCGAATTTACAACCTTGATCTTGCTAGGACTCTGTAGCACCTTCAATCTCAACCTCTCGGTTTCTCTCCGAGACATGAAATTATTCGTAGCTCCCGAATCCATCATAGCTCGAACACATGCACCATTTATCTTGACATTCACAAACATAAGACCAGCATAAGGCTTCGGAATCTTTTCCATTTCAGCCCCAATTGCATTCACCAAACGAGTTGGATTCACCCTTGATGCGAATTCCTCCATGGTCTTCTTCTCCTCATTTTATGAAATGATAGCATTCAATACTTGCCTCTTTGGACAATTTCTTGCTTGATGAGCTTCACCACATATGAAGCAACCCCATGAATTCTTCTTACCTTGAAAAGAGGATTGCGGTTTAGATTTAGCCGCAGCAATACCTTCTTCTTCTTGCCCTTATCTCCTTTCTTTTTTCACTTCCGTTCTTTAGATGATTTTCCTTCAACCATCTTAGGCTTTTCCTTCGCCCCTCCACCAGAATGTGGATTTCGGAAGTCTACCAATGCTTCCATCGCTACAATGGCAAAAATAATGTCCTTCACTCCTTGCCTATGCAATCTGCTTGTGCCCAAGGTTGAAGACTCGACAAGAAATTGAATAACTTGTCTTCATTCGACATATTCATAATGTCTAACATGAGAGAACTGAATTCCTTCATATAATCTCTCATCGATCCTGTTTGCTTCAATCTTTTCAAAGCTTCTCTTGCAATCCACCCCGTATTGCAAAGCAAGAATTGATCTCTCAATTCTTTTTTCAAAGCACTCCATGAATCAATATGGGAACGCCCTGAATTTTAATCATCCATCATTCTTATTCTCCACCACAATTTGGCATCCAATCCAAGAAACATGGCTGCAAGACTGACTTGATCCAATTTAGGCACTTTGATGGCTTTGAAATAGTTCTCCATATCCCAAATAAAATTTTCTAACTTCTTAGCATCTCTGCCTCCATTGAAAATATTTGGTTCTGAAATCTTTATTTTAATTGGTTGACCTTGACTTGTAGAAGATGAACTTGGACCATTCGCCATAGCCCTTCTCAACACATTAACTTCATCTTCCAAGACCCTCATTTTCTTCGTCATGCGCTTCACCAAGTCTTCTTGCTCTTCACGCTGATGATGGAACCAAGTCTCCAAGTCTTCAATAAGTTCCCTTTGAGCTATTTGCATAGTCTCCATCCTTTCTTGACCATTCAATTGCAAAGAAATCAGATCTGAAATTTCTCTTTCACTCGAATCACCCACTAGCTCCTCCAAACGAGTGACTCGTTCAGCTATTGTCATGATTTCCAATCAAGAAACACCTCAGCAAACAAAGAAAACCTTGCCTTTTCCAAGAACACCAAAATCTTGAAAATCTGAACAAGAAATCTCCACTTCTTGAAAATCATGAAATTCTTCCAAGAAAACCAAGAAAACGCCCAAACTCCAAAGAACTTTAAATCTGAAAACACCCTTCCAGATCTATCATGCCAATCTTCAAACTCCTAAAAAATGAAGCTTAGAAACCTCTTCTCCAAACCAGAAATTGAAGCTTTGAATATCAAGAACTTTCTCAAACATAATAGAACAAAGCTCTGATACCTCTGATATACCTCTCTGTAAAGGGCGGAATAGACTACAATTTTTCTTTCATTGAGCCTACCTTTACCGTGTGCAGTGTTAGAGTTACGCTTACTCTAACCAGCCTTCTCCGCATGCATCTTGGTCAGGATCAGCCCGCATGCCACAAGATAGCCTTCTTTCCACCAAGAACGCCTCTCTTGCCTTTAAGAATTGGTAATCTTACCACCAAACCACTTGCTAAGGCTGCACCCCACCTTACATCGCTCCAATAATCTCCAAAGATCCACGCCACACTCATGCACACAATGAGGTTGGGAAAAGAGAGACTTTCATTGATCTAAGAGACTCATTATATCAAGAATCTCACACCAAGATCAACCCCCTTACAAGAATTCTCACAATTCTCACAAGTCTTCTCTCAAACCCCTTTGAGCTAGATCTTTCTTCCTTGGAACATTTTGGCAGCATGCCAACACCAAATACAAAGGCTCTTTCTTGCAAGACCTCCCTCTCACAAGCTCCGAAAATCCTTTGCAATGTTGGCTACCAATCCTAACACCCAATTCTAACCTTCTAGCCTTGAAGCCGCCCATGCCCTTAAATAGACATGCGCACACCCCCATAGCCGTTAGTTAGGATCTTCCTCAAAATAAGGAACCAATGCCTTGGTGCCACATCAGCCTAATTGTCGTGCCCAGCTGGCCTTCATGCGCGCGCCTAGCTGCTGCCGCACGTTCAGCTCCCGTGCACCCTACCATGCACACTTTGGCATGATCTGGCGCATGCCCAAGTTGTGCGCACCATGCTCAGGCCGCGCCCAGGCACCTCTCAGCCTCACCTTGGCCGTGCCTTGGCCGCCTAGCGCACCGCACGCCCACGCACCGCATCCAACCTCCTCTGCACCGCGCCGCTTGACCACCTGCATGCCCGCACACGCCTATGCAGCGCTTCGTGCACCGCATCGCTTCTGCACGCGTGCCCGGTGCGTGCTGCATCCGGTCTACGCACGCGCCCGCACCTGTCGCGTTCGGCTTGCGCGCACGCCCGCCTGGTTTGCGCACTTGCACCGCACCCTAGCCCGACTTGGTCATGCATGTGCGCGCCCATCACGCACTCCGCGTGAACAACCACGCCCAGCCATTTGGTCAAACTACCTCCGATCTACCAAGGGTCCGATGCGTGCGCTCCACCCATGCGCCGCTCGATCCTGCGCACATCCACAATGCACTCTAGTTTGCATGCGCGCGCTCCACCATGCCCACGCTCACTTAGCCCGATGCGCCCTACTAGTGCGCTGCATGCACACGTCCTGTGCTGCACTCAGGTGCGCGCACCACCTGCGCGCCATGCCCTGGAATGCGCATAGCCCTGCGCGCCCTGTGCCTTGGCCTGCCTCAGCCATGCCACGGCCAGCACTGTGCTACCATGGCTGAACTGTTGCAAACTTCATTTGGCCTACGCCTTGCCGATCATGACGCAACCCAATTTGGTGCCTAACCTCACGCTTGGCCCAGCCACCACCATGCCATAACACTCCCCACTCGGCCATGTGGGTGCGCACACCGTGCGCTAAGCTTGGCTTGGTAACACCTGGTGTTACCAAGCCAAATGTAGCGCACGGCGTGCGCACCCGCATGGCCAAGTGCGGGGTATGATGGCACGGCGGTGTCCGGGCCAGGCGCGAGATTGTGCGCCGAATGGACTGCATCGTGGTCGGCAAGGCGCAGGCCGAATGCAGTTTGCAACAGTTCAGCCAAGATGGTATTGCGCTGGCCGTAGCATGGCTGAGCAGGCCAAGGCGCAGGGCATGCAGGACTGTGCGCATGCCAGGGTGCAGCGCGTAGGTGGCGCGCGCACCTGGGTGCAGCATAGGCCATGTGTATGTGGGCGCTGGCCGGGCGCATCAGGCTGAGTGAGTGCGGGCGTGGAGGAGCGCGTGCACATGCAGACTGGAGCGCGTAGTGGATACGCACAGGGCCGAGCAATGCATGGGCGGCTCGCGTGCATCGGAACTTGGCAGATCAAAATCAGTTTGACCGAGCGACCTAGCGAGGTTGGTGTGCGGGGCGCGTAGATGAGCGCACACGCGCATGACCAAGCTGGGCAAAGGCGCGACGTAGCGCGCGGACCAGGCTGGCGTGCATGCAGGCTAGACGCGGCAGGCGTGGGTGCACGCAGACTGGATGCAGCACGCGCTGGGCGCGCGTGCAGAGGCAACGCGGTGCATGGAGCACTACACAAACGCGTATGGGCGCACAGGCGGGCGAGCAGCGTGGCACAGGGCGAGGTTGGACGTAGCGTGCGAGCGTGCGGCGCGCACAGGCGGGCTGAGGCACGGCCAAGGCGAGACCGAGGCATGCCTAGGTGCTATTTTGGTGTGGCACGCACGATCGGGATGCACACCAGATCATGCCAAGCGGATTGCACGGCAGTACGCATTGGAGCTGGGCATGCGGCAGCAGCTTGGTGCGCGTGGAAGCTAACTGGGTGCTGATGTGGCAGTTGGGCTGAGGTGGCGCCAAGGCATTGGATCATTGTTTTAAGGAGCATCCTAACTACTAATGGCTAGGGGAGTGTGTGCATGTCTATTTAAAGGCATGGGTGGCTTCAAGGCTAAGGTGATCGAGATCGATATCGATATATGATATATCATCATTGTTGATGGTGTGAGAGATTTGGGAGTTAGGATTGATAGCCAACATTGCAAAGGGTTTTGGGAGCTTGTGAGAGGGAGTTCTTGCAAGAGAGAATCCTTATGTGTGGGGTTGGCATGCTGCCAAAGAGTTCTAAGAAAGGAAAGATCTAGCTCAAAGGGATTTGAGAGTAGTCTTGTGAGAATTGTGAGAATTCTTGTAAGGGGATTGATCTTGGTGTGAGATTCTTGATGTCATGGGTCTCTTGGATCAATGAAAGTCTCTCTTTTCCCAACCTCATCGTGTGCATGAGTGTGGCGTGGATCTTGGTAGTCGTTGGAGCAAAGCAAGGTGTGGCGCAACCTTAGCAAGCGAGTTGGTGGCAAGATTCCCAAGTTTCGGAAGTAAGAAGGTCATTCTTGTTGAAAGAAGGCTATCTTGTGGCATGCGGGAGGATCCTGGCCCATATGCATGCAAGGAGGGCTGGTTGGAGTGGGCGCAACTCCAACGCCGCACACGGTAAAGATAGGCTCAACGAAAGAAAATTTGAGTCTTATTCCGTTCTTTACAAGGAGGTGTGACAGTAGGTATCAAAGCTTTGTTTGAGAAAGTTCTTGATATTCAAAGCTTCAATTCTTTGTTGAAGAAGAGGTTTTTCTAAAGCTTCATTTGGAGAAATTTGAAGATTGGTATGGCAAATCTGGAAGGAAGTTTTTAGATTTGAAGTTCTTTGGAGTTTGAGCGTTTTCTTGGTTTTCTTGAAGGAGATTCGAGATTGTCAAGAAGGGGAGGTTTCTTGTGAAGATTTTCAAGACTGTGGTATTCTTGGAAAGGGAGAGATCTTCTTTGTTTGCTAGAGTGCTTCTTGATTGGAGATCATGACGCTAGCCGAACGAGTTACTTGTTTGGAGAAGATAGTGGGTGATCCGGGTGAAAGAGAGATTTCAGATTTGATCTCTTTGCAACTGGATGGTCAAGAAAGAATGGAGATTATGCAAACAGCTCAAAAAGAACTCGTTGAAGACTTGGAGGCTCGGTTTCATCATCAGCGTGAAGAATAGGAGGATTTGGTGAAGCGCATGATGGAAAGAATGAGGGTCTTGGAGGATGAAATTAAGGTGTTGAGAAGGGCTATGGCGAATGGTCCAAGTTCATCTTCTACAAGTCAGAATCAGTCAATTAAGATAAAGATTCCAGAACCAAATGTTTTTAATGGAGGCAGAGATGCTAAGGAGTTAGAAAATTTTATTTGGGATATGGAAAACTATTTCAAAGCCATGAAGGTGCCTGAATTGGATCAAGTCAGTCTTGCAGCCATGTTTCTTGGATTGGATGCCAAATTGTGGTGGAGAACAAGATGTTGGAAAATTAGAATTCAGGGCGTTCCCATATCGATTCATGGAGTGCTTTGAAGAAAGAATTGCGAGATCAATTCTTGCCTTGCAACACGGGGTGAATTGCAAGAGAGGCTTTGAAGAGATTGAAGCAAATAGGATCGGTGAGAGATTATGTGAAAGAATTCAGTTCTCTCATGTTAGACATCGTGAATATGTCGGATGAAGATAAGTTATTCAATTTTTTATCGGGTCTTCAACCTTGGGCGCAAGCGGAGTTGCGTAGGCAAGGAGTGAAGGATATGGTTTCTGCCATTGCAGCGGTGGAAGCGTTGGTGGACTTCCAGAATCCACATTATGGTGGAAAGGCGAAGGAGAAGCCTAATTTGGTTGAAGATAGATCGGCCAAAGAACGAAAGTGGAAAAAGAAAGGAGTTAAGGGCAAGAAAAAGAAAAGTGTTGCTGTGGCTAACTCCAAACCGCAGTCATCTTTTCATGGCAAAAAGAATTCTTGGGGATGCTTCATATGTGGTGAAGCTCATCAAGCAAGAAATTGTCCAAAGAGGCAAATCTTGAATGCTATCATTTCACAAAATGAGGAAAAGAAGACTATGGAAGAATCGGCACCACGGGTGAATCTAATTCATTTGGTGAATGCGATTGGAGCTGATTTGGAGAAGGTTCCGAAGTCTTATGCCGGCCTTATGTTTGTGAATGTCAAGATAAATGGCGCATGTGTTCGAGCTATGATGGATTCAGGAGCTACTAATAATTTCATGTCTCGTAGAGAAGCCGAAAGGTTGAGATTGAAGGTGGTGGAGAGTCCTAGCAAGATCAAGGCTGTAAATTCTGGAGCCGTACCAGTTTATGGCTGTGCCGAGGTTATCTTGGAGGTAGGTAGTTGGAAAAGTTCTTGCAATTTGATGATAGTTTCCCTAGATGATTTCAATCTGATTTTGGGAATGGAATTCTTGATCAATGACAAAGTATCCTTAATTCCTCATTTGAAAGGAATGTTGGTGGGAGATGAGGTATCTCCATGCTTTGTGAAAGCTGAATCAAGCAATCTAAATGGAAGAGGATTGGTAATTTCAACGAAGCAGGCCAATAGAGGATTGAAAAGAGGAGAAGAAACATTTCTTGCAGCGATAAGGGAGGTGGAATGTGAAAAGAATGTTGAGGTTCCGAAGGAGGTGGAGAAGATTCTTGGAGAGTTTCTTGATATTATGCCTGAAGGACTTCCTAAAGAATTGCCGCAAAGAAGGAACATAGATCATCAGATCGAACTGATTCTGGGAACCTTACCACCTAAGAGAGTATCCTATCGTATGGCTCCTAGTGAATTGCTAGAATTAAGAAAGCAATTAGATGATTTGTTGGAATCAGGATTGATTCGGCCATCCAAAGCACCGTTTGGAGCACCAGTGTTGTTTCAAAGAAAGAAGGATGGTTCTTTGCGGATGTGTGTTATTATCGTGCACTAAATAAAGTCACTATCAAGAATTCTTATCCTATTCTGAATGCCGCAGATTTGTTTGATCGATTGGCGAAGGCAAGATTCTTTACCAAGTTGGATCTTAGATCTGGGTATTGGTAAGTTCGTATTACGGAAGGGGATGAAGAAAAAACAACATGTGTAACAAGGTATGGGGCATTCGAATTCCTAGTTATGCCATTTGGTTTGACGAATGCGCCTGCTACATTTTGCAATCTTATGAATGATGTTCTTTATGAGTATCTTGATGATTTTGTGGTAGTATACTTGGATGATATTGTTATCTTTAGCAATACATTGGAGGATCATTTGAAGCATTTATATCTGGTGTTTTTTGCTTTGAGAAGACATAAGTTGTATATTAAAAAAAAGAAATGCAGATTTTGTCAATCCTATGTATCATTTTTGGGACATAGAATTAGCCAAGGCCAAATCCATATGGAAGAGGACAAGATTAAGGCTATTCTAGATTGGCCAGTTCCAAAAGGGGTTGCTGATTTGAGGTCATTCCTTAGATTAGCAAATTACTACCGCAGATTTATTAAAGGGTATTCGAAGATTGCTGGTGTCTTAACAGATTTATTGAAGAAAGATAGGCCATGGGATTGGAATGAGGAATGTCAGCAAGGGTTTGAGATGTTGAAGAAGTGTATTGCATCCGAGCCAGTGTTGAGACTTCCTAATTTTGATCAGCCGTTTGAGGTTCATACAGATGCATCAGGGATAGCAATTGGTGGAGTCTTGGTTTAAGGTGGACACCCGGTTGCATTTGAAAGCAGAAAGCTGAATTCAACTGAACAGCGATATTCAGTTCATGAAAAAGAAATGACAACAGTAGTGCATTGTTTGGATAAATGGAGACATTATTTACTTGGAAGTAAATTTTCAATTGTGACTGATAATGTGGCAAATACTTATTTCATAACTCAGAAAAAATTGACTCCTAAACAAGCACGGTGGCAAGAATTTCTGGCTGAATTCTGTTTTGATTGGATTCATCGCCCAGGGAGACAAAACTTATTTGCTGATGCATTGAGTAGGAAGAATCTGGAAGCCTATGTTGCAGCGGTTAGTTCTTTCAACAGTAATTTTCTGCAGCAATTGGAGGACTTTGCAAGCAAGGATGTTGATTATGCAAAGGTTATAGAAGTAGTTAAAGTCGGGTCTATTCGGAGGTATTGGTTGGACAGTGGGCTACTTTATGTTAAAGGTGGTCGATTGTTTGTTCCGAAGGGTGGAGGACTTAGGCAAATGCTTTTGAAAGAGAGTCATGACCCGCAGTGGGCGGGGCATCCGAGAATGAAAAGGATGATGGCACTCTTATCCAGATCGTATTTTTGGCCTAGAATGCAAGAGGATATAGAACTCTATGTTAAGACATGTTACATTTGTCAAATGGATAAAGTGGAGAGGAGAAAGGAAGCTGATTTGTTACAGCCACTTTCTATTCTAAAGAAGCCATGGATTTCGGTCTCAATGGATTTCATTACTGGATTTCCAGAAGTGAATGGGATGAGGCCGATATTTATTGTAGTAGATCGTTTCTCTAAGTTTGCGATCTTCATGGCCGCACCTTATCCATGTACAGCTGATAAAGCAGCGGAGTTATTTTTTAGTGGAGTAGTGAAAAGTTTTGGTGTACCAGTGGAAATAATTAGTGACAGAGATCCAAGATTCACGGGGAAATTCTGGACGTCATTGTTCAAGCTATTTGGCACGGAGCTGCAGTTTTCTACAGCGTATCACCCGCAGACCGATGGACAGACAAAAAGAATAAATGGATTATTGGAGGAGTATCTTCGTCACTATGTTACCGCAAGTCAGAAAAATTGGTGTGATTTGTTGGATGTGGCTCAATTCAGCTACAATCAGCATAAATCATCATCAATTGGGTTAAGTCTAGCAGAGATTTGCATGGGATTTCAGCCTTTAAATCCATTGCAAGTGGTACTTCAGGAAGACATAGGGAAATGTCCAGCAGCATTTCGTGTGGCTCGTGAGAAATCTGAGTTGATTGATGATGCAAAGGAAAGCTTATCCAAGGCTGTCCCCAGGATGAAAAAATTTGCAGACAGAAAGAGGAGGTCCTTGGAGTTTCAACTAGGTGATCGAGTACTTTTGAAAGTTACTCGGCAGATTTGGAAAAAGATTTGGAAAATTAAGCTTCATCGTGGACTAATGCCTAGATATGATGGTCCTTTCGAGGTGTTAGAGAGGATTGGAATGGTGGCATATAAGTTGAAGTTGCCGGATAGATTGAAGATTTATCCTGTTTTCCACGTCAGTTTCATCAAGCCTTTTCATGAAGGTTTGGAGCAGATTGTGCCAAGGAGAGCACCGCTCATGGTTGGTCGAGAATATTCGAAGAAGATGCATCGAATTCTTGAGAAAAGGAAAGTAGGAAACATGACGGAATTTTTGGTTCAATGGGTTGGTGAAAATGTCGCAGAAGCTACATAGGAACGTGCAGCAAATTTGTGGCAGCATGAAGAACAAGTTCTCCAGTATTTGCAGAGGGAATTAACGGGGACGTCGATTTCTTTCACCCGGGAAGAAATGTTACCAAGCCAAATGTAGCGCACGGCGTGCGCACCTGCATGGCCGAGTGCAGGGTATGATGGCACGGCGGTGTCCGGGCCAGGCGCGAGATTGTGCGCCGAATGGACTGCGTCGTGGTCGGCAAGGCGCAGGCCGAATGCAGTTTGCAATAGTTCAGCCAAGATGGTATTGCGCTGGCCGTGGCATGGCTGAGCCAGGCCAAGGCGTAGGGCATGCAGGACTGTGCGCATGCCAGGGCGCAGCGCACAGGTGGCGCGCGCACCTGGGTGCAGTATAGGCCGTGTGTATGTGGGCGCTGGCCGGACGCATCAGGCTGAGTGAGTGCGGGCATGGAGGAGCGTGCGCACATGCAGACTGGAGCGCGTAGTGGATACGCGCAGGGCCGAGCAGTGCGTGGGCGGCGCACGTGCATCGGACCTTGGCATATCAAAATCAGTTTGACCGAGCGGCCGAGCGAGGTTGGTGTGCGGGGCGCGTAGATGAGTGCACACGTGCATGACCAAGCTGGGCAAAGGCGCGGCATAGCGCGCAGACCAGGCGGGCGTGCATGCAGGCTGGACGCGGCAGGCGTGGGCGCACGCAGACTGGACACAGCGTGCGCTGGGCGCGCGTGCAGAGGCAATGCGGTGCGTGGAGCACTGCATAGACGCATGCGGGTGCGCAGGTGAGCGGCGCGGCACAAGGCAAGGTTGGACGCAGCGTGCGAGCGTGCAACGCGCACGGGCGGGCTGAGGCACGACCAAGGCGAGACCGAGGCATGCCTGGGCACTATTTGGGCATGGCGCGCACGATCGGGATGCACGCCAGATTGTGCCAAGCGGATTGCGTGGCAGTGCGCATTGGAGCTGGGCATGCGGCAGCAGCTTGGTGCGCGTGGAAGCTAGCTGGGTGCTGATGTGGCAGCTGGGCTGAGGTGGCGCCAAGGCATTGGATCCTTGTTTTAAGGAGCATCCTAACTACTAACGGCTAGGGGAGCATGTGCATGTCTATTTAAAGGCATGGGTGGCTTCAAGGCTAAGGTGATCGAGATCGATATCGATATATGATATATCATCATTGTTGATGGTGTGAGAGATTTGGGAGTTAGGATTAATAGCTAACATTGCAAAGGGTTTTGGGAGCTTGTAAGAGGGAGTTCTTGCAAGAGAGAATCCTTATGTGTGGGGTTGGCATGCTGCCAAAGAGTTCTAAGAAATGGAAGATCTAGCTCAAAGGGATTTGAGAGTAGTCTTATGAGAATTGTGAGAATTCTTGTAAGGGGATTGATCTTGGTGTGAGATTCTTGATGTAATGGGTTTCTTGGATCAATGAAAGGCTCTCTTTTCCCAACCTCATCATGTGCATGAGTATGGCGTGGATCTTGGTAGTCATTGGAGCAAAGCAAGGTGTGGCGCAACCTTAGCAAGCGAGTTGGTGGTAAGATTCTCAAGTTTCGGAAGCAAGAAGGTCATTCTTGTTGAAAAAAGGCTATCTTGTGGCATGCGTAAGGATCCTAGCCCATATGCATGCAAGGAGGGCTGGTTGGAGTGGGCGCAACTCTAACGCCACACATGGTAAAGATAGGCTCAACGAAAGAAAAATTGAGTCTTATTCCGCTCTTTACAAGGAGGTGTGACACCTGGTGTCCATGATCCAATGGTCTAAAGCCAAGCAGATGTCCAGAATAAAAATTTATAATAATTCTTTCCATCACTCAATTCTTGCAGGCATGAGATTGTGGGTGTTGTCACTGAAGTAGGTTCCAACGTCCAGAAGTTCAAGGTTGGGGACAATGTGGGCGTAGGGTACTACATCAGCAGTTGCCTTTCCTGTGACGACTGCAAGCAGGGTTCAGAGAACTATTGCCCCAATCTCGTCAGCACCTTCAACTCCTCCTACCCTGATGGTACCAAGACCTATGGAGGATTCTCCGATAAATTAGTCGTCAATGAGCATTTTGCTCTCAGGATCCCCCACAAGTTGCCCCTGGAGAAGGTTGGACCTCTCATGTGTGCGGGGATCGCGGTGTACACCCCACTCAAGGAACATGGATTCGATCAACCTGGGAAGCATCTGGGAGTGGCTGGACTCGGTGGGCTCGGCCATCTAGCAGTGAAGTTTGGCAAGGCTTTTGGGTTGAAAGTTACAGTGATCAGCATATCTCCTAGCGAGGAAAAGGAAGCCATTGAGCGGTTGGGGGCTGACTCTTTCATACTTAGCCGAGATCCTGAGCAAATGAAGGTAGAATTTTTCACTCTTGAGTAAGGTTTTGAATCTTGTGGGACGTATCTATCATGGTTTTTTATGAAACGCGATGCACCACCGTCCCATCCTGAACCCCTCCTGAACCCCTGTAAGGTCTGCCATCGGGACCTGAATACATGCTAACAACAGTTATTATCATCGTACTCTTCAGGTCATGTTATCTTATGTTCTTTTCTTTTTGCGTGTCAACTAGGCTGCCACAGGCACAATGGATGGTATTCTCGATACGGTTTCGGCTAATCACTCGCTCATGGCCTTGATCCAATTACTGAAGACTCGTGGTAAAATCATCGCTCTTAGTGGGATGCCCAAGCCTGCAGAGATACTCCTTTACTCCTTGATGCAAAGTATTAAGCTAGTTTGATCGATTTCGTATATCATACTTTGGATTAGAGGTTCGCATATCATTCGGCTATCTTTATCTTTCAGGAGGAAAAACTCTGGCTGGAAGTATGGTTGGTGGAGTGAAGCGTACACAAGAAATGTTATACTTCGCTGAGGAGCATAACATCACAGCAGACGTTGAGATCGTTGGAATGGATGAAGCGAACGTCGCAATGGAGCGGATTCAGAAGGGTAATGTGAGATTCCGATTTGTCATCGATGTGGCGAACACCATAAAATCGGGTTAAATGATTCAAAGTCTGGGACTGCAAAATAATGCATCTTTTGGTGTGCTGCTGTTGTTGGCTTTGGTGTTATTGGCAGCTTAATAGAAGAATAAAAAAGAAGACTATTCTTGATTTCTCTTTGCCTCTCTTAAGATGAGTCGAGAGGTTAACTCTGCTTGCATAATAGCATAGCAGGATTGGGTAATTTTTCTCCTTTGCCATTGTAGATCATAAAGTACAGATGGTTTTCTGATGAATTATTATGTTCCCAAGGAAAATTCTCTTACTGGTTAAAAAAAGCTCAGTGTAAATCATCAGCACAGTTGCCAACCATCCGCGGCTCTGCTGGTTAGGATCCCTCTCTTCTTGCTCTATGTACGAATAGAATTGTCGACCACCCTTGACTCGGATAGGACTCTAATTGAAAGCCTGACCCAATTTAAATAAGTTTGGGCCCGTCCAATGAGCCGCGGCGCGATCCAAGCCCAGTTCCAGCCTTACGTGGCACCAGAAGGGAAGGGCGAGCCCACTTCATATCGATTTTATTGGATTATTGGCCTGGATCACCAGGGCTTTTGGATTCTACTACACATTTCAGGCAGCTCATTTGCATGTTGTGATAAACTAATAGTGGTATATGTCTTCTCAGCAAACATTCAAGTTATAAATGTAAGAAGAGAATATTGCGACATGAAGTTAAAAAGTTGGCCTTTACCTGGGTCATTGCTATAAATTGACCTAGATTTGATGAATTAGAATGAACGAGTATAGGAGAAGAATTTATTAGTAATAAATGTCCTTTTATTATATGGAGCCCATTGATGTTTTTATTCTATCTTGATATATAGAGAAGCATTTGTTGTTTAGGATCAATCCTAGAGATCAGGACAAATCATTCTAATGACATTGTTGGAAATATCATTTTATTTCTTAAGGTTTGTTAATTGTACAACAGTTATGCAATTAGAATATTTGGCAAGTTTCTGTGTTCAAAGGGTAATCATACAAGCTAGAATATGTGTGCATGTTCTTGGCATGGTTGTAAAGATCTACTGGTTGGCAAGCCTCCAAAAAGTAGGAATTTAAAAACCAAACAGAAGTTAAAAAGCAGTAGCCTTCATACCTTTTTATTTTATAAAGTAAACACCCTGGTCCTCTTGCCACCAATCATATTTGCTACTTCTCCGCAGTCATTATGATTCCCTAATCTAAGAATCTAAAATTTAGCTTTTGATCTTTATTTTAGCTCAGATGGTACCATACCTTGCACATTAGGCAAGGGATGGAATTTTGTTTCCAAAGCATCGTCCCTTCTTCAGACCTTTACTTGCGAGTATTAGATTCGGTCTACCCAAGGATTTGGATTTCGAACCGAGGGGGAGGGTGTTGGATGTGGGATTAAAACTCCTCACCATTCTCAAAGAGAACTAGAATCCGTCGGTGAGGTGAGAGAACCCTGATGGTCACAATGAAACAGATACTGCTGCTTAAAATTTCCCAAGGCCATCTTCAAACTATCCTAAATATCTTGCATCCAGATGAGAGGGGGATGGAATAAGAACTGATGACAAAATTTGTGCAAGGAAAATCCATTCTTTAATTCAAGACTAACAGAAACTTTAGATTGCAAACCATGCCTTCTTACCTAGGAGCTGCGTGCTGTTGGGCAAATTATGCCTTCAGAGCTCACATTGATTGGGATGTGGCTATGGCGAACTGAACCATCCTTTCCTCCAGCCAAAAGAATCTAGCGAGCATCTGAGCTGGTGGAATCCATATTCCAAAGAGTCAGTTGCTTTTCTTGGACTTTAAAACTATGAATAGAATTATCTTCTTCATTACTTTTTCATGAAAGGATGGTACCCTGAATTTTCTTTTTCATACGAATGTGTCACTGATGCGCAGCATCTCCACCGACCCTTCACTTTGGTCTCTCTCTCTCTCTCTCTCTCTCTCTCTCTCTCTTTTGCTTTGTTTTCAACTTTCTCTACTTTCTCTTCTTTCCGCAAAGGGGACAGCCTTGTTTCCACTCCCTATTGATACACCAATTAATTACATTACACTCATCTTTTCTTTGCGTAAGTTCAACTCCATTTGAAAATAGAAACCGTATCTCTCCCTGTTCTAGTGGCTGAATTTGAGCCTAAAATCTGCAGCTCGTTTTCCTTTTTGTGTGCCATGCCATTTATTTATTTATGATCAGTTGTGGACGTCAGTGCTCGATGAAATGGCAATAGGCCAGTGGACCAGGAGTGGCTGAAATCTAAAGCTGCTCAACATGACAAAGGTGGCCGGTTTGCCTTCATTCCAGTATTATCCATCGCCTGAAGCATAAAACTACTACATCCCTTTTCAACTTTGCTGTTGTTATTGCTTAAATTGCTGGTAGCTTTTAGCCACACACTTGAAAGGCCTTAAGATAGGCTCGGGTTGCCACGGGTTGCCATCCAAGAGATCATTAGCTCATGGGTGCTCATACGAGACTCTATATATTGCCATCCAAGTCAAGTCAAGACACCTAGTATAAGGACAAGGGTAACCTACTTAGAATTTCTTAATGGTTTTGGAAGCACCATAAGGAGTACAAGCTAATTCGAGACAGTACCTGTGAAAGAATAAAACATAGGAGCCAGATCATTCCTTTGCCAGATCATTTCTTCCATAGAATCTCTTGTTATCAAATAAATTCCTCAACTAAAATATTTAACTCACCTAAATTTGATTCTAGTAGGCACAAAAGCATGGGGTCAGCCACCAGCCCCCATTATCAAATGCAATCTACCATTAAAGTCTCCAACACCTACACGGCCACACCGCCAACATGTCGGTTCACCAAACAGAATAAAGAGCGGCCCCCTCACATTCCAATTGATGCTTAACCAGCGAACCACCAACTGAAATTTCCAGTATAACAACAAACATCGAACAATAAAAAAAAGGGCTAACAGCATCAATGACCAACCCAACCAGCACCACTTTCACAACCCACCCACCACAAAAGAAGACAAGGGAAGAAGAAAAAAAAGGATTCCTTGAGAGAAACTATGAATAACATTAACACAAGGTATTCATCCTAGACACAAGCATCCATCCCCCTCTAAAAAACAGAAGAAAAACAATAACATGTGCTATTGAATGGAGAAAAAATAAAATAAAACAGCATGCACAGTTTGCTTAATCATAAGAAATGGAAGAAAAATAACCACCTCCCAGCTCCCAACCGGACAATTAGACACCAGATTCATTTACCCATGAATCAATCCATGCTGGTTGTGACTGGTTATAACTCAAGTCTCAGACCCACTAGGCTTCGGCCCTTCAATGGAATCAGTCCTCCTCGAGGACTGGTCATCACCATCATCGATGCTCTTGGATTCTTGCTGCTGGCCTCGATCTGCAGCTCCGGATCGGCGGATCTCCTCAATCTGGACCACCACCTCAGATATGGTCGGCCGCTTGTCTGGATACTGAGCAGCACAGTCTATAGCAAGCTGCAGGAGCTGCACCATCTCCTCCTCCACATTCTGATACCTCAGCAGCTCGAGATCAAACACCTCCGCCGTCCACTCATCCCGAACAACTGACTGCACCCACCTCGGGAGGTCGACGCCCTCATCGTTGAGGAGGGCCTGTGCTGGGGCCTTGCCAGTGAGCAGCTCCAACAGGAGCACACCGAAGCTGTACACATCAGCCTTCTGGGAGACTTTTCGGGCATCGGTAACCTCCGGAGCACGGTAGCCGGCGACACGGGTGGAGGTGGAGGTTGGACCTACAAGGTGGGCAAGCCCATGGTCTGAAACTCGGGCTTCATATGACTTTGTCAGCAGAACGTTGGATGACTTGATGTTGCCATGCGAGGCTGAAGGGACCCTCGAATGGATGTACTCAATGGCCTGGGCTACCGCAAGGGCAATTCCAGATCGTGTCTCCCAGTTGAGAGGAGTCCGACCAGATCCTCTGTTCCCTGCATAATCGTGGAATGAAATGGAGATAAGATAAACCTATGATGGGGAAAATGGTCCTCAAAACTCCCATGAAATCAAGCTTGTAGACAATGCGAGCAAATATAACAGATTGTGAAGCTTGAGAAATGCCTCTTAAATTATGCCAAGACTTAATGAATGGTTTGCATATAGAAATGCCACCAAGAAAAATGGTTTAAGGAGGGGTCCTCATATTCTTCCTAATAGCATATTCTCATTGTGCGTGTCCTAATCAAAAGATGAGAAGGAAATCTTCCAATACATACAAACACCTAATGACAAAGAACAACGATTATAGTAATGCCTCTGTCCAGCGTCCAGCATGCAGTTTCATATATCCACACATCATCAAAAATCATAGCTGGAATACGCCATCAAAAGAATGGTGGAAATCTTAGTCAGTAGAACTAATGTTCCAAAGCCTAGGATGAGAGTATAACAACAAAGATGAATAACACAACATAATCACCAATATCGATTATTTTCATTGAGAACAAAGGCATTTAGTTTTAGAGAGCACTTTAGGTGAACTTGAGATATGAAGAGTGAGAGACTCAAAAGATCATTCGTAACACTAATCCTATCATCATTTTCTATTCACAACAATAATACAAGACAGAGATGCAGCAGCATCGAAAAAATGGGGGAAATTCACAGATCAAATTCATAACATGCAGCCATACAAGCAAAACAATCATGTGATGTTGTAACACATTGTCTATTAAAGAATATTCGACTCTTAAGCAATTGAGGAGAAAAAAAATCTATAATCATTCAAGTTAACCAACCATATATTATCGATTTCATTGACCGTTTTACCACAGAAGGAATATATCAATTTCTGACAAAATTGTAATGAAGTTAAAAGTAAGTAGGGAAGTGGAGCGCACCATGCAAGAGGGCCGAGAGGCTGCCCATGGGCATGTAGTCATAGACAAGAAGCTTCTCATCCTTGCTGTAGTAGTAGGCCCGGAGGGGCACCAGATTGGGGTGATCCATCGCGCCGACGGCCTCGATCTTTTCCCGGAACTCCTTCTCCGGGAGATTGACGTCCTTGAGCCTCTTTACTGCCACCGTCGTCCCCATCTCCAAAACCGCCTTGTACGCCGTCCCGAAAGTTCCCTTCCCGAGTACTTCCGCTGAAGCTCTTAATAGATCCTCCAGATCGAACGGCCTCGCCCCGCTCCCGAAGAAAACCAGCTTCTTCCCCGCCGCCTCCCCCTTCGCCGCCGCCCCCGCCAACGCCGCCGCCGCCCCGTTCCCGTTCCCTCCCTCGCCGGCCCCCTTATCCCTTCCCGATGCGGCTGCCGCCGCCGCCGCCGCCGCCTCCGGTGGCTTCCTGCTCGCAGCCGCCGCCTCCAGAGACCCCGCCTTGCCCGCGCCGCTGGTCTTCTTCCGGCAGAGTAGGACCACTAGGATAAGGATGATTAAAACTCCGGCGGCGGCGCCGATCGCGATGCCGGCGATCGCCCCGCCGGAGAGCTTATTCTTGCTACTCTTCGCCTCGGCCGCCCCCCCAGCCGGCCCCTCCGGCGCCGGCGATGGCGCGATCTCGCCAGAGCAGGGGCCCAGTGGCCCGCCGCATAGCCCCGTCTTCATGAACGCATCTGCAGGCATTTTCCGGAGCTTGGACGGAATAGATCCGTTGAGTTGGTTGAATGAGACATTGAACTGGACCAGGTTCGGGAGGTTCATCTCCGGGATCTCGCCGGAGAGCCCGTTGTTCTCGAGATAGAGCGTGCCGAGGCGGGTGAGGTTGTTGAACCCAGACGGGATGCTGCCGGAGAAGTTGTTTGCAGCGAGGTTGAGGCGGACGAGGTTCTGGAGCGAGAAGAGGAATGCGGGGATCTCGCCGGAGAAGCGGTTGCCCTGGAGGTAGAGGTTCCGGAGCTGGGAGCACTCGGCGAGGTCCGACGGCAGGCTGCCGGAAAGCGCATTGAGGCGGAGGCTGAGCGTCCGGAGCGCTGTCAGGTTGCCGACGGTCCCCGCCGGTATCTGGCCTATGAGGCCGACGGCGGGAAGTCGGAGGACGGTGACGCGGCCGGACTCGCAGAACACCCCCAGCCATGAGCACGTCGTCGCGGTGTCGTTCCACGGCAGCACCGCCCGGCCGACGGCGGCGCGGAAGGCGCGTAGGGCGGAGAGGTCGGAGACCAGATCCGGAGCTCCACTGGGGAGGGAAGAGAGAAGAACGAAGAGCAGAAGGAAGAAAACGGAAGCCATGGGGTTGGCGACCGGATTCCGGAGTCGCTGGAGACTAGTTTATGGAGAGCTCGCCCATGTGTAAAGGAGACAGAAGAGAGAGAGAGAGAGAGAGAGAGAGAGAGATACAGAGAGGAGGACAGGGTGGCCAACTTAGGGAACTAGTCCTGGTGCCATAGAATCCTAGCTTTGCTCTTTTGCTATCTTTTATACGTACAGATTAATTACTTGAAAATAAAGTAAGATAGCAAGAGAGATATCCTCAGGTCTCATTACCAATTACAGCGTTCCACTTAAAGGATGCGCTTGCACAAGCTTCAGTTATAAAAAGTCCTTCTTTCTGCTGCTGTAAGTTAACAAAAATCTTGCAGATCAAATTATATTTTTAAACAATTTTACACTATTTTATCTTATAAGTAAATTAATCATAAAGCAAACTCATAAGCTTATGTCCCAACAAAATAATCGATTGGTCAAAATATAATTAATCCTACTTTATTCTCACGTAATATAAAATTTTATTTTGTAATTATAAAAAAATATTTTTTATAAAAAATTAAATAACTGTATCTTAAATTTATTTAGCTAAATAGATTTTTTTTATTTTTATTCTTTTCTTAAATTGAATAGAGTTCAATTTATCTTTCAGCATTTATTTGCAGCCAGTGATTGTTGATGAAAAATAAATAGAGATTAATTTTTTTTTTGTTTTTTTTCTTTTCATTTGCACTGTTGCAATTTATGTTTTCATGAGTTTCAACTGTTGCTATTTGAAAGAACGGCACTGTTGAACTGATAGCATGTCGAAGAACAAAACAACAACAAAATTTAAAATTTAAAATATGATAGGCTTTTAGAACAGTGACACTAGTTGCGTAACAAATTGGTTGATAACGTGTTTTAGGTGAGATTATTGATGAAAACAGTGTTGCCGTGAAGGAGAGGATTGTAAGATAATGTCGAGGCTTTATGGATTAAAAGCCTTTGGTCTCCTCTTTTAACGGTTAATAAGTAAAAATTAATGCCGTCTAGAATTACTTCCGCTTCACGCTCTCCTTTGAATTCTAATTCCCTGTCCTCTCGCGCAGCGAACGTGGCAGAGAATTATTGGCCTCGGAGACGAGGGCCGTTCTTTCGCTTGAGGCTAACGGCAGCAGCGGGACGGCGCTTCGACGGCAGACGTCGCTCCGACCGCTATCCTGGCCGAGGGAATCCGACGGCGTCGGCGATTCGCCGTCCGCGCGGCGTTGAGGTAGGAGGAATTGCCTGATTAGTTGAACTACATTGGTCCGGGGGGTTTCTTGAAGTCGTGGGTGGCATAGACCGTCCGATGGAGATCAGAAGGATAACGTGGGATAGGCGAACAACCCGGGATGATGACGAGGAGACGAGGTGGTGGGCCACATGCGTGACAGCCAACCAACCGTGGCTGTATTTTTTTTCGAGATGGGGCCCACGAGTCATGTGGAAGGGTACACCGCGCACAGCTGTTCCGGATCCCGTTGGACGGCCATGATGGTGGGCTCGGCGTGGGGAGTATTTTATTTCAATTGTTTCTCCTTCTGGACTGGTTCGGAGGTTTTCTTAATCTTATATGGGTCAGCATCTTAAAATATTAGTATTTTTTAATCAGGTGTCACTTAAGAAAATATTTTGTTACTTGCCATAGATGGTTAAGGGAATTAAAAACATGAATAAAATATTTTCTTGTATCTTACTCTTCTTCCTCCTCGTCCTTTGGATCCTTCATTGGTAATCATAAACAAATTTTGCAAAGGCCGGATGGCGTGGTGCTTTTTTTTTTTTTTTTTTTTTTTATTGGTAATAATCTAACACATGCTGCATACATTTAAATTTATAAGATTGGAAATATGGTTTAATTGTAAGTTAAGTCAAATGCATAAACATGTAGCTACATAAATAATTGTTTCTAGTGATCCACTTTATATTTGTTGTGCTTCAATTTCAAAATATTATGCAACTTAATTTTCATGATGATGACAATTTTAGGAGGTGATAATTTTATTAGATAGGAATTAGAATCTCAATCTTATCTTTATTTTTGTTAAAAAATTATTTTTTATTATAATTAATATTATTTTTTTATTTCATCTTTATTATGCTTTTTCTCTATTAATATATATAATTTTTTAATAAAAATTATAACTATAATTTTAAAAATATGAAAATATATAATTATAATATAGTACTTAAATATAAGATTAATGGAGTAGAATGGAAGAAAGCAGAGACACACTTATTCTGTCCCTATTTTATTCTCACTAGCAACAAAAAAAAATAGTCTTTATCTTTATTTCTATTCCTATCTCAATTTCAGTAAAAAATAAAGAATCTCTGTCTCAAATTTTTATCCCCAACAAGATGAGGTTGGTCCTGCTATATTAGTTGAAATTGCCATCTTCAAAGGATAGGAAAGGATGTGAATTCGTACATAAGCTGATCATCTCAATTTAAGCGAAAAATAGAAGACAAAAGAAAGGATAAATTAGGGAAGAGATCAATAAAGAGTGCAAATCCAATCCATAAGCACGACCAATTATTTTGATAAGTAGTTTGTTGAGCAAAGAACATTCATAAATAGAGAAAAAATAAGTACGAGAAACATTGATAACTGGTTTGTTGGGCAAAGCACATCCTTGAGCGCCAAATGTACGTTGCCACCTTGTGGAAACCGCATCCGGTTTTGAAAGGGACAGAGGACGAAACATAGAATCAATTATTTGATTTCAGAAGCAATGTGCCATAATTTCTGGTCTCGCGTAGGTAACAGCTGCTGGACAACCAAAACTTAAACAGGGTTAACAGCAGCAGCTGCTGGACAACCAAAACTTAAACAGGGTTAACAGCAGCATTAAGTTGGTAAGAATTGTTCACCGGCTCGCTGGGAAGTGACGTTAAAAATGTTGGTGGATTTCAGCCACGCCATCCTGCTCGCAGCCCTCCTCGCCTTGCTCCTCGCCTTGCCACGAGTCTTCA
Source organism: Metroxylon sagu (assembly GCA_017589505.3). NCBI lineage: Eukaryota > Viridiplantae > Streptophyta > Magnoliopsida > Arecales > Arecaceae > Metroxylon > Metroxylon sagu. The sequence goes on along the minus strand of JACVBY030000520.1, from coordinate 251,886 downwards.
GAAGGCGAACCGGGAGAACGAAAGGCTCGGCCCAGGCTCGCCAGCATCGATAAAGACGAGAGGCCAAGTGGTTAGTTTATTTTTCCTCTGCTTTCCGCCCCTCGTTCCCAAAGGAGACATGCATTTATTAATGGTACCAATGGGTGCCCTCTCGTGGGATAATAATGATGCAGCATGGTCCACCACCTCTGTGGCATCCATGCACGTGAATCGAGATCATAACCCCTCATCCGATGAATTCTCTCGTGGCCGAGCATTCCCAATGATCCATGGTGTAGCACAAGGGGAGCTGGACAGGGGAGCAAGATCACTGCTATTGTAATACAAATTATTTTTAGCCACTATTCTCCATCTTGTTTATGTATATCTTATTCAATTACACTGCAGTGAGTGATCCTACCCTTGTGCGTAACAAATTTGAAATGCAGTTTAGGTCTTGATTCTCACATGATGTTGAGTTCTATGGCTTGCATTGTGAATCTCCATGAGTAACTATGGATGATGTTGGGGTGCAAGAGAAGAATTAAGATTTTTTATGGTACAATCTTTATACCATAGGATACCATACTTGTTTAAATAGATATTATATATTTTATTTCAAACACATACAATTATCTTATATTCCAAACTTGTTTAGTATCTAATAAATTATTCTCTATTTCTTAAGTATATCACAATTATTCGTGTCTGAAATAGAGTAGAAGACAACCAATGCTATATGGTGCAAAGTTTATACCGTAGAGGATCCGTGCCTATAAAAATACTTTATTTTCACTAAATAGTAGAGCTAAATTAATTGTACTCCCCAATACTAGCAAAATCATAATCATTTCAGTTTTGGAAGAGAAACTTATCCATTCACACCTCATTTGCTAAGCATGTAATTTTAAATGAAAGGATGAATGAACTGGATAATATTGCAATCGACAACCGCATTATATTTCATTCACTTTCTATAAGTAGACCAAGATTAGATTGATGGTAGCAAAGATTTTAGAAATCTTAAGAATTATAAGGATATATAAATATTTTAAAAATATTTTAACAAATCATATCAAATGTTTTAAATCCTAAAATCTCATTAAATCATATTAAATATCTTAAATTCAAATCAAATATTTTCAAATCAAATATTTTTAAATCAAATCAAATATTTTTCTAAGAATTTGATAAAATATCTAGAGAATCTCGCTAAATATTGTAGTAAGAATATTGTTATTACACACCTTAAAAATATGGGATATGATCTAATGCCTTCTTAAATTTCATCATAACATACATACATACATATCTATATATATATATATATATATATATATATATATAAATGTTGAGATATGAATGATAATTTGGTGCACTTCTTATTATTGTCGGCAGCTCACATGCAGCGAGGAGCTAGACAGGTAGGCAGAATTCAGATTGCATGTCGCTTTAACTTCTCCATTCAAGCCTTGTGTTGGGTGCGTTTGTAGCTTGCTTAACCCATATATATATATATATATATATATATGGAAGGAGAGGTCTCAGTCAGAGGGTGGACGATGGAAATATAATAGATTGCTTTGTTTTCTTCAAGTGATGCATGTTTCACCAGCATCACGGTCTCTCTGGGTCCTTCCAATGGCCCATTTGAAGCTCCAAGGGAAGGCAAAGGTTGCAAGGATGTTGGACCACTTCGATTTTTAGTTTTCCCTCCTCTATTTTTTAAAAATAGTTTTGGTTCGATTCAAGTAAATCTAAATTAATGGTCGACCAACACAAGAAAGAAAAAAAAGGGAATGGTGGATGCCAGTGGGCCATTTGGAGCAGTACCAAGCACGCAATGATTGGGCAGCATTCATGCGTGATTGGTGCATCCGGACGACGTGGTTAACATCCTGGTGGTCCAGCAAGCTTGACCAGAGTTATAAATCAATGGCTCCCACGGGACAAAGGAATAAGTTTTGAAACCATCGTTGGCTAATCTTGTCTACCTGAAAGCTGCGATACATGAAGACCATGAAGACATGAAATCGTGCTCCAAAAGCAAGGATTGCAGCCTAACGAAAGTAGCTACTTAGTCATTGTCTGTAATAATACTTCTTTCAATAGTAATGTGATTGATATTGTGATTGATTACGAGCCATTATTTTGTTGCATTATTATTTGTAGGAAGAACTATATCTTTGGGTTGAGATTAGGTAATGAAAGCAATCATCAAGCAAATAGCAGTGCTAGTAATGTAGCATTTGGTTGCATATCGTCTGCAACCGTTGGTTGATGATTCCATCAGTGTGCAACTTTTGTTAGTTGATGATTCCATCATAGTGGTGACCCAGACATCACTGACTACCGGCAATCGTGCCTTTTAACTCATTTTTAAGTTTATAACAACCGACGACTTAGAGCCCTTATTTTAAGTTTATAACAACCGACGACTTAAGAGTCTAGGCTGTCCTTGAAACCTACGACTTAGAATCTAGGCTGGACTTTGTGCTGACATGTGAGGCTTTGAATTCAGCCATAATGAAGGCTGAATGCTGCTTATTATCTTATCTTACTAGAGATGGATCCGTTTCTTCTTTGAGGCAAAGGTCTTTGGTCCAAGAGGAAATATCGCAGCAAAAGACTTCAATCAAATGCACATGCACATGTCGTCATCATCTCTTATTTGCTTTGCTTTTGTTGTCGGTATGCCAGTGTCAAGCTTGAGAATTAGCACAAGTTTCTATTGCAAGCAACCCATTATCTCACTGCTTCCCTGTTTTTGGGAGAAAGACCCAAAAATAAAATAAACATAAAAATAAAAGAGAGTACCATAGAACACAAGCACAACATATCCACTGCTCAACAGCTGATCCACCTCCACGCTAATTACAGACGAGAGAGAGAGAGAGAGAGCAGTTCAAATTACATTAATAATTGAAGGCCCCTTTTACACCATCCAGGCTCTCTCCTAGCGACATCCTGCAATCAACGAGTATCAAAAGTGAATTTGTGTGAAGTATACCGAAAACGTATCCTAAACACCATAATATCCACAGAAACAAAGAAACAAACACGCATCAACCATACTTATAACTGACATACTTCACTAAGATAGGTGACTCATCACATGCTCCAGAATTAAGAAAGGACTCAGATTGCATTCACTCATGTAGACCGTTCGATTTTTTTTCTCCCCTTCTTTTATTTCTATCAACAACATTAGATAAAAGTGGGAAGGATCCGCACCAGAAGCAACTATCTCAGAGATAAAGACTAATGAAATAAATAATCCTATATGTTTTATTTTTCAGATGTCAGCAGCTTCATGAACATGCCATGCCCTGGATATTGAATATAGTTAATTCCTGGAAGTAGACCACCATAAATTGTAGCATTATATCAACATGACTAAAGATCCTATTCCCTCTCCATTCCCACACCTGAGGTGCCACATTGACACAGAATATTTTAGTGGCAAAATAACACACATCTATATTACTTAATTCTTACATGTTAAACATATTAAGATTGCGTCAATAGGGTAAGTCTCATAATGACAAGCAAAACCTTTTTCCCTTCTAACTTCAGATATTGGTGCATGTTTCTAATCATTGAAACCAGATGGTCAGAAATCTGATTTGCTTTACAATAAAGCCATTTAGAGACGATGCCAAAAATTTTTCAGATTTCCAGTTAAAAAGTATATTTTTCTTGGGTATGCAGTTGCAACACCACCATCACCTTCCTTCCTTACAAATTTGGATGCACTGTATTATTGGTTGCTACCAGTCAGAAACACATAAACAAAGAGTGTATTTCTCCAAGTAGTGAACAGGGATGCACGAAGGAACTTTAACAAGGTTATGGAAGTAGATGGATGGAGGCACAGGATGCAAGGTTCATCTTCCATTTTTGGGATATTCAGTAGTTTCCATCAAAAACCAAGGACCATAGCACCATGTTACTGATTTGTACTTGTCCTTCTCAAACATTAAGCCTAACGATTTACTATACATGGCAGGCAAATACAACAGTTTATATGACCATAAGGAAGCTACCTTTTTCAAAAGAGTGTTAAATCAATCTTAGGGCCTAGAAATTTTGACATGCAGATTTTGGTCATCACTTCTATGAGGCTTTTCTGAATGACAAGATCATCCTTGTAATGGTGTTACTGGTCCAACCAAAGGTCATTAGGTGGTGACATAGACGAGGTCTAGGAATCATTTAATAATTACTTAACCAAGATCATTGTACGATCCTCACTTTTGTCTGCTTTTGTATGTCGCAATTTCTGAATTGGTCCATGCATAAAACTCCTCAATGCTTTAGCCACAAGATTAAGAGGTGATCCCTTTCCGGTTGTTGCTTCCCCTTTTCCAATGTCTCCTTCAAAAAGCTCTCATAGCTTTCCCTTTGGAATGCCAAACAGTGCTTACAGTTAATGGTTTGTTCATGAAATGTTTTGAAGTCAGTGATAGAAGAATGATACCCCAATAAAACATGTTTTACCCTTCAAAGGGATGCTAGCTTAGTTCCTAGGGTAGTTTTGTCCTCTTTCTATCTTTGATTTAGCTATTGTTGCATGGCTAAAGTTGTAGCAATGTTTATCTGAAGTCTTTCTTAGCTCAATAAACAAAATTATTTCCAGAGGCCTTCTTTTAGATGCAATCTACTACTCTTCTAATCTAAAACCTCAATGTATTCTCTCTTTAAGCCCATTCTTTCTTTCTCTATTCATTCCTAAGTCTTCTGCTTTCCTTGCTTTCAACATAAATTTGTGGGCCCCTATAAATTGTTAACTGCTTGATATCTAAGTATCATATAAACACATAGAAGTCATGTAGTTATCCTTTTCATTTAGAAGATCCTGGTAGCCACCAAAGCACATTGAACAAATTCTGATTGGTCTTCTCAATAGCCTGTCTTTTCAGGTAAGTAGTTGGTAGACATTGATCACTGGAATATTTCGACGTCAAATGTCCTACAGTTTAGTAACAGTTGGCTCATTCTATATTCAATTGAGTCATCAATAATTCTACTGTGTCAATAAAGCTGAGAAATCCTTCAAGATTACCTTATCTATCTGATACCAACCAAGACTTGTATATTAGAAAGTACAAATTCCTATTTCAACAGAATTGCTTGCTATATAACAAAGTATCATTTTATTCGAAGCATAGCTCAAGATACATTGGTAGAGGTGAAGTAAATAAAGGTTGAATTAGAAATGCATTAACTTATTACCTTTGTGGGGGGAGCTGACTTGTTTGAAATTATTACTTGGTCCCATAAACTTCATTTCATTAAAAACCATGGAACACCAAGGACAATTCCTATCAATTCTCTACCTCCAAACCCGATTAACCTGTCAAAAGATTGCCCCACAAGTGCCAATAATAACTAAGCATCCCCAAAACTAGATTATACAACACTGGGCACAATCTACAATTTTTTTTCCATGTCTGATAATTCTCCAGCATTCAATGCAAATTAAGAACAACAACACCAATCCATCAAGATGCCTTCAACTTATGGAGCAAAATATGCATCAAGAAAGGCTCCAGAAATAGAAGACTATTGGCCATCATCGTTAGGATCAATCCATCAACTCTGAATTCGATATTTCCAGCTAGGGTAATCAGTATTGTGAGCTTTTAATGGCAATGTTGCAAACAAACTATCCCACACTATTAAAAATTCTACCACATTGAAATTTCAATGTTAATAACGGGAAAAAAATGGCATACAAATCAAATACTTCAACAACAAAATTAACGCTAAGCAACATCAAGTTTAGGGAATTCCTCTTACTTGCGCATGCAGTACTTGTACTCCTGGGACCTAACCAAGTCTTTCTCTCCTTCTTCCAGCTGACTCAAAGAAAATATATTAACAAAACTAAGTTACGGACAACAGGAGATTACTGCTAGAATGAAAAGAAAAAAAAGAGAGATTTTTAATCTGTTTTAGGCCTCACCGGATCGCTCTCGTATATGAGCTCATAGCAGACCGGAGAAAGGCATCGCAGCGCACAATTTTCCTTCTCGATCATCGAAGACTTGCACTTCCATCCCCACAACCCACTTCTCCAGAAAAAATCGCACAAAAAAAAAAAAAAAAATCCTTTTTATCAAATTAAAGAACGGGAGAGGTAGAAGGGGAAAAAAATCACAAAGGAAACAGCAAGAGCGGTGATTACCTTTCGATGTCGGCGTAGCAAGCGTTCTTCTTCCCTCTAATCTCATCGTCCTGCACCGAATTCAGGATGAGAACGAAATTAAGAGAGGAATCGAAGCCCTAGCTGGAATTTTAGGGAGAGGTGGGGCGGGGGTCTTACGGTGATTGGGCTAGGAGAAGACTTGGCGACCGCGGGGGACGAGATGGAACAGAGAAAAAGGGTGGCCACGAGGCCAGCAATGAGGGATGGAGGAGGGCGAGGTAGAGCTTCCGCCATGGATTTCTCCAGGGGAACCCGACGAGAAGAGAGGAAATTGATGCGATTAACAAAATTTCTTTCTATTTTTATTATTTGGGAATATTATGCTTATCCAAGCAGTTTGCCAAATAGATTCTAAGATACTTGAATCGACGGCATTTCTAGTTATTTTCTTAAGATTAATTCCTAAAATTTATAAGAAATATTTAGCCTTTGTCTTAAGATATTATTTTAAATGACACGTTTTTTTTTTTTTTTTAATCTAAACGCCTTTCAATTTTTAATTTAAACACCTCTGAAAGCTAGTGCCAATTGAAACAAGAGATGTCATCATCCAAGAATATAATTAGTTGAATAACTAATAGAATTCAAATATTATGTAGCACAAGGACAGCTGTAATCTCATAAACACAAATAATTAATCTGCAAGTACGATTGCAAACAGATTGGTAGCGAGATTCCCCCGGGGCTAAAGTCCAAAGAAGAAGGATAGCTATCAGCAAAAAATTAAATTGAAAAGAGTGGCGACAAGTATGTTTTGAAGGCCCCAGTCCAAGGAAGCGGAAAGGCTCGTCAGCTGATTGATGGATTGCCTTCCCGCAGGAGTGGGCGACTCGCGTGTCATCCAGGGTAATGGTTTCAATCCTTCGCACCACAATCATGAAACCAGCCACAGAGAAGTTGCTTCATTCACTGGGCTCCGAGACTGGCGTCGCCTCTTAATACCTTGAGAATCAGTGGAGAATCCCACTGATGGTTATGTCTTCGAAGAAAAGTGGAACCGAACTTCACAGTGTGATGGTCCGAGCATTTGAATTATTTTATTCTATTTTTAATATCTACCTAGATGCAGCGAGTTTTCATTCTCAACCAATCGAGGCTGCAAATTGCTTCCATTACCACCACATTACATCACAACTTTTGCTGGGGGGGGGGGGGGGGGGAGATGCAACGGTGCTCTTTAATTTTTCAGAATACAACAAACAAACATTGTTATGATCCAAAAAGGATAGCTGCGAAGTTGGGTACAGTAAATTTACAATATGGGCATTCAATTTTTCTTTTTCTGAAAAATTTAAGGGAAAGGGCAAAACCGTTCGATCAACCCAGATATAATGTTATCAAGACTACATTATCCAATGATTGAACCTCTGGTTGCTCCATAAAGGGATCTAACTATTAGCAAACCCTAGCTCATAATAGCAACATTTTGTTTCGTATCATCTGTAACACATGCAATATAAAATTCTTCCATTGCAATCCAGAAGTCATGACTTTGGCATGCAGAAATAATCTCCACAGGTATGGTGAGGCCACGTATATCTCCCTTCGACCATTCCATGACACGTCATGAAAATTAAGATGCATAACTCCGTAAGTACGAATAAATTTATATAGACAAGCATCGTACACACTTTAGTGGACTTAAAAAAAAAAAAAAAAAGCCAAGAAACAAATTTCTTCTCATATATAAGAACCTCACAGCTAAATGGTACTCTGAATCCATGGTTCACAAGAAAAAGTAACCTTATTCTCTCTCAAATAGTCTAATAAGCATATATTTGGACATTCTTCACATGTTATTTTTTTTTACAGATAGGCAAAGATACATCATGTTTGTATGCAATTTTCTCAAGAATACGGAGGCCGGTGATCCACAAGGTGGCTTGAAAGAGGAACAACCTGGCATTCTTGCAAAGGTCATTCAGAAGTCTCAATTCTGGACGAATGCAAAATTTCACTGCCTGGATCTTTTTCCCTAAATGTAGAAGATAGCCAAACTGGCAACATCATAGAGGAAGAATCAAAATTTATCCTCCTGTCTTGGGAAAGAGTAGACTGCCGGGCATGATAATTCCAACCATTAGAATATACAGTACACTCAGAGGGACAATATATCTGAAACTATCATTCATCTTCCTTTGATCTCTCTATGCTGAGTAGACAAATAGTGCTGCCGTGAAAATGAACTGCAACCAGCTCTACCAACCAAGGATAAGATACATGCTAGCACAGAAACAATGATCATGGAAATAACAATTGAAGGATCAGCTCCAGGAGTCCATGCTGATGTTAATGGTTGTACACTAAATGACGCAAACCCTGCCCGAGTTTGATTTCCTCTGAAAACATAAGAGATGGTTACAATACTAATAAAAAAATGATGGTTACTAGGAAAGCTCCAATCACCAAACTTAATTAGGCAGATGAAAACTGTAGGCATAAATCAGATCTTGTTTGTTGTTTTGTGCAAAAATAATAAAATGATTTCCGCAGGGATCTGATGATTTGCATCTTGATTCTCCAAAGACTGCCCGCATAATGCCTTTACATTGGCATGCTAATCTGCATGTTTCTGTTTCTTTTGAGATTGAGTCGTACATAGCATGTCAATGACATCTTCTTGTCCTAAGAACATCTTCAAATATCTTCATAAAAACTACAATTTATTTTTGAGATATTGTTGCTACTTGTACTTTAAATATTCGAAGCATGGTGCAGCCAGAGTTTTACTATAAATATTATTTTTTCCCTCAAAAGAACATCTAAGCTGCCATGGTGCATGTTATATAAATATGGAAAACTTATGCTCTTTGTATGCTGAATGCTTCCATACACAGAACCAGTTGGCAAATAGCAACAACTGTCAAAGTTTTATTTTATTTTATTTATTTTTATCCTTTCAAAGGACGCTAGAGCATGCCATACACATCTAGTTGGGCAAAAAACTTCTACCTACAAAAACTTGTCAGATCATCTGCTTGTTCGGTTTGGCAAAGAGTACTCATCGATTCTAGCAGAATTCAAGTGCCAATAGTGTTGTGGCTGGCACAGCATGTAATCGGTGTCATAGCTGATGAATCAAGAACTTTACAATTGGAACTAAACTAATCATGTCAATTGGTTTTTTCTTACCGTTACTGTTGTATCTGGGAAAAATTGAAACTTGCATTCCAGGCTGACATGCATTGTTTACCCATGCTTTTTTTTTTTTTATAAAAAAAAGGAAAAAGATAAAAAAGAATGGCCTAGTAGCAAGGGGTACCAAGCCATATTGTCTGTGGGAACTCACCTTGTGACACAGGTTATTGCCGCACACATGCATGCCCAATGCCAGCACCAAGCCCAGCACGATCAGCATGGACCAGAACAGGATTCTTTATAATCATTTAAGGTGGTAAAAGTATAACAGGTCAATTGCCCAGTTTATCGATGTTAGCTCCTAAAGGAGTGAGACCAACACTAAGCATTTCGAATTAGACTCAAAATCCCACTATTTAATGATCAGATGCCAACAACAAAAGCTAATAACTTCCACCATATTAACTTTCTTCCTTGTGGTGTACCAAATTACCTTTGATGGCAGCGTATCTTATACTACCAAGCCACTCCTTCAGATTTTTACATCAATTGTGAAAGGGAGAAAAATAACCATCATTTTAGACTTATTGACATAAATCTAAATTGGCTTATCATTTTTCTTCCCCATTAATTTATCATCTTTTTTCATAATGCAATGGTGTGAGTTGTCAATCTAGTTCCTCAATTGTTGGTGAAGATATCTACATAATCTCTATTTTATAGAAGAAGTACCATAGCTCTCAGTCAATAACGCATTTTTTCTAGTTGAATAAGTTAGCTAATCTCATTAACCTGACTTCTTTGGTGAATTTTTTAAACCTTGATGGCTAATATCCTACCGTTTGTATTCATATCAAAACTTTTGACTGTCTTATTGAATAAAAAGACAACTTGAAACTCTCTAACTGCACTTCTTTTAAATAATTGAAAGCATGCTCTCTTTTCCTCTAGGCCTTTTACCTTTTAAGTCTCCATGAACTTTCCATAAACACATACAATTTACATCTGATCCCACATAATATTAGTTCAGCACTTAATTTCTAACTTTTTTCAATATTACATCTCTAAACAATATTTTATTTTGCTTATTAAATAACACCCCTTATCCTCGGGCATTTCTTCAAGAAGTGTTAACCTAATGCTGAATGCTGTGCAATCAGGCTTTCTGTTGGTATCACCTTATAAACTTTGCGCACTGAACTTATATATATGAAGGTAAACAAAATTTATTTCTCATTTAGAATAGGTATTTGCTATTGCAATATCATAAGTCACTGGGAGGCCAAGTATGGAACCTACTTATATCCTACAGCTATTCCCTGCATTTGGCCGCAGAATATTATGTGCCCAGGAGAAGGCAAGAGTGAGGATTAATTTGGGTGTCAAATACAGGAATAATGAAGTGTACACCATTTCTCAGAAAAATTCTATTCCATTTCGAAGAGATCAGTGGGAAGAAAGTGCCTTAAAAATGCCAAAAGTTCCCCTATGTCAACTTTTTCTAATCTAGAAAAATAGAATTTTGTTTGACAGGATAAGGATGATAAACTGTAAAAAGTTATCCTGTAAGTTATTCAGGTTTATCCAGCAAACAAATGCAGCCTGCATAACCATGTAACCCACCATTTACAAGTATACTTTTCCCTTTGAAATTTCTAGCATTAGTCCATCCATCTCTTTCCAAAATAGCTTCTAAATTTTTCATCACTGGTAGTGCATAAAGATCTCTCTACACAAATGATTTCCTCATCTGAATCCAACTTCCAAGCTACCAATCTATTACCTAACCTTCTCAACACCTACCATTTTATCTGTCATTTCTTAATCCACCAGTGTGATGATCCACATAAATGGAAGCATCACAATTTCCTAAGAATTTGCTCATCTCCATTTAAGTTTTATAATAACAAGCAAAAAATAAGTCTCCTTGGGTAATATCTATTATCGGCTCTCTCTGCACTTTCCATTTTTCAGGAACAGTTTATTTTCTTGCCTTTGCTCCAATTAGGTGCCACCATAGCTCAATGTTTCTAGGAGATTACCTAAGTCTAGTCACAGAACATTGCTAAGTGATGCACTAACTCTCCTCTGTTACCACAGTAGGGTTCCATAGCCACGGAACACCCACACCTCATTATCACAGCAGCTACAGTTATGAATCTGAGTCTTGTTCCCACACATCCAACTTAAAGCTCTCTCTCTCTCTCTCTCTCTGAATTTATATGATCCAACATTCTGATTCATGTTAAGGCTTACTGCTAACTTATAAATATCCAGTACATGTTATAGGCATGCAGACATCACATAAGAGTGTAGAAGTGCCTTGTACAGACTCTACCCTACTTATCCTGCCTCCATTTTATTGGACATGACCCTGTCACTCCATCTATCTCTCCAGTCTTTTCTATAATGGATCTAAAAAAACAAATTATGAACAAGCTTCAAATCTATCGATGATGGTAAGAACAAAAATTCAAAACACTGTAAATCTTTCTTGACTTTATTCTAAGAATTTACTAAAACAAAAATTATATTCTGCTTATATAATACAAGCTAAAAATCTTTCCAATAAAATAATGATAAAAAAAAGCATCCCAATGCACAAGACTCTTGCCAGCGTGGGCAGATTGCACAGCCTTACCGTTAAATGCGGGAAGGCTGTTTCAATGTTTCAAATTTATAGCACCTAGGTCACAATCAAGCAACCCTATTATTGCGCCAATGCCTACTAAATTTTAAAGCTAAATTAAAGGCTTTGATTTTTCTTTATAAGAATTCAACACTTCAATCCACTAAACACACATTACATATAAAATCATCAAGTAGCTGCTCAATTTTACGATAGCCCTACTATTGAGGCATGGACCACACTTGCCTCATCTCCAATTAAAAAAGTAAAAATTGCACCATCATTTGTAAATTAAGCCAGTCAAGTTCCACCATGAAACTTCCCGAAAGATATTGCATTCAGGTCAAATATCTCCCCTCTTGTCTAAGCATTTATCTTTCACCAACAGTCTTGCATACACATGATATTCAATTATTACAATCTAGTAACTAACATTGCGGGTCAACCTTTGGATCATTTAATAGAAAATTGGCATTTAAATGCAAAGAGAGGATCTGGTATATTGGACATCATTTAAGGAAAAGTTATCGCAAGCATAAAATATAATGAACCCCATTGAATGATTGCAGCAAAATGTATGATCAAATAAAAGAAGAACATACCCAAACAAATTCCTGATAGAGCTCCACACGGAACCTTTGGTCCTTTTTCGCAAAGAATGGTTTCGCCTCTTTCTCATTTTCTGTTTTTCAATATCATTGTCGAGCATCCCTACGCAAAGATGCACAGAACAATGTATATAGTCATATGAGATATTACAAGATAGTCCTTCACAAGGAGAAAACTGATTACCACTCGAGCGGATTGACTGAACCTCGGTAGCCCTAAGTGATGCCAACTCTTCAACTAGTGAACGCTCTGCATCACTGTGTACATTAAATGTAATTTAGAAATTAAAACTGAAAAATATATGATCCAAATAATTTATGACTGACAAATATTCTTTTAAAAAAACAAAGAGACAATATAGCAAACGATGGCAGAGCTAGAGAGACAACTCACCCCATAGACTTCCAATTCTCCTTTAGTATGCAATAGTAGTCTACATACTTCCCCCTTATAAATTTTGGAAAAGAATATTGCATCCAAGATATTCCATGAACCACTTATCCATAGAACACTCCTAAATTTCTGGTTTCTTTTCAGAGTGTATCTAAACTAAATAACATGCTTAACTCATAAAATCTTGTACTCAAGTGGCATTTCAATAAAAATAAAAGATATTCATAGTTTAGTTCGCTTTTCCTGCTCTGTACAGGTATTCATGGAAATATAGGAACCAAAAACCTACAGAAAGAGCCTTATAATCACAAAGTCCAAGAAAGAGAACGTTAATGAACCTACCTTGAAGCCAGTGAAAGTCTGATAATATCTTCATCTTTGTCCATTAGTTCCTTTTGTCATGTGTTCATGGGTAAAAATATTATAAGGGTGAAGCAATGTTTTAATCTCTTAAAATTTTAGATAATGGAAGTTCCAACACTGCTTCTTTGGTCCCCCCGTGTTTAAAATCCCAGCTCCATAGCCACTGGTAGCAAACCTACATCTGGCTAATCTTTTCATTTCCTTTAGTAAATCGTACATATTTAAGGATAAATACAAATAATGCAGATACCCAAGGTCCTAAGAAGTTCTAAAAAAAGTTTAAATGCTTAAAAAAATAGTAAGGAGATAAGCTTATATTTGTTACATTCTAAAATACAAACAGGACTAACGACAGTAACTTAAAATCATCTCAAATCTTCTTTCAAATTATTGATACAAATATAACTAGGATAAATCTTAAATATACAACAGGTAATGGCAAGCAATGCATATTTATACATAACAGTGACATCAATAACTGCACGCAACTTGCTGATTTTATAGAGGTCTCTCTTTCATAGATAACTATAGATGGCATGAACAAATGCTGGTTACTAAGAGAGAATTATAGTCTACACATCAGAATCAAAGAATGGTTCCATCCCGAACAATTACTGTGTTGAATTTCTTTGATGTTCTAAATTCCTCCTGCATTGACTTGTCATTTAACATCAAAGAGAAAATCATAATTTTTAATGCCTTATTTTTGGGTAGCATGAAATAAATATGAAACTAACATTTCTTTTTTTCCCCAAGAAGGCCCCAACTCCCAAGCATTGCCTGGTCAAGCTAAGATAGAAGAAGACAAACAGCTATTGAATATAAATCTCAATCATCATAACCTCTGTTCAGGACTTGTACAGAAAGCTATGAGCTAAGTCTGTAAAAAAAAGGTGGCTGCGCATTTTATGAGAACCACATATTTGGACCAAAATCATTTTGACAGCCCCAAACTGGCCAGCCCCCAATTAGGGACATTCTCAGCTTCTGCTTGTTGATTGGTGGAAGTCTTAGGAATATAAAGCACAAGCAGAATGGGAGTTACTCTTCTGAACCATGCAAGACCTCTACTTTTGCTTCCACTCTTCTGCTTTCCCCTTTTCTTTTTCTATGTTTCATTTTATTTTCTTGTTTCTTTCTTTCTTCCTATTTATTTCATTCTTTGAAGCTTGTAGGGCACAAACTTGAACTCATGGTCGGTATTTGAGGAATGTAGATCAAGATTTTCTGCAAGAAGCCAAAAGGCTGTATCTTGTGTGGACCACATAGTCATCCTTCTTTTTATTTTCATGATTTTCTAACACATAGTCATCCTTCTTTCTTTCTATAATTTTCTAACACAGATCTGCCAGGCTGCTACAATGATCTGAAGGACCATGAGAAATACAGGCAGCAATCCTCGTGCTTAGTTGTATGGTTTGCATTTCCACTGTGTTTGTGTACCTTTTCATACAAAGTGGATCTTGGTACATAAGGAACACTCACGTCTACACAGAAATTTAATTATAAATTATTCCCAATTTAATAATAAAAAATTTGGGATATTTGTTTCTTGCATCAGAACCACATCATAACACCTCAGACCCATAGCCATATTTGATAGGTATGGCAACAGGATCTCTTTTGGAGTATCCATGCTTCTGAGGTTCATGCATCAGTAATAGTCAAACACCAACTTGTAACACATGAGTAAATATAAGAATTCAATGCATACTTTATTAAGTTATTTCTTCTTTAGTGGTTCATTGTGTTCATGACTAGAAGGAACTTTCAACCAAAAAACATTGAAGATATGTATACTTGCTGTAGCTTCTAACATCTGATTGAAGATATGTTGCAAATAGTAGAACTAACCAAGTAATGTGTAAGATCACTCCTAGCCTATCTTATTTTTTGCAGATTGTTTATTGCATTTTGCACCTCTTTCCTATCCCTTCCTTCTGCAGAGCCCTCAGGTGTTTGACTATAGATCTGCCTATTGCCCTTTATACGAGGCAATTTAGAGTCTATTCCAACTTTTCTATAAAATGCTTGTTTCAATATTGCCATTTGAACCACCATTTGTTACCAAAATTAATTCACCTAATGCTTTGATTATATTGCCTTCATTTTTTTTTTGCACTAATAAGAACAAATAAATTTTGACAAACACAAAAGCTTGAACACATGCAATCTGCCGTCAACCCTAAAAGCACCTAAATACCTTCTAAATTTCCTAATTGCTGCTCCAAAATTGCTCTACTTAATTTATTAAATACCTCAAAAAATAATTCTCACAATGCTTTGATGATATTGTTTTTCTTTTATGCATTACATAGAACAAATAAATTTTGACAATTGCAAAAGCTTTAAAACAAGCAATGTGACATCAACCATGAAAGCAGCTAAATACCTTCTAAATGTCCTAATTGTTCCACTTAATAGCACAAACTACACTTCAGTTTGGTCCTACTTTTTTCATTGAGCACAGAGATCACTAATTTTCAAAAATGAAAATTACACATGCACAAGAGCGCACTCGCACACAAACACATGCATGCACATGCATGCACACACACGTACAGGCATGCATGACCCATATGCATGCCTGCACGACCTCCCATTCATCCATACATACATACATTTCTAGCTAGTTAGTTAGCTATAAAAACAAACAAACACACACACACACACACACAGAGTCATGTGTGTCCGCACACACACACGTGCATCTCCATCAATTCATACATACATACATACATTTCTAGCTAGTTACTTAGCGCATTTCTAGTTAGTTAGCTATAATGTCAACAGAACTTTAATGCGTTGCTGAGCTTGCTATTTATTAGGAGACGTTATACTTCAAATGGAACCCACACAATTCACTGGCATGTTCACATAAATGGATTGTTTACCAAGGGTAAAAGCAGGTTTTTGGGTTTCCAGAGATCTCCAGATCATCATGAACCATCTAGAACAAAAAAACAAAAAAAAAAGTTTAGGAAAATACTGCACCATGCTGGTTGGCCTTTTATAATCATGACTAAGCTGTTAAGCATAGAACCATACTACAATATACTGGGTCAATATACCCCCATAATATGGATCCAGAATGAGACTAGCAGGCACACCATGTGCCTTCCCCGCAATGTATTGACAGGTAGTCAGTATGGTGTGCACACACTACAATCAAGAATAGTTCCCTGCTGGTTTCCATAGAACCTTATGGTTAGTCCAAAAATATGCAAAAACAAAATAAAATTATTGTAAATCATAACACATGAAAAACACTAAAAAATAAAATAAAAAGCATAACTTTCTTCATGAAGTCAAAGAAAAACATAGCATGTGAAAATATTCATATTAGTGAACTTACTTTTTAATGACATGCATATGGATTTTGTAATATTAAAAATGGGAAAGATAAGGGAAAAGAAGCAACTTCCTGAGAAATCCATTGCTAGAAATTTTAAATATTATCATAAAAGTGATGGAAAAAAAGAGAGTTGAACCTGATATTTTTTGGGATCTCTACCCTTACAGTAAAATGATGATCACCTCGAACTGAAGGTCTCTTCATGTTTGGAACTCCCATGTTAGAGAACTTTAGTGTCTCTCCTGGTTGTGTACCAGAAGGAATTTGAAGATCTTGGTATCCTTCAATTGTTTCCACCTGAAATGGCATTTAGCTTTCCATTTCACATATGATAAAAAAATAATAATAACCAATAAAATTAATTAAGCACAAAGTGTTATCAAATTCTATTTAAAAAAAAAATTGTACATCAAATGTGCATTTACAATTCAGACATGGTACAAGTAGCTAAAAACAAATAAGTTACTCCTGAATGGCATTACTGGCCAAATGCATGAGACCAGTTCTTTTATTGAACTTCTCCAGTTAGCCTTGATAAATAGCAACCAAATATTTTTAATATCTAGAACAATGGAAACCAGTTTGATTAGTTATTAATAAATTAATCATGGTTTAATAGGCATCATTATTTAAAAAATAAATTATACCAGATTTAAACTAGATTAGCTACTTAGATTATATTGATGAGCCATATATGCGTTTTGTGGATTTGGAAAACTACCTCAATGGAATCCGCAAGTCCTCAAAAAAAGACAAATCACTACTAATTTTTTTCACATGGTTCTCACCAAAGTTGCAACCGACTCAAAAAGTAGCTTGACTAACAGCCGACCAACAAACATGTTTAAGGGTCAATCTGGTTTCTACTAGGTCAGTATGCGGAATACTTTAGAATCAGACAAACAACCAGACTCCCTAATGACTTGTCTTCTTGCAGGCCCAACACAGCAATGTGATACTAAAAACCAATAAAACAAGGAACAAATCCACAGAAAATATATAGATATAGAAACAAAAAGAGTCCATAACACTCCAAAACTACTAGAAGGCAAAAGTAAAAAGATCTTTTGTTCCTTTTAGATCCAATTTGAGGGATTTCCTAATTACCTTTTATTATAAATAAAAGTTAATGGACAAAAGATTTGAAAATGATTTGATAAGCTGATAGAAAGATGAAGATTATACAGCAATTTTTTTAGAAGGTTTGGAAGAAGTAAAAGAGAAGCAATGCTGACAATGTTACCATTACTGTAGTTCCTAGTATTGCTTCAGTGTAATCTACGCAGACATCTGAATACAAATTAAGACCCTCCCTCCGAATTCCTGGTTTCTCACTTACATGGATGAAAAGATAAAGATCACCAATTGTACCCCTGCATAATAAATTACATGATGATCAATACAATTCCATAGTAACTAGGAGTATTTGCACATTGGATAAATAATAAATGTAATGCATTATGCCTACAATATGCCAGCAAAGAAGAAAGAACATTGTTATTGAGAAATATACAGAATTTAGTATTTCATGAACGCAAGGATAATCAAAAAAAACTCATGTTCCCTCTGTGCAAGTTGAGTCAATGTCACAAGCCGCAGAATATGCATGAAAGAACATTTAAAAGCCAAAAATTTTTCTTTTAAGAGAAAAAACTACTTAAAAGTCCATTGAGAAAAACATATTTATGTATATTGGGCAGAGATTGTATAAGGAGATCTAAAAAATACACAGATGTAATTCTGTTGTATATGAAGCGTTCCCTACATCAATTTTAAAACCAAATAAATCAGCCATCTTGGTGGATAGCCTATACAAGATAATCTCAGATCTCTGTTTATCTTGGCCGAGATGGAAGGTTGAGAGAATTCAAAAAAAGGCCAAGATTTCAGAGATGTAGGCTACCAAGATATAGGATATAAGATATCTAACTCTTGCCCAATACAGTACAATGAAGATCAACTGTCATCTTAAGGCATTGATTTTAATATTAGTAATAAAACAACCTGTTTAAAGTTGTAAAAGTAAGCTTGAATAGTCCCAGCTGGTACATTGATATCATGTCAGTTGATATCCCAGGATATTTAATGTTAGTAACCAAAAAAGCCATTGAATGTCATAAAAGTAAGCTTGAAAATTCCCTGCTGATATATTGATATCATGTCAGCTAATATCCCAGGATAGATTGGTTTGAAAGTATATAATAAATTGGCTAAGATTTTATATATGTCACACTTGATGAACGTAGACCATACAAACAGATATCTCAGCCAAGATTATGGCCAACATGAAAACCTCACTTCCTAGAGTTAATAATTGAGTTCAGAAGTATATCAAAACTTCCTAGTTCAATTTTCAAATAAAACATAATAATAAGGCTAACAAGTAAAAATAATAATAATGAGAAGAACTCGAGCATACATGGCAAGCCCTCCCAAATAAGAATAGCTCATCTCTAAGTAATAATTTCTTTGTTCATCTCTCGCTACAAAAACTTGCAATTTTGCCTTTGTTAGTCCTATATGAGTCCTTGTGCTCGTCCAAGCCTTTTCCCATCAAATATGGTGTCAGTCATAGAGCATAACTCCATGCAAAGAAGGCTTCATAGCGGGATTGACCAGATTTCACAAACAGCAGTCAACCTGTCGTCAGTTCTCTAGAAATTAGTCCCAAAATTCTATGCAAACCCAAATCTAGGCAAGAAAGACCTACCATGAAACCTATAAGTCTGGTTGATGGGATTGAAGATCTACCTTACTAACTGTACTCCAAGATCATATATACTTTTAGTTCCAGATAGCTTTCGATTTTGGACTATACATTTAATTCCACAATAGTTGGGGGAGCATTGAAAATTACACTAACATGACAAATCTGTAGATGAATAGTCACTCAACTGCTTATTACAAACAAAACAAGGCAAAAGATTAATTGAATAGATTGAAGAATTGGAAAAGTGATTCAGAAAAAGGATACCTAATATGTTTACATAAGGTGCTGCAACTAAGAAAAATACACTCACCACAACAATGAAGATGCATACTTGTATAATGAAATTATCAAAGAGTTTCGAAACTCCAAGTATCAACAAATGTGTGATGTTCAAATTTATGCTGTGATTAAGGAACTTTATCATGGTTGTGATTCTTGTCAGATGCCTACCTTTTCTTGTCGATGCTTCCTTCTCCCTGAACTCGAATGGTGGATCCATCACTAACACCAGCTGGAATATTGACTCTGACACTTTGCTTAACCTGCACTCTGCCTTCACCACTACAGCTTCTGCACTGATCAGTGATTGTTTTACCATTGCCACCACATTTTGAGCAAGTAGATACCTACAAATCATATAAAACCGTCTCTATAGATAATGGCAGGGAGCTTAAAACATAGTCAAAAGCATACAAACAGAACAGGTAGAAATTTTTAACTTTGTGGTATTCAGAAACAAGTTTATGGAATTCCAAAGTATTTAAAACTACAACTGTAGAGGAATATAAGGCATATCGATATGAAATTCATTGAAGAAGAATTAAACGATGTTATGTGGATTTTTTTTTAAAAAAAATTATGTACTAAAAATGATCCCTCATGAACAGAGGAGGATTACCGTTATGGCATCCATGGAACTGTGTTTTCATTTGGAGATAAAAATTGCTTGCATTATTTTCTGTTCAACAATATACAGTGCATCTTGAGAGTGTAGATTTTCTAAGTAACTGTGCATGCTAATCTAGTTTGTTTATTGCAATTGCATATTTTATTATTATTTATTCCTTCGATAAACAGAAGAATATAAGAAACATAATTACTTATTTATAATTTTTTTTATTCATTTACAGATATATGTTTACATTGTCCTAGATAATATTGTTTTAATTAATCAACAAAAACATCATCATTGACAATCATGCTCCAGTCCGTGCTCTTGGACATTAATGACTCCATAAATAAAAAAAGAAAAGAAAAAGAAAGGTCATTTACCTTCCTTAACAATTAAGCAAGTTTCTCCCAACTACCAAAAAAAAACTGATCAACCACAGAGCTACCATCCAAATAAGTTGACTTAAAATTTATTGTGTTAGGTGAAAATACCACTTAGGATAACTTAGGATATAAGTAAAGAAATCAGGAATCTGAGAGCAATGTTAGAAAAAGAAGCATGCTCACCCTAGCTTCAAATCAAGAACTCTTCTAACACAATTATCACCTTACCTGAGACACTACTCCAAATGGTGTTCTCTGGGTTTTCATCACTCCACCCCGACCCCTGCACTCAGAACATGTCTTTATGCAATTGCTAGATTTTGCACCAGTCCCATTACAATTGTTACAAGTTTCAAAGCGAGTGACATTTAGTTCTTGTCGTCCTCCGAAAATTGATTCTTCAAAGCTCAAAGAAAGATCATAGCTGCAAAATAGATAACAATCGTCAAGCACCCAATATTTCAGAGAAGAAATAAATTGTATCCTGTTCCATGGAACAGCAAACTATGTTTTCTGAGATGTTATCATCAAACATCTAGAGAATAAAGTGTTATAATTGACAAAGAATCAAGAAGAGCACAGTTTTTTAACTGGATGACCAGCATAACTCATAAGTGATAGAGCAACTCTTCCTGAGCTTTAAGGAACTTGGGAAAATGTGTTGTTGGTTTTCCCTACTGAACCATGCTCATCTTTTAAGCATGACAACCAGGGGAGATATGGTAAGGATATGCATCACTGATTCCCTCACAGTTTTTAAGTTTTTGGTTTCAAGCAGTTTGTCAACAATTGCTTCAAAAAGAATTGAATGAGGAGCTGCACAAGTTGAAAATCTCATGCACGCTATGGAGCAAGTAGTAAAACCAATTTATATGCAAATAATCTTGTTTTCTCCATGTTACCATATCCTTAGAATGATTTCTGTAAAGAATCACTAAACTCAATCATTTGCTTCTGTTACCCCTTTTTTTAACCGAAAAAATTGGGTGCTGTTGCAGTATTTGCTAAATTCAAGGATCAAAAATTAGTTAAATTTAACACAAACCTCTGCCACAGGATTAATCAAAGTTGATGACTACAAGAAAAAAAGAGCACCAACCAATATACCACAAAGAGAAGCCGACAGGTGCATAAGGATGACTTTTTTTAGATATAAAAAAAAAAAAAAAAAAAAACTTGCCTCACTATAAAAAATTTCTGCCAAAAAGCCCATAAGACATCAGGATTAAGCAAGCTCAAGAGCCTGAGGCAAAAAATATAAGTTCTAAATTGTTCAGCATAATGATGCATCATTTAATTTAGTCGGTACCAAATGTTAGTGTTCCCTTATATGTTTAAAATTATGCCTCTAATGCAATTTGTATTTATGACAACTTATAAAGAATTTTTGTAGTTCACTATTATCTATTATTGAAGAACAACACATTCCAAAGGATTTCTCTCTGTCCCAAAAGTTTTCACCATTGCTATTCTAAATTTTGTCAAAAGTCCTATCCTATATATTCTCCAATGGCTTTTTGGTTCCCAGGTTTCATGGTTGGCCACTTCTAGTTTCTGGGTTGTAGGTTGCTAGGCATGAAATATTTCCCCAATTGATAAGGTCTAATTTCAGCTTGAGCTCAAGTCTTTGTAAAGCATACTCTGGTGGGCTAATGCTTTTAGATGATGTTATCCATCTATAAATATCAATGAACATGATTATCCTACAATAATCATTCAAGAGAGGTAGAATATGGAAAGAGGAAAGAGAATCCTCTAAAAAGTAAGACAATGCTGCACAAGTTTTGAATCACAAACACAAGCTGATCTTCATGTGCTACAATAACTGTTCAAGAACATCTCGTGTAGAGGCAAAGCAAGCATAACAATATACTTGAACTATTAATCTCATAAAAATTTCAAGAAAACTTTCTTTTCAAAAAGGGAGTAGAACAATCACAACAGGTTGCTTGTGAATAGTGACAAAGCCATTAAATGTTTACCGAATATCAAGTCCTTGGCTGCGATTAAATTTTGTATTGAAGTTGAGTCCCTCAGGGTCTCCAAAAAATTCATTTGTCTCACCAAAGAATGCATTAAAGACTTCAAAAGGATCTATCTGCAAATTTTAAATGAAAGTACCTGGCTTAGTCATTAAGTCACTAGACCGCAAATAATGGACTAAAAAGGTTGAATTATGATCATAACCACCACATGATGCCATGAAATAGGTAAATCACATTACAAGATGACTGAAAGTTTAAGTATTAACTACACACACCAGCACAAAATAAATAAATAAATAAACAAAAATCTTACCCCCTGCATACCAACTCCATCCCCTCCATATTCTCCCTGTAAACCTGCCTCACCATAGTGATCATATAAAGATCTTTTCTCATCATCTGATAACACCTATAGGAGGCATACATCAAGATATGACAGAAAGAAGAAGAAATGTAGCAATGACAAACATCTTGAAATAAGAAAACAAGGATTGAGCTTCTTTTTTGGCATAGCATAGCCAGAGAAAAATTAATAGTATATGTAACAGTATAGATCAAAAGGGTGCAAATTAATTTATTTTTGACTCCCATATAAACAAATGATGCTAAAATTTAATGATAGGCTTTATGAAGAAACTGGAACAGAAATGCAAGACATGCAATTAGCAAAGCCAAGGGCATTGTTTCAGTCAACAAGCTCATTCAGATCTTGACTAGAAATTGGCATCAGCAAAATCTCAGACCCAGCTTGTTGTGCAAAAAGAAGTTGAAAAGCAAAACTTATACCTCATATGCAGCACTAATCTCCTTAAACTTTTCTTCGGCCCCAGGGCTCTTATTCATATCTGGATGATACTGTGATGAAACAGATAGCACGTTAACAACTGAAGATGATAAAATATGAAGGTGGGGGTGTGTCTGACTGAGAGATTAGCAGTTAGAGAACATTAGGTTAATTTAACTTATCTTAAGAAATTGAAAAATTTGCATGCATTTAAAATTATATTAAAAAAAATCTAATCGGGGTTCATCAAGAATAAAAAAGAATAACTACAAAAGCATTCCTAAGAAGAAACCAAAAAAATGCCATGTTCTCTCTTCCTGGCACACAGTCTCAAGTTTGATCCTTCTATTTTAGCCTTCCATGTCCTGACCTCCACCTGATCATTATGCAACCAATTATCCCCGCTGAAGATAACTACCTGACAACCAATTGACGGACTGAAACAGCAATTCTTATCAACCAACCTTGCCTTTGTGGGTACTAAAAAGCAAGCTGACGAAGGACACAGGCCTCTTAAAGATGGTAGCTTGTATGATAGAAAGATTCCGGTTTGCATGAGCTTTAAAATCTTGGAGAGGATGGTTAAGAGGTATTTGGGGAAAAAAAAAAAAAATCAAAGACAAGGATTTGCCAATGGAGGTAAAGGGGCAGCACAAAAGGACCCTCTATAAAAAATTTTTATATATATTCGTATCTGGATGCCCAAGAAAAGCAAGATCACAGAAATTATCAAAAAAAAAAAAAAAAAAAAATCACTGCATACTAAGACGTATTATCTCACCTATTTACGGCACGATTAGTTCGGCCGGAATCATATGCTCCACGGATATTAGCTTTTTAGAATTCTCTTTTCAAGGTTTTACATCATCATAGTCTTAAAAGTCACGACCCCTGTTACATGATCTCTCATGTCCATACCAACCTTTTCTTTTTATAACAGGGAAGTAGATACTAGCTGACAAATCCTTAATTTATTAAAATTTTTGGTTTCCGAACATCACAAGCAAACCGAGAAAGAAATTACGATACTAAATTCCACAACGAACTGCTGACCGGTTTTTTTTTTTTTCCAAAAAAATTATTTCCAATATCCGATAAGGGTTTGCAAGAAACCTTGCGAGCGAGATTCCGGTAGGAGCTCTTGATCTCCTGAAGTGTGGCGTTCCGGCTAACGTTCAGCGTCGCGTAGTAATCCGAGGCTTTGGCCCTGACCACGCCACCCCGTCTGCGGCGAGGAAAGCTCCATCTGGTGCTAAAGAACTGGGAATCTCCGCCGGAGAAGCGCAGGCCGCCGTCGGAGAAGAAGGAGGCGGAGGAGGAGGAAGCGAGCCGCGACCGCCGGGCCGCGGGAGATGGAAGGAAGAAGGGGAGTCTTCCGACTGGAAACAATGGCTTCGATGGGAATGAGGGAAGGCCGGCGGCAGGGAGGTGGAGGACCGCCATGGCCGGAGGCGAGCGAGAGGGATCCAAGAAAATGGAGAGAAACCTCACAAGAACCCTCTCTTCGGCCCAGCTTTTTACAACCCTGTGAAACCTCTCTTCGGCCCAGCTTTTTACAACCCTGTGACACGAACGAATGAGTCCCCGGGCAAGGTTTTAGAGTCCGATATCTCTAGGCTAGGACGGTGGTGGAAAACCGATACTGATATGGACCGACACGCGATTTTTTGAACATTATTTTTTTTTTGGGTTCCTTCTTCTTCTTCTTCGGAGTATATTTACTAAAAACACCCTCTATTCCACGTAATTAGAGATAGAATAAACGGATTGGATGTTTTGTTTAAAATACCATGATACGTTTGGTTCACTTGATTAGATTTTTTTTTTATATAAATACATGATAATTCAGGGTGTTATAGAAAGTTTTATTATCTAAAAGTAATTTAAAGGATTGATCAATATATTTATTGCTGTGTTAGCTAAATTCATTCAGCTTAAGGACAGGCTTTGGTCTGTGTCATTTCAAGGCACATAAGGCAAAAAGAAAAAAAAAAAAAAAAGAAAAAAAAAAAAGAAATTGCTCTTGGAACTCCCTTACGAACAGAGGTCTTGGCTCAACTTAAATATTAATTACTTCAAGTAGTTTGCTATTCAAGCTTGAATTATTACAATAGAATTTGGCACAATATGTTTTGAAAGTCCTTGAAGGAATTGAATGAGCATAAGTAACCGATGTTTTTTATAGTTTCTTTTTATTTTTATATTTTTAGTTAATTAAGCCTAAAGTTTTAAGTTGATTTCATTTCTTTAAAACTTAAACAAAGATTACAATACCTTCTATTAAAAAAAAAAAAAAAACATGGCTTAGAGAGTGAGAAAGAGCTCTCTTTATATTCATCAATCCATATGAATCATCAATCGTAAAGATGGAATAGATTAGATGGAATGACTTTGAAATCCATATAAATTTAAAAATAAAAGGATGAGCAAATCTATGGCTTACACCTAACTAAATTCATCTCTCTATGTGTATAATATTTATATGAATTATCTTTTTCTACGTATGAATCCATATGGATCATGAATTGTAAAGATGGAATAGATTAGATGGAATGTCTTTAAAATCCGTATAAATCTAAAAATAAAAAAATAAGTAAATCTAAGGCTTGCACCTAACTAAATTCATCTTTCTTTATGTGTAATATTTATATGAATTATCTTTTTTTTTTACGTATGAATTTAGATTTTATTTTGATGAACTAAGAATTTTAAAGCGTTTTCCTTTTCTATTTCTTTAGTTCTATTTTATTTTGACGAACTAAGAATTTTAAAGCGTTTTCTTTTTCTATTTCTTTAGTTCTTTAGTAGGCCGAAGAGGTGGAGCCCTCAATTTGTTTCAGCGAAGGCCCGACTTGAAAAGCTTTTTTCAGCGAAGGCCCGACTTGAAAAAGCTTCCCATCATGCCACAAGGCAGGCAGTTACCACTCCGTAGTCGGGCCAAATTGGCGTATTACCAAACCACGCCCCTATTGCCACAGCTGTAGAGTCTTTTGAGAATACGCCTCAACCACCAATGGTTAACGGTGGCTCTGATGAGTGGTTTCGCTAGAATAGATAATAATGAGATCATTATTTTAGAAAATGATGCCGAGATGAGTACTGACATTGATCCGCAAGAAGCGACACCAGCAACACTTGCCGAGAAACCGACCAGCGACCCCGGCGACCATCATCATTGATTTGGTTCACACCGCATTTTTGAGAGTTTTTAACCCTATCTAACTCACTCAGGTGGCACATTAACGATTAAATGTTAACTAAACCTTCCCAAATAAAACAAAACGTCAAGTTAAACACGCGAAGATTAGATTGGAGACGAATGCCCAAAATGAACAAAGGATAATAGAAAGAACACATGTAGAGCAGACCAGTTAAGGCTGATTTCATCATCACCATTAAGTGTATAAATAACATAGCAATGAATTAAAACAAGTGACCTTTGATTCTAAGGATTTTAACTGTTGAGTTAAATCTCTTTTTTGCTAGTGTAACTGATGGCTAAAAACAGTTAAGTCTCTTTATTGCATCGTGTTCTTTGATACAGCCCAGTAAAGGTTCAAGTCAAAACATAAGAATGCATTGTAGGCTAATTTAAAGCTTGTATGCCTTCTGCATTCGAAGTACAGTACGCATGGAGGCATCATAGCTTATTTACTATTTTATAAAACCCAAGATTACCTCCATCTTCACATATTTGGCACTGATTTTACAGACGGTGCCAATTCAAGTGCCTCATGGTCAGGCACAAGATGACATTTACATTACCGAATCCGCTCATCTAATTTCCTTAAAGGATAGAGCATCTAAGAACCAAACCCTTTTGCTCCATCCTCTGGTCGTCATTGCCTGCAAACGTTTATTATTTCATTAAACTGCACGGCTCGAGCTATCACAACATAAATACAAGGGATTTAAATATCTAATAACTGGGTGCTAAAATCTGACAGACTTGCCTTCTGGAGGCTGGTAAAGTTTCCTGTTATGAGGAGCTGACATTTCTTTCTTCAAATTGACAAGTATGTCCTCCATGGTGTACTCCCTTTGCCAGTTTGCAAGCATGGGAAACAGGTTTGGTTCAACCTGGCAAAATTACAATATAATTAGCCAAAATTAAATGCTTCATCAGTACTAAATACAAGATAAAATCTTGACTAGTATTACCACCCCAGTTTCCTGATTTACACACGTCATGTTTATCCGAGTCTGGAATCGTACAGTTGGTGGATTATCTGGATAGTCTTTGTCACAGACCAGCTTCAACTGATATATCCGGCCCTCATGAACAGTCTGAAAGATAAATGCCGCAAAAATTATTTGGATTTCATCAGAGGCATAACATATTCAGTGATTTAATCAGAGTAAGCAAGTCAGAAGCATACATTGTGTGGACCAATAATTGTCCCAGTCCAGGAACGCATATAGATATCATCAGCATCATCCATTCCATAGCTGACAGTTCCATCACCAATACCTTTCTCCCCTCTCTCAAGCTCTTCCAGCAATCTGAAGTTTCTTGGAACTGAAAAAAACAAATTCGATGGTCTAGTTTCATATGCAGTTATGCACAATTAATTGCCTTCTCAGTAATAGACACGCTCATGCATGAGACGTGCAATGACATCAAAAAAGGAAAAAAAAAATCAGAAACATAAGCTTAAGCAACATTTCATTTAAGCACATAATTGGATTATGGTGCGAAATAAAACAATGATGCGCAATTCTGGTGTGAAATTAAATTGAAAACAAATGAACAATAGGAAAATTTCAAAAAATCAAGGATCCAGATATTACCAAAATGGACATGCCAATGAACTTAAATCTCATGATTAATACCAGGCCATCAATTGCCCTATGTACAAGGATGCATGACCGCAACTTGTAAGGATTTTTAAAGTCACATTGTTATGCTTAAAGCTGACGTTCTGGATCTCAGTTAATGAATCTGACCCAACCTGAACCACCTAATCTAGCTCATTTGTAGCCAGCCATAGGCTTGGTTCTGGGTCAAGCGAGGCTGAGCAATCAAAAATTTCGATTAAAACAGTCTGAACCAACAATCAGCACATACAATATTTTAATAAGAATAATTTAGACAGATACTTATAATTATTTAGTTATTGTAGATCTAATTTTACCATATACATCAACAGACCCAATGCCTGGGTCACATCAGGTTAGGTCCAATCATCCAAACATTATTTCCAATGCTTCCCCTAATCTACTAACTTTAAAAGCACTCATATTTCTGCTTTCACACAGATACATCAGGACATTCTCATCATCCCCCCCCCCCCCCCCTCTCTCCTCTTCCCAAAAAGGGGATGGAAGCATCTTGATCATGTTTATTTAATCAATAAAATTTGTCTTAGGTTATCTCTTTGATTTCTATGCAATAAAAACAAAATGGCAGAAGGATCAAATTGAGGTAATTCACTGTCATCAATTATTGTCCCCCGATTAGATTATAGGTTTCCACTCCCTTCCTTCCCTTAAAAAATGTAACACTTGATCATCAAAGTTAATCTTTGATTTCTATACCAACTATATTACACATCAGATTGAACCATTGTCCTCCAAACCTTCAAATTCCAAATTTAGCATCCATATGTACTCCAATCACATCAATGACTTCTTTATCTACAATAATAATATAAAACTGCTACAACAACAATAACAACAACAATAACAACAACAACAAAGCCTTAATTCCAAACACAAATAAAGCTGCTATATATATTACAAATTGATCAATGGGATAACTAAAAAGTAACATAAACTTATAACCCAAGCTCCAATTAATATGGCTATGCCACTACTGGAAACTATTTTGTCATGTCACGGCTAGTCTGAGTGCTAGTCACACTCAATATACTTTATTATATAAATTTTTATACTGAAACTATGTTGTTGTCATGGCTAGTCTGAGTGCTAGTCACACTCAATATACTTTATTATATAAATCTTTATACCTTGACAACCGTTAAACTTCTGGTCACAACTTATCACATGCTTTCTTTGTGTCAATAATGATTGTGGATTCTTTTTAACTAAGAAGGACCCATATGTGGATCCCCCCCCCCCTTTATGCATTTTCATCATCTGACTTTAACAAGAAGACAACCTCAATAACTGGCCTTCCTAGCGTTTGGTTCTTCAAGATTGCTATCATTTGCCTCCATCTTTGTTCCGATGTGCTCGCACAAAACCTCACACTGAAGCTTATAAAATTGATTTAGTGATTATGCACTTTGGTGCATCTCTGTTTTTCTTAAAAATTGCATCAAGATACAAACTCTAATAATTCGGTAATATATTGTTTCAACAATCCATTGAATAAATTGAAAAAAAAAAAATGACCCGCAAATTGAGCTTCAATTTTCAAAACTTTCCACATAAAATATATAACCAATCTAATGATTTGATGGAGCTCAGAACAGTACCTTGTACCTGAGAATGATGACAACCCAATTCTTGTATATCATCAGCAAAAGACAGAAGCTAATCAATTTAACTTTAGCATGACAAAAGAAAATCTCATTGAAAATGCAGGTTAATCAAAAACTTTCTGAGACCAAAATTAAGTTTAATTATATCTATATTTCCATTATTTTACATGGCAAGCATACAAATTGTTCCTTTTATTAATAATTTTTGAAAGCAATCTAATAAATTATGATAGAATTATGTGCTTACAACTCTGACTAAACTTATTACAACTTAGCTAACAATATTTTAAGTTCTAAGTTTATATGTACATGTTATACATGAATTATTTTATTCTCTCACATTTGAACATCCAACCAGTCTAAATCAGGGGGAAGAAAAAATATCATGCCAGCAGCAGAATACTGGAAAGAAAAATTCAGATCATATAAAAGTCCAAATGTCAAATATTCATCATCTCCTTTCTCATTTTCCCTTCCCCTTCCACATTTTATTTATGGTGTACACCCTAATTTTCCTTTTGCTATAATGCCTCTGTTTGTGTGGAGTTTTCATCTTGAGTCATTAGTTTTGGAGTTCAAAGCAAAGACTCTCTCTCCTTCCCACCCGCCTATCACAACCCCCTCCCCAACCCAAAAAACAAGAAAAGAAAAGAAAAAACTTCCCTGCCGTCCTGCATCCTACAGCACTCTGAAACACAAGCAGTAAAGAACTCATTATTCCTCCAATAAAACTCGCTCCAGCTCCAGCTGCCATCCCAAGGACTCATTTCTTAGGTTTTCAAAAGAAAGGACAGCATGCTACAAAAACCAAGATCTTCAAAAAATTTGATCCACATAGGATTTCAAAAAATTGCACATTGCGAAGTGACAAGGGCTTTCAAGAATTGAGAAGAAGGCCAATCCTTTGTCAACTTTTCTAGATCTCCATAATACAAAGAATTATCTTTTTTATTAACATGCAAGTGCTGACTAAGGCCCCACTGCAGCAAGTACAGACACTGATAATAATATGGATCACCTATGGACCTACTATGAAAAAATAACAATAGGAATATTTTGACTCATGCCTCAAACGATGTTGTTTGTCTTAAAGACACAATTTATCATCAAGAAAGAATCTAATTTAATGGCGGTAGAACTTCATGGCTGGCCTATAGCCAATACTAATCTAAATCCAAAACCATTACCCAAGAAATATGCTTTGTCTAAATGGCATGTAGGATTTTATCAACCACATGCCTTATGAACCACTCCCTTTCCCCACTTGGTTTGGCCCCTGTCTGAAAACTTTGCACAAGTGGCCTGCAGGCAAGGGAAATCTAAATAAGCTTGTCAATTTAGCACTCTTCATTTCTCAATGGCAACATTCATACATCTCTTATATGACCATTTTATAGGAGGAAAGTGTGCCACCTGAAATGTTAAAGCCACATAAAACCACATTTGGTCTGGTCTGATATGACTCCATCCATATGAACCACAACAATAGTGCTGTAACCAGTATTCATCCAAGCCCCTAGATAGATGTCACAGAACTTCAAGATAATAATATTACTAGATGAAAAGAATGAAAACATGTTATCAGAATGTTTATATGTTTTAGCTAAAAAATTATTATGCAAAAATAAATAGTCAAGAACTTGTTAATATGACAAACAAAATAGTAAATTGTTGAAAACTTGCTTGATAATTTATGCCCATCCATAAATTTTTTAGGAACTTGCTAGTATAAGGTAATATCAGCTTTCATTCACTTCTTTTGCTAATTGGATAATACAAGTAACCTCAAATACCTAAAGGATAGGAAAGTTGTAACGTCTCAAGCCCATCTGCTAGCCTAATTAACTCCATTGGCAGGCCGAAATCACGTGACCAAAAAACTCAAGTGAAAGTTAATGAATAGCAAATGTACTTGAGTTATAAGCACATAACACATTTCTTTCCCATCTAATGTGGGACTAAATTTAGGATATCACAATCTTCCCTCCTTATAATACGACATCCTCGTCGCACGCCACAAGCTAACCAGAATCTATCCCCAAGCCAGGTCGTTGATGTTGTAATGGTGGCTTTACGCCATGGCGAGACTCCACCGTCCCATAGGTAGCCCTTTCCTCATGTCCACCAACTTCCACACACTCGGGTTGGCTCTAATACCATTTATAACGTCCCAAGTTCACCTGTTGGCCCAATCAACTTCGTTGGCGGGTCGAAACCACGTGGTCCAAAAACTCGAGTGTAAGTTAATCGGTAGCAAGTGGACTTGAGTTATAAGCACATAATACATTTCTTTCTCATCCAATGTGGGATTAAATTTGGGATATCACAAAAGTAGTCCCACAATACAAACTACAGAGAGAAACTAGAAAACATATTACAATTTAGCATTTATTTTTATCAAATAGCAAACCCTGACCTAATCGTTGCTTCAACCAAATGTTTGCCAAATGACAATAACAAAGACATATAAATGTTTTCTAGATTGGAATAGCTTCTAAAGTGGTCATATTAAGAATAGAAATGTTAGCGACAAGCTGACAAAAGAATGGGAAGGCTTTGGGAAATAAGTGTGGAATATGCAGCAAACAACAAGGGAAAGATAGCTGAGGATCATAAATATACTAGCATAGAGCAATAGAAAAATATTACTATGGAAAAGAAACAAAAAGCAAGCATTCTACTAACCACATGTACTAAACAGAATCTTGTTTGGATTTGTTTTCAAGGTGGGATAATTCATGAATAAGAAAATCCAAAAAGCCAAGGAAACCATCTTCTCCTGCAATCAATGCAGTTAAGAAATTCAGACGAATTTCATCATTTTTTATAAGAACAGTTTTTTAACCCATATAAGTTGCACAAAGTGAAAGTTAATATTTTGAAACACGTCGAATCTCTACATCACCAT
This sequence comes from Metroxylon sagu, assembly GCA_017589505.3. Lineage (NCBI taxonomy): Eukaryota > Viridiplantae > Streptophyta > Magnoliopsida > Arecales > Arecaceae > Metroxylon > Metroxylon sagu. The sequence continues at coordinate 219,161 of JACVBY030000520.1, read as the reverse complement.
AGACACCTCCAGGAGGGTATTTTAAAGATGAGACATTTGCCATCTTGACTTGTGACCAAGACTGAGATGAACCTCGATCATTGTTTATTTCAGCTGAGATGCAAAGTCTGGAATTTTTAGATCTCATCCAATACTTTTGACCAACATATCACAATCCCAACTAATATGTTAGCATGCTATCAATTAAGACATACATCTTAGGAGGTAAAAATTGATACCAGCCAATACGTACATATCATATTGGCCAATTTCTTGGAATTTTGGTTTACATCATCCAGAATAATAGTGGCTGACATTGCCTGTATAACATACCAGCCATGCCCCATATGGTTACAAACCAAGATCTTGGCCAAGGTAAAAACTTTGATGTCCATTAATCACTCCATCATCTAATGTTACTTGGGCATTAACATGGGTCCTGGGAAGACTTGTCAACACATATCCATGATACACATCAAACACTTTAGACCAAGATCACATTCTTGGATTGTCTGTATTTAAGGCCACCGAAGGGTTGGATGCCTCCAATATGTACATATTCTAATAATGCATGAAAAATGATCAATTTGATGACCAATTTTTGAACTCTATAAAAGTATTAATTGTAACCAAGTTTACCAGCACAAACACCATTCTAACATATCATGACCACTTTTTATGAATGACAGTTGGGGTGGCATTATCATGTACTCATGGTTAAATAAATTAAACTATTTTAATTATAAATGAGGTGAAATAACTGGATAGATATTACCTTTTAACATTTTCTGTTTTGCAACATTAAATAATTAGTGTTAAAATTATTAACTTTCTTCTATGTATCCATGTATCTTGTACTTTCGCTTTTGCCAAGATAGATATTTAGCCAAATGTCAGAATCCAAATCTTCTATGTCCATGCAACAATAGCTAATTCACAGAGCCAATTGGAAGTAATTAGTTAGCAATATATAGTAGAAGCTTGTTTTCACAAGGTAAAAGAGAGGATTATCTCAAAGTGGGAGTGCCATATTAAATTTCTTTGAGTAAAAATCATAAGCCACATTCTTTAAATCCTAGCTGATCTACAATGCTGTCATTTTTTAACAAAAGGAGATGAAGAGAGATCCAGAGCCTGTAAAAGTCTACATGCAACACATCCATAATCTCTCTTTCTTCCTACACACACATGCACATGCATTCATAATAGACATAAACAAAGGGGAAAGGAAAAAAACAATTATGGTGGATGGTCATCCTGGTATCAACAATTTCATGATTAGGATTTGCTTCGAGTCTTCTATTTTTAATTTCCTTCTACTTTCATGAGTTTGGTTTTAAAGTAGGCACTAATAAGCTAGTAATCAAACTTCTATGTGTCTTGACATAACCCTAGCAACAAATCTCAAATTCCCAGAGTTAATATCAACTTCAGGACCCTGCTAGAGTCCTCAAGAGTAGGCCAAATGATGGCCCAAGATACTAGCATTGAACAGTGATGATTTTGTCAACATTCTTTGTCAGCCAATGAAGCATCCACAAGGTTAAATTATGCCTTATATACACTGCACTTTTATCAGCACATTCAGTCAGTGGTGGAGCCAGAATTCTATTGAGGGTGGGGGCAAATAATGTTCTTGAGACAGCAACGTTGAATAGATCCCTTTGCACATTTGTCTCTTCATCATACTATAAAACTAGGCAAATAAATATAAAATCACATACTTGTTCCTCTTCCTACTAACCTCAAGAAATAAGAAAAACAAAAGAAAGGGGAGAGAGAGAGAGAAAGAGAGACAGAGCAATTATATTCATATGGGAAAAAAAAAGAAAAAAAAAGAGAGAGAACAATTATACTCTGTTCAAAAGAGAACAATTACACTCAACACATTTCAGATACAAATTTCTTTCTAAAAAGCTAATTTCAGCAAAGAAAAATAGGCTAAAAGACAATAACAGGTAATGCTCCTCTTTTTTTTATTTAAAAGAAATAATCCTATGATAAGAAAAATAATCAGATTGAAACCAGGGAAATAAAACTTAAAAAAAGGAAAATCAGAAAAGAAAAAAACCAGAAGAGAGAGAGAGAGAGAGAGAGAGAGAGAGAGAGAGAGAGAGAGATAACGTGCTCATGTTAGTCTAGAGGAAGAAAATCAAAACTTAATCTTCATTAAAAAATTTTGACGATTAACAAACAAAAATAAAATCCAGCACCCAAACAAAGCAATTGAAGTTGCTTCTCTTGTTCTTCCACTAGCTTTGTCTCCTTTTTTTTTTTTTTCCCCTCCTCCTCAGAATTTAAATCAAGAAGAGAAATATTTTTTTTAGATTCTAGTTTGCAAGCTATAGACAAAGTCGAATAGATGGCTTCAAAGGTTGTTTTGTTGCATTTTATTACCAAGAATATGTTCCGCCTAAGTCCAACATAGCCTTCCACAACTACTGACTACAACTATTGATTATATCTCACAGAAGATAAAAAGAGAAAGCTGCAACCACCTACTAATCTGCACCCAATCAAACAAACTACTACTTTATTCCGGGAAAAACTTCTTAGTTATACATTCCATTCTACAGAAATTTAAAACTTTCTCCGTCCATGCATTCTATCCCATTTCAAAACACCAGCATCTAATTTCCAGAAATAAAAAAAGAAACACAATTCGGGTCACGAGATTTTTATTTACACAGTCAAAAATTTTAATTCTCTTCAGCACAACCACCACCATCACCCCAACTCCAAAATTCATCACAAAAGAAAGACATCGGCGCCTCAAAAAGCGACATCAAAGAATTATCCCATCAAATCTTAACCTAGCCATTTCCTACCAAAAAAAGAAAATTGAAGGAAACAAAACTCCAAGCAAATCAAAGAAGAAACCCTAAAAGCAACGCGATCAAGCACGATCCCAGAAGAGCCCATGAAAGAGGGAAAAAAAATCAAAGAAAAAGTAAAGGAAAGGAAAGAAATCAGGAAGGTGATGACGAGAGCTCACCGACAACCCGCGATCCCTCGGAGCCCATTGCGTCGTCGCTCTCCTTCTATTTGGAGCTTGGGATAGGGGACTGACACTGGGGTTCCCTCGCCTTCCTCTTGCTCCCTCTCCCTCTCTCTCGCCCCTATAGAGAGCGGAAGAAGGGATTGCGGCAAGCGGGGGGAATAAGGGCACGTAGCCGCAACGGAGGGTCACGGGATTCGGGGCTCGGGTTCTCCCCTCGCGAAGGAAGAGAGGGGGGAGAGAGAGAGAGAGGAGACGGCCAACCACTCGCCCCACGAGGTTAGCCTTTTATAACGGCAGAGTAGATGAGTAGGTAATCAGAACGTAGTAGACTAGTAGTATAGACGGCAGCGAAACTGGGAAAGCAAGTGAGCCAGAAGCGATCGGGGAATTTTTTTTTGAAAAAAAAAAAAGAAAAAGAAAAAGGAACAACTTTATCTCCGGTTTTTTTTTTTTTTCTTTTTCCCCATTATCGGTCTCAGACAAATTCGCCCGCATCTACCGACTTTATGTGGGGGACCGCATTTCAATGCCGAATTCTTCGAAATTTAAACGTTGCCCAGAGAGAGGGGTGTTTAATTTAAATCCGCCCAGTGAGGGGTGTCCTATGCGATGATAAGTATTTTTAATTTAAATCGGCCGATGGAGATAAAGATAAAAAATGAGGAAGAATATTAAAAAAATTTATCAGGTTTAGTAACAAAAATATGGACTAAAATCTTCATCTTAAAATTCATTCTTAAAATCTAATTATTTTCAAAATAATAAAATATATAATTATATAAATTTAGATAATTATTAGATTTAGACTCTTAAATTTAAATTTTTTTAATATATTTTTAATATTTACTAATTTATAATAAATTTTTTATTTTAAATATATTTTTATAATTATAATAAAATTAGATTCAAAGTTGATGATAAACTTTAGGAAAAAAAAGATTGGAGATTCTCTGGTATGGAGAGAGATTCTATTCCAATCAGAAGTAAGGATTCGGAAGAAGGGTGGTGATTGGATGGCAAAGATAAGGATAAAGAATATATCTTTCGTCCCAAATCCACCGTCGCACTGCCACCATTACACGTGAAGTATGGTATCGAAGGCCCATTCTGGTCCGTGTCCGACTTTTAACCCGGAAGGCCCAGACTACGATCCAAAACATTTACAATGTCCGACCTTGTTCTCCAGCGATGCGCTCACCCCGCACGTAGAACCCAAGCTTCTTTATGCAGTGGACTAACTGCCAGAATAGAGGGGGCCCCGCCATGGACCCATTCTCCTCCTCCGTCCCAAATGGTCCACCCAACCCCTTCACTTGAAGCATCCTCATCGATATAAAGGGCCATCCCTTTTCGTCTTCACCCAGCCGGGAGATGGAAGCACCCATTGAATCCAGATGGTTGCGTTCTGGGGCCTTCAACCGTTGTTCATGGGATGATAAACCCCTCGGCGAGTCTCATAGCATTGGCTGTCATTTCACTGGGAGAGCTTTTCCTGCCATTAAAAATGAAATCATTTCTCCTTTTTCCAAATGGAGCATAAAGAGGGGCTACAAGTTTATTATGGTTCTGGTTGTCCTGTGTATTGACACAATCATTCCCTCTCCAACCAAATCTTTGAGAGCTTCGAGAGGATGGAAACGGAGCTGGAAGACATTGGGGCCACCTGTCGTTCACCTGCAGGACCGTCCAAAGCGTTTTTTTAATGCTGGGGTGACCGCAACGGCCCACAGCTCAGCCCCTCGCTCGGCTTTCTTGGTACAAACTTTCTATAAACCGAGCGGACTCCACCTTCGCTTTTGTTGGTAGAGGCTCATCCACGGATAAAATCATGGTTTTAAATTTCTACGAGACATATTGTGAAATGTTGACATCTTAATTTTTTTCATCTTATTATTGTTCTCACTAATCTATATTGTGCACTACACTGCTTGAGATGGGAGAAAGAATGCTTATGCTTGCCTACATCATGCCCCAATCTAGATTCTGGGATCTGCAATATGGTATCATTTTGAGAATGTGATCAAGGTGATCCAAGAATTTAGCTATAGCAATAAGAGATCGTTTAGTTCATCATAATCTATCTTGTTAATATGAGATTACTATGTAAATTATTATATTTGACAATTAAACATAGTAATCTGAATAGTAATATTCAATTTCCAGTAACTCAATTCTGATAATCTTAAATTATATTCTTAATTTTTATATAAATATTTAATAATACTTAATTTGATTATATATTAAATTTATACTAAACAATATTTAACTATTTAATATTATATTTTATATTTAATATTTAATATAATATATAATATTTTAAACACTATTATATATTTTTATAATAATATGTAAATATTAAATTTTAAATTATTAATATTTATGATTTTTTGCATATTAAATTATTATATAATATATTAGTAAATATTTATATATATTATATATTAGCATATATTATATAACGAGATATTAAATAATGTTATAATATTATATATAATATATATTAAAATATTTTATAATATTTAAATATATAATATTTGTAAAATTAGTTTATAAAAAAGCTTGATTTTTATAAGAACATTTCATATTCCAATAAAAGAAAGAGAGGATCGCTTAAAAGATAAAAAAAAAGGCTTATAACAAAATTCACATAAAATTTGTAAACATGATAAATTAATTATTTATTATTATGAATCAAATGTAATAATTTTTTATTTTTAATAATCAAATAATCAAATATAAAGTTATGAGAAATATAAGATTTCTCGTAGCATTATATTATCGCAAATCGAACACCATCTAAAGAAAACTGCAATACAAAGTTGCATGACATTGTACCGGTTATCATGTCTCATAAAAGCAGGCTAAGGAGTAATTAAGTCAAGCTTTTAGACTTAATTATTCATTAAAAAGGGGGAAAACTATCTGAAGTGAAGTATGATGATGCCTGTGGTACTCCTATACTTTTATGATGATGAGCAGCCTCTTACCTTCATTTTTATACCCATATGGCTGTTCCATCCGCATTATAATTTACAATGTCAAAGAAAGTGGAAAGAGCATCATTTGGCTTCCTTAGCACTTTCCATGTGGTATAATAATCATTTCAAGTCTAAAGTGAGGCTCTTAAGTCCGTTGCAACAAAAAGAGAGAGGATAACATAAATCAACAACTTATAAAAACGACCAGTTCATGCAGAAGTCATCAGCTACCTTGCAGAGATCTCAAAGCTCCTGTTCATGACATCCTGCTCTAGAGAAAATTGTTTCTGCTGTGTAGAAGAGCTAAATTACTTCACATTCACATGACTGCCATGTAAGCAAAATAAAATATCAGAATTGTATTTCTTAAACAAGATGGACATCATAAATCTCTAATATACAACCATATTTGATTCTGGAATTGTATAAAATAAAAAATAATTTTTTTAAAAAAAGTATGAGTAGATAAGATGATTCAGTAAAAGCAAGATATAATTATACAAACAAAGGTATCCTAGTGACCTAACAACATCTACCAAAGACAAAAAAAATTCATCAGGATTAGTTTTTCAGTTTTCCATTATCTTTTGCAGTTGGGAACCACTCAGCTATCTCATCTTCACCACTTGTTTCATCCAACTCCATGCCGCTTCTAAGACTGGCAGAAGCCAAACCACCATCAGTTTCTTGATTTCTCTCCCCTGAATGCCCTCTACTCTTGGACATGTCTTCCTTCCACTTCTCCCTGGCAAGAGGGTCCTGAGAGAGAGCAGTCCTGCCCCCCACTATTGGAAAATTATCTGCAAATTTATACCATGCATCCAACTTATCTTCATCATCGTCATCTCCATCCTCCCCAGAACTCCAGAAATCTGAGTCTTCTGCTTCTGTTGGCTTCCACTGAACATGCTGTCCGGTGGTGTCATTGCCGTTTCTGACAAATGATATACCAGAATGCTTCTGATGTCCTTGATTGTCATGCTGGGATCCAGCAACATTTCCACCATTCGATGCTTTAGGCCTTTTCCAACCACATTTTAAACAAACCATGTTCCTCCTAAAATTAATATAATTACACCTGCAAAACAATAAAGTATCATGCAAGTGTTCTCATTATTTTTTCAATTTGTCATTCAACAAATGATTCAGAACAAAAAATATTAAAGTTCATTTGAGGAAATATTAATCTCTTGTCTGGGAACACAAGGGAACTCAATAACTAGCTTTAACAAAAGCAACGCAATTTGACTATGTCAATAATTTTGATGATTACCATTACCACAATATAAACCACATCAAAACAAAGTTTTCATATTCAGAGGTGCAGAATAATAAGCAAATGATCAATGACTCACGACACACATTCCCATTCCCCAGGATTAAGCTGGCGTTGGGTAGGCTTCTCATGACACTGCAAGCATTTTGTATTCTTGGCAAAATTCAAGAAATTGCACCTGCAAGGAATTGCAGAAAAATAAAATGAAAATAAAACTATATATGGATTAATTAATCAAGGTCAAGAATCAAGATACCAAGAATCTTACTTCTCACATATCCAGTCTCCTTTCTTTAGAGGAAGATGCTCTTGGTCCTCCTGCAACCTCTTAAACCTCTCCTCAAATTCCCCATTGCAGCGCAAGCATTTGATGTTCTTGGCAAAGTTCAGAAAGTTACATCTGTTAATAAAATCAAGAGATGCCATTAAGAATTAGGAGGAAAAATGATTGAGATGGCATTTGAAGGAAGATCTGTCAGGATACCTGGGACAAATCCAGTCACCCTGTTTCATAGGGACTGCAATTTCGCGCTTGAACAATTGATTCCTGCTTGACTTGTCTAGCCTAGATAAAGGCCTTCCTGAGGTCACTGTCAGAGTACTGGAGTCGAGTTCCCTGACACTGAACTCCACCATTTCATTCAGCAGCTTCCTAACAGATTCTTTAACAGTTTTGTTCAGGCATGCTGGGTTCTCCACTGACCCAGTGATGATATCAAGACCGTGTGTTAATAAAATTCGCATGACATCCACGGTTCTTCCACCTTCATCCTCACGAACCTTCACATATGCCCTCTCACAGCTTCCCCTCAGATTACATGAGCTGCAAACCTGTCAGACAAAAGACAGTATTGGAGATTATCAAAGATAATGCCGTTTTCGTTTAATTTATGCAATTAATTCCTGGCAAGTATTTTTGGCACATACATCTCCTTCCTCAATGCCCACATGAGCCCTCAAACGCTTCCCCGAATTGACAACTTTTCTGTCTATGCTTGGGCATCCACATTTCGCAATAATCTGAATATCCCTCCTTGACAAATATCTGCATCAGAGCCACAAAGTGCAGAAAAATAAATAAAAACTCACAAGAAAAGAGGAAATTTTAGTCCGTGGTCTTCAAATTAAGGTTTTTGGGGATCCATATTCTTCTTGCTATGTCAAACTCATGTCTAATGCCTATTGAGACTTCATGTAAAGAGATATCCAGGCTACACAGCTAAAAGTCAAAAGCCACAAAAGATGGTAACTATATAAATTTCCTCCATTGTCAGGATGTAGCAGCTGCAAAAATGTTAAGACTTGGATTTGCACAACTATACTAATGTTTGTCAATGGTCATGCAAGAACCCAATGAAAAATCCCTTAGAATCAACTTAAATAATTTGACTCAAAGAGAAATGACCTTTTAATTTCTGTAAGGCTATTTCTGGTATTTGTTATAAATGTAAATGTGAATGCAAATGCCGCATGAAGGGAAAAACTGATGCATATGTCTTTTAAGTCAAGCATGCTGAAAAAAGGATTTTTCCCTTTGCTTCCTATAAATAATCTCCAAGCATTATAGCTCTGAGGGTTTTAGTTGAACTTGGGAATGTGATCACATTTCTGACGAAGATATCAAATTGTGTAGGTCATTTTCACAAATATAGTTTGCGTAGTAAAAGTTGAAAGTATTAAGGTAAAAGTATATCATTCTTTTCTTTACAAGTGCAGCTGATCAGTCCAAAAGCTAATTGTAATCCCTTCTAAACAATCCATGATCATGTTTATTCATCTTTTACTTTACTTTCTCTCACAAATTCTTTTTTCCCCAATGGATGCTTCGGAAACTATCCAATTTATTTTTCTTTATTTTCATATAACAAATTAAACATCTCTTATCTTATTGACAGGTGTAAGTAAACAAAGCTTTTCATGTATTATTTTAGCATCTTCCCTGTTTCAGAAATATAAGGCCACAACTCGCAACCCTATTGAGCTATTAACTTATCAAATGCCATCCTCTTTAGATGCATAAAGCCCCAAAGATCTACTCATCTAAAGTATTACGATGACTCCACCTCTCTGATGTCTTTCTTAAGAACTTCAAAAATTACTTCGTCCTATCTCTAAATTACCTTATGATGATCTAATCATCAAGATCTCCAACTAGAGAAACTTCTGTTTTCCTTGTTTATTTTCTAAGTCTTAAGTTTTAGAAATTTAAAGGAGATGATTTTATTAATATTCCTTCCAATTACCTTGTAATATTTTAATCATAATATTATTTGCCTTGTCTTTAGAGTCATAAAACATGAAACCACCCGACCATACAGATTTTCCTTTATTTCTGGGAAACCATATAAATTCTCTTCCTATTTACCTGAGAATGCTCACCATAAATTATTCCTCCAGTAATTTTTCATCTTTTATATGTTCCAATGTTTAATGAATTCGCATTGGTGTACAATGTGTCCAGCGGGTGACTAATGAGGAAAAACTGGAAATACCAACCACATAAGAGTCCTTGAAAGACAATGGTTAATGCTATGCCAAATACCAAGATTCTATAAGAGCTGAAATGCTACAATAGTTGCAGGAGGGGTGGAGCAAAAATGTGATAGGGCAGATTGCTAAGGCATCATCTGAACTTAATTTCTCTAGTTCTCAGAGATCAGATAGACAATTTGGTACAGAATCTTACTTCCACAAGAGCCTAAATATCATGGAAAGATGAATTGGACTTCTATGAAATATTGAAAGGTATCACAAAAGCCAGAATAACTTTTCTGAACTCCAACCGAGGACTACTTCCTGAGGCCAGAATAATTTTTCCGAACTCCAATTGAAAAAAACTGCTTTAATATGTTCTCCATTTTGGTTGGTGATAGAACTTCTCTAGACATACCAACTCATTGTTTTAATGCCTAAGAAGAATGTATTAAAAAGTTTGGTTTACTGCATGCATGCATTTGTTTGCAAACATTGCATTTTAAATGCATTTTCTAGTTTGCAACTGTTGAATAAAAATTACGCCATTTAATGAATCTCACATCCATGAAATTGCAAGATCTCTTTCTAAGGTTCAAAGGATCTAAATACAGGTAAATAATAGGATCTGAAAATGTCGTTATGTTCTTGGATGTGATATGTTTGCACATGAGCAAAAAAACAAAATATGCCTATCACCAAAAATAGCACATGTATCCATAAAATACCTAAATCTATGAAACACCACTCACTTGATTATGCCAAAAAATGCTAGTTCAACTGTAGAAGAAATTACGTTATGAATTGATTATCACCATATAAATCCATAAATCCTAAGTCAAGACCTTATGCGTCCCATGTAAATCTACACAAACGCGCGCGCACACATTTTGTGGCATTTAGTTTTAGAATAGTAATGTAGGGTTAATAGTAGTAAAAGAAACAGAATGCCATTTTTTGAAATTTAGAACATAAAATTCTAACATTTTTATGCAGAAGCACAATCGTATGGCATTACATACATCTAGTTAGTTGATGGGCTCGTACTCCAGTAAAAATGATGTTATAAGCCTAACAAATGTTTTCCTTCCTTTCTTGAAAGTTGAGACTCTTTGTGTAGGGTCAGCAAAGTTATAGCACGCTAAAAATCTTTTTAACGCAGAGACCAAGTGCCACTCTATATGATAGATTCTGCCAAGGTTGTTTGATTTAACCTTCCTACCCTTTTTGATGTGTGTTGCTCTCTCTTTGCTTGCACATCCCATTGAGATAGTTGCGATATGGTACATTGCAAGCTATTTGGTATTTCACAAGTAGAATGAGCAATTAAAACCAACTGTCAATTTGTTCTCATCACTACCATGCTTGTACCCTTTCACTTCCATATATGTATGCAGAGCTTCAGGTCACTGATTTTTCTATTAGAATTACTCAGACTCTTTTTCAAGCAAGCTATGATATTTTAATTGGCGGACCATAATATGAGGGAGATTCTGCAACTTATGCGCATGCTACGCACCCAAATCTATTCCTGCACATGGGTTCACACACTTTGAGTTTAGCCTAAATGTTGTACTCCTTCACAATCTCGGTCCATAAGTTTCCTCCAGTTTCTAACACAAAATTCAATCTCTTTTTCCTATTTGCATCTAATACTACTTAATCAAAGGGCCAAGTCACATATTACAACAAAAACAACTTTGAGGGGGGCAAAAACAATACAATTTGGTAATCTGCCTTTCTATCTCTTAATTAGAGAGATCAGCCGTGTTGTTTAGATTATGAAACATAATACCCATACTCTTTGCCAACATGGAGTATCTAATTCTTCGTCTTGGTTGTTGAAACAGCATTCACAAACAAAAAGTTGAAAACTTTTCAACTCTTAACCGATAAGCAAGAGGAACAGAATCATAAAATCAAAAACCAGCATGCGCTATACTAGAAAAACCATATCAAAAATGCTAATTCTCCTGTCTCTAAGGCTTCATCAGCTTAAAATAAGAATAAACCCATCTCTCACCTGATGAGATCGAAGTGATCCCGCGCGAAATTGAGACAGGCGGTCCGAATGTGGTTGGAGTCCTTGGAAGCACTCAAAGATGAAGCAGGAGAAGCCCTCTGGAACGCAGTGCGGTCCAAATAGCCCTTTTTAAGGAGGCGCTCCATCAGCACCACCCACTCCGGCCACGGGTGTGATATCTCTACCTCCGTTCCTCCTCCAACGGCTCCTCTCCCTTCTTCTCGGCCTCGTTCCAGCGCTCGCTCTGGTTGCTGAGCGGCCATAGGTTGCAGGGACCGGAGTTCTTCGAGCTCGTTCCGGACGAAATCGAGACGGGCGTCGGGGAGGTTGGCGGCCGGTGAAGGGAGGGAGTGGGATAGGCGGAGGAGGGATCCATGGGTCGGGACTCGGAGGGCGGAGAAGCAGCGATGCATCCGCCGAGCGCAAGCCGGGATAACCTGTTCGACTTTATGTTCCCCGGTTCTATCATACGAGCCGAGCTCCACAACAGGGAGAAAGAAACGTTGAGGTTGGCTTATATTTAAGGCTGGAAATCAATCGAATATTTAAGGCTCAATCCTAATCTAATTTGGTTCGATCTATTTCGTATGTAAAGACTCATGAATCATGTTCAAAAATTAGATCTCATTGAAATTTTAAATTAGATTCAAATTTTATATTCTTTTAATCTAATTCAAGATTCAGATCCTGACTGTATATGATACGGACCTAATTTAGATAAATAGAATATAGATTTGTCTTGACTCAATTATTAAACTTTAATTATATAAATTTTATTTTTCTTCATTCTATTTATCTTTATCAATTTATTGAATAAATTTTCATTAAGTTTAAATTAATTTTTTTAATCTTATTTAAACATTTTAATTACTATATAGTTGATTATCAATTACTAGATTTTAATTACAAAATAATAGTAAGGTACTTTACTCAAATGCAAGCATGATCCAACTCAATCTCATCCTGAATCTTAATATTTTAGGTTGGATCCACGTCATACTTAATTTTGAACTAATTCAAATGGTCTATTAGGACTAAAATTTTGTCCATGAACTTGACCCGACTTGAAAAACAAATGAATTATTTTGAATCCAAAATCATAATCCAAATATGAAACCAGATTTGATTAGGATCAAAAGCTAGACATGTTTACAGCCCTACCAGCATCTAATGGGCAGCTATGATAATTTGTAATTTTTTTTCTTTATTTTATGAAATGTTATTATTCATGATTAATCAATGATGAATTTTTTCCTTTTTTTTAAAAAAAACCATTATCATTATACATTTTTTAGTATAGACATACATCCATAAGAATCATGAACTAAAGCATTATAGAATTAGGATGGAACCAAGGAAAGAGAATCCCAAATGATCCGGTCTATATAATGTGCCACAAAGGTAGACTCGCACTATTTTCCTTCCAAAAGATGTGGATAGCCTGCAAAGAAGAAAGATCCAATAAGATACCACAAAGCAATACAATTAATAGGCTGTATTGCTCCACAAATACTGATAACTACCATCTGAGAGTCACACTACAATATAATGAGCATGTTTGGATAATATGTTTGGCATAAATGAGGTGGTCCCATGCAGCTCTCAATTTAGCCATTGAAATTATAATGCTATAAACGTGGACACCTGCTGCAATAAAGGCCTGACAAAGCCCACGGATGGCAAACCTAACTCCCACGTCTCCTTGAGAAGCACCATTGTTCATCACGCTGCCATCAGAATTAATCTTGAGGTAACCAGGGGATGGGCTCTGAAGTGATAGACAAGAAGGTGAAAGACCCACAGGATGATGCACAGGATGCTGAACAAGAACCCCACATATCCTCAGCTGTCAAAAATCTTTCAATGGCTTTCACATGAATAAAGTCTGATGTCACCAAATGGCTGATTTGAAGTTAAGGTTGTGATTTGTGAACCTCTTAATGAAACCATGGGAATGGTGATTTGATAGTCTGGTGATGGTATTTTGATCTCATCCTCACAACAAGCAAAGATTACTGGTGATTGATTTCCAATTAAGTGAAGGAAGTATTAGATGTACTACTATGATCCATTAACTGATAAATATTTGAACACCTGCTTCTATGCTCTGATTGATAAAGTGAGAATAAAGCATCTAATGGATGATGGTATTCTGGATTTGGACTAAATGTCTGAAGTAGCACTTTATAGATATATACGATCTTATTGATTAATGAACATCACAGCACATGGAAATGACGGCGATTGGTGATTCCATTAATATATAGATTTCGATCTGCTGCAAAAGAATCTCTGTAAGTAAATTTTCCTTTGACAACGAGACCTTTCAATAAGACAAGATGCCTGCTAGAAATGCCTACAGAGCCTGCTTGGTGCCAGTCATTGTTACCACAAGCATGTAAGCATAGCAGTACTCTGCATGCATGCATGGATTTTGGAATGGTTAACAAACCCCAGAGAGATTCAAAAAGAGATACTGTGAGCAAAATTAAAAAGTTCACCAGAGCACAAAAAGATAGTTGAATCCCATTTCAGTCACCAATAAGAAATCAGTAGAAAGAGAATGTCATTGCAGTGAACAATTTATCATCATATGCACAACAATCTTTAGCTCACAACATGAAACTTCTTTTTCTCGTTATGCTTTCTGGCCAATTTCTGGCCTTTCATCATAAACTGGATGCTTCGTCTACATGTGGATATTGATGTCTATTAGAATCATCATCATCATTCACCTTCCAACTGTGCCTTCATGTTTCAGCTTGTCCATGAGCAGATGTGCTACAGATTTGTACCCCTGCTCGCGAGCTATTTGCAGATACCATGAGAAGCAAAAAAGATCAGGCTGAAAGAAAAATTATAAGATCAAACAGAAGTAATTTTTATAACAAAGAGTGCAATATACAGTCACCTTGGTAAATAGCAATTCCAGTGGGCACCATCTTTCGCTTCTTCAAACAAAGGGAGCTATCAGATTATTCATCGAAAACCAATATCAATATTGTAACTGATGGCTTATCATAACCAATACTTAAAAAACATCTAATTCCTGAAAAGAACAACTGAGAAGAGGAGAGCGAATATAGTCACCTGTTACATATCCAATATGGATTGATGCCTTTCTCTTCAATGCAGTGAGGACACATCCAATCCTTGTTCATCCTAACTTCCTCCATTTCTTAAGTTAGTTTATGGGATCTTGATCAGTAAACAGTTGGATACCATGTTGACTAGTTGGAAAAAAGAAGAATTTGCAGCAAAGAGAATTCATGCTATATGCATTGAAGCAAGTGCCGCTGCCGCCGCAATTGAACATAAAAGGGGAAAAGGTTCACAAGGAAAGAAGGACGACAACTAGAAATAGCAAGAAAGTGGCAGTTTGTGGCTGTTGGTTATTTCTTACTTTATGATAACCAAATTGCCATACCTTCACCATATCTAACTTTGAGACAAGCACGGCATAAGACTCCATTGGAAGAATGGCAAACCGAACATTCTGTCTTGCCTGTTGACCACTATTTTAGCAAATGGTAATATCTGTGACAATTGAAAAAAATTATGCAAATATGAAAGTTAAAGTCATACCGATCCCTCGCGGCCTCACCTATGCATGGCTGATTTGTATCTCCATCCCCACATCTCTTGCAATCTTCTTCTCCACATAACTTTTTCTGCCTGTATTCAAATATAACAAGCTCAAAAAGAAAGCTCTTTCCTACAGTCTTGCATGCTTCTTTAGATCTGCTCCAAAAATAATGGCTTTTCAACAAATTTTTAGCTCTACCTTCAGGTCTCAGCATCATCTAATGGTTCTTCTATAAGTGAATCAAGGTGGTCTACAGCCTCATAATGCTCAAATTGTTCAATATCATGTAGTATATCTGTTTCTGTCAGAATTATTAGCTGAAGGGCCTCCTTTGAGTAACTGGTGTTTCAAGACATACACTTCTAAGATAGAAACAAAGTGTATCTAAAAAATGCAGTTAAAAAGGAAAAAAAAAAAAAAACTGCAGTGAAATCTGTCCATAGATTTTCTTGTTAGCTAGCTCAAAGAGAGAGACAGTTGTATTAAATTAAACCCATTGATCTCCAGTATACTTATGAAATATTATTCCTCATTCGGTTTGTGATTAAATCTTAATGTAGTTCAAGACTACTCAGACAAACTTACCATGTGCATGTATATTACACCTCCAAAAAGCCAGCTGAATAACCTTGCCTCAAAGTGAACTCACTTTAACAATATCAAGTTAAACAACTTATAAAACACTATAAGAAACCCAAGTCCTAAGTGCTGCTAATCAGAGAGGTGGGATTCATTTGCTGCATAGAGGTGGGATTTGAAATGCCAATTCCCACTCCCCTTCTCCCTCTCCTCCAGCACCCCGTTTCGTCGATCGCCATCGGGGCTAATGTGGTGCCGTTGAGCGTGCATCCTTGTGTCAGCGATCTGCTGGCTGTGAGATCTTTTCTGGATCTATTCAAAAGGAGTATAGAGAAGCGGCAGGATCTCCCACCTCAGAAGGACTCAAAGAATGCCTCTTTCTTTGGGATCCTCGGTAGGAGGCCAGTCATGGCTTTCAACCCTGAGAGCTGGTCTTTACCCTGAGAATTGGTCTTTTAGAGTAATAAAAGATCCATTGGCAGTTCGGCCAACCTCCTCATTCACTCCCCTTTCCTACTGCCTTAATGGCGCGTTGAAGAGCTTAGGTGAGAAAGGACTGGTGGGGATCTTTAAATCCCCTGCATCCAGAGGTCGTCCATTGCATCGCCTTCTCCTTGGGCCTTGCTTCCGCTGCGGAGAGCTTGGGTATCTCAGATCACAATATAGGAATACTGTTCGGTGCTTTCGCTACATAGGTTTTGGTCATACTGCTCATGCCTGCAAAGTGCCCTGCCTTGACGGATGGATCAATTCGAGACCATAGCATAGCGAGATTGGCTCCGGTCCGTCATTTTGACATGCCCCTTTCCTGCCCCACAGCCCTTCAAGTCCACCCCTTCACATCCTTAGAAGGCCGGAGTGTAAAGATGCTCTACTTTAAGTCGATGCAAATCATGGTACGATCATTTTGAGCCTGTGGGCATTGTTGAACTCTTTCCTCTACGCAGTTACTATGATCTCCCAGATGTCTCCAAAGCCAAGCAGATTCTGGCTCGAAACTTCCTGAGTGATCGCTAGAGCTTCTGCTGGGATCGTATCCCTTGCAACCCCGCCACTTTCCTGATATCCTTCCCTTCTCAAGCCAGTCTATCCGATTCTGATCGATAGGGGAAGGAGGAAGCCCTCATCTATTGCAGTTTAAAGTCTTCCTCCATCTTCTTGGGATCCCGGTGATTCTATGGGATGCTAACTCTATGAGAAGAATGATTAGCAGCTTCATCCTGCTGACTTGGGTATCCCCGAATACCTTGATAGAAAGAGACTACTCAAAATATAAAATTTCTGCTTATTTTGCTTCCATTGATGGCATTCCTTACATCCTTAATGTCACGTTAGGGGACGTCCTCTACAAGAGCTTGGTGGAAATCATGAAAATGGATGCTATCTCCATCCCCCTCTGATCTAGTTCTAAGGACCGATTGGGATATCGATTGGAACCAGTTCGTCGATGCTCCCGCGAGAGCCCCTCCAGCGGATCCAATTCAAGTTGATGATTCTAACTCTGAGCTTAAATCGGCCATTATGGAAAATGCGAGAGAACAGACGAGTTCCTTGGCCCATGTGGTGAAGGCAAGTCCCATCTCTCTGGATTTGAATCCCATTATCTTGTCTCAAAATACCCTGCTTGGAGCTTCTCCTCATGAAGTAGCCTCATCGGACCTTATTTCCTAAGGTGACTCTCCTATTCCAGTTTCGGTTGCCCTCCCGACTCCAGCCACACCGACTGCTCTGCAGTTCTCTCTCCTGGACCTCTCTTCTAATCCAAGTGTTTGCTTGGAGGACCAAGGAGGCTTGAGCCCTGTTCTTCCACCCAAAGAAGACTAGGAGCTTAACGTAGTGAGATCTTCCTCGGCCCCATCGAGCTTTCTTTCCCTCAACTTAAGAGTAGTGGGTCGAGTTGGACCCATTTCGTTCAGCTTGATGATCCTTCAGGAGCTCAATTCAAGTGGGTTCGAGTCCAACTTACTTGACGATGATGCGCTCTTGGTGAACTGTCACCTACTTGCGGTTTACTTTGGTTCTCTAGTTAGCTTCTTTTCTCTGGTTCCGAAGTGACTTGACCATCGGCACGGTACGCTTCCAGCACTTCCCTCTCCTCCTAAGTTCGACTAAGCGACGAGTTCGTTGCTCCCATTCAGCAACCCTCAACCTCTTCCTTCTTTAATATGTTCACAGGCCTCCGAAGAAGTCAAGTCGATTGACCACTCAGTCCCTTCTTCCTCCATTGGTACAACATCTAAAGTTTCCTTCGTTGTGCCTCCTCCGGCAATTGAAGGCATCAGAAAGCCTACTTGCCCTCGAGCCTCGGTTGCAGCCATCACCGCTCGATTACTCCCCTCAAAGAAGAAAAAAAAATTGGTGGCACAAAAGAAGCGCCCTGATATAATTTCGCCAACTGCTAACGACCCAACCCAGCCACTGTGTCTCTTGCTTCTCTTCATGACCAGGCGCTCTCATCAAATGAGGTAGGAGCCACAGTTTTAATATCTTTGAACCAGCTGCTGGAGATTTCATCACTTTCCTTTGAGAGATGGAGATAGGCAAAGCCAAGGAGCTTGCTAAAGTGGCTTGATTCTCTTTCCCTGCTTGTCTGTCTTGGTGATGTTTTGTGTGGTGGATGATGTCGCTGATCACTTGGTTTTGTCCTATAGTAAGAGCTGTCCTATTGTTTGGCTCGCATTATCTGTTATATGGTATTCTCCTTTCTCTCAATGTAGCTCATCTTCTATATTGTTTGCTCCTAAAATGTTTCCTAACTTCACCTGCAAGGAATGTATCAGATATCCTTGGTTCATGTTCTTAATGCTTTGGCTTTTTCCTCCACCTACTAAGCTTATTGATGCTCCAGTTGTGCAATCATGAACATTTTATCTTGGAATGTCAGAGGTGCAGGAAAGGCTAATAAACGAAGGAAAATTAAAGACTTTGTTGCCTCTTCTATGTGTGATGTTGTCTTTATCTAAGAATCTATTGTCTTTATTTAAAAATCTAAGTTGTCGGCACCTTCTAATAGAATTCTTAAGTCAATTGGTGGAAAGCGAACTGATGAATGGTTCTCAAGAGATGCTACCGACTCCTCAGGAGGTATTCTAATTAGATGGAATTCTTATTCATTCTCCCTTTTGGACAAGTTTGAAGACACCTACTCGGCTTCCATCAAACTCCATTGCATTCCTATAAAAAACACCTGCTTTTTTCTTCGGTCCATGGTCCCAACGATAGGTGCCATCGTGCCTCCTTCCAAGAAATTCAACATTGGTGGGCTAGCTCTTTGGGACTGTGGATTATTTGGCGGTGACTTCAATATAATCAGATCCAGTTCAGAAAAAAAAAAAAAAGAAACCCCCAATCCACCTTTGATACTCTTGCTTTTCGAGGATTTCATATCAAGTTTGTCTCTCTTTTAGATATAAATCTCTCAGAAAGGAACTTCACCTGGAGTAATAGAAGGGATCTCCCTACTCTAGTTAGATTGGATCGTTTCTTAATATCTATGGAATGGGAAGCCTTTTTCCCGGTCTCAGCTCAATCTACCCTTCAATGCTCGATCTTTGATCATGCCTCTATAGTTTTGGATGCTGGAATAAAGTTTTCGTATAATAAGTTATTCAGATTTGATAAATGCTAGTTGCTTGAAACAGACCTGGACGATGTAGTTCTCTCGTCCTGGACGTAGTTGGACCCTTCTATATTGCTTATAGTTTAATGGGTTTCCAGTCTCAGAAGATTAAGTCTTGCTCTCAAGAAATGGTCTGCAAACAGAATATCTTCCAGCAGGTCCCTTAAAGAAAAAATTCTTCATAACATAGCAATCCTTAATTGTAAGGAAGAATCCTTTCCTCTTTCTTCTGTCGAGCTTCAAACTAGCAAGATTCTTTCTTCCTTGCTCTAAGACATTTATGATAAAAAGGTTGCCTACTGGAAGCAGCGTTCAAGAATGCAATGGTTGTTAGAGGGTGATCGAAACTCGACCTTCTTTCAAAGAACTGCATTCGCTCGGAAGAGAAGAAATAGAATATCTTTCCTCTCTCAAGATGGAAGAATTATTTCCGAAGCTCCCTTATTGGAAGTTGCCTTTCATGACTTATAAAAAATCTATTTGACTCATCCTCATCTTCCAGGATCTCTATTAGCTGATCAGATATTTTTGTTTCTAACCTGGATTTCTTTTCTATCACAAATCTTTTTTCTGTCGACAAGATCAAGCAAGCCATTTTTGATCTAGGCGGTTCAAAAGCACCTGGACCAAACGGGTTTTCATTGGACTTCTTTCAAAGGTACTGGAAAATCATTAAGTCAAACCTTCTTTTAATCTTTGATAGCTTCCACAATAGTTCCTTGGATCTCTCCTCTCTTAATTACGCTTTCATTGCTCTAATACCAAAAAAAAGACGGTCTTCTTTCTGCCAAAGATTTTAGATCAATCAGTCTCCTCAACAATCTTTTCAAAATCATTTCCAAAGTGGTGGCTTCCAGACTCGCACCTTTCCTTCTACAATTGATTAATGACTCTCAACCAGCGTTTGTTAAAGAAAGGTCAATTATTATCACCTTTCTAGTGGCTTAAGAGATGATCTTCCATTGCAGAAAAGATAAAGCAAAAAAGATTAATTCGCAAAATTGACTTTGAAAAAGTCTTCAATAATGTCAACTAGAACTTTCTCTTCGATTTCTTATCGACCAAAGGATTCTTGCTGTTATTTGTCAATTGGATCCAATCCCTTATCTCCTTAGCTACCATAGCTCCTCTAATCAATGGATTACCGATCAGATGGATAAAATGCAAAAGGGGCTTGCGTCAGAGTGACCAAATTTTTTCTTACCTTTTCATCCTAATTACTGATGCTCTCTCTAGAATTTCACTGAGAGGTTCAAGCTTGGGCCTAATAGAAGGAATCGGTTCTCGACCTAGTTTCAGATGTCTCTTGAGTCTTCACTATGCAGATGATACCCTTATCTTCAGTGCAGCTTCTCACTCCTCTCTGATATCTCTAAAGGCCATCCTCCTAGGGTTTGAAGCTGTCTCAGGTCTCAAAGTCAACTTTTTCAAAAGTGCAGTCATTGGAATCAATATTAGGCTTAAGGAAGAAGAAAGATTTATTGGAGTCCTAAATTATAAAAGAGACTCCTTCTCATTCACCTATCTTAGTCTACCTCTCAGCGATAGGTCACTTCCCAAATAGGCCTTGTTACCTCTCATTAAACGAATTCAAGCCAGGTTATTATCTTAGAAAGAGAAGTACTTATCCATTGGTGGCCGCCTAACCCTGATCAATGCTGTCCTCTCTGCCTTGCCTACATGCTTTATGTCTGATTCAAATTGTCCAAATGGGTTCATTCAAGGATTGACAAAATCAGAAGATCTTTCTTATGGAGAGGTAATGAATGAGCAAATAGATTCCATTACTTGGTCAATTGGAAATTAGTAAATCCAAAAAGGAAGGTGGATTAGGTGTAAGAGGTCTTCAAGTCTTCAACGAGGCCCTAGTAGCAAAATGGATCTGGAAGTCTCTATCTCTTTAGACATCTGCCCTCTGAAAGAGACTCATCTCTCAAGTCTATTACTTTAAGAGAAAATTTGCCTTAAGATCCTCCAAAGTTTCGGCCTCTCACTCATCGGTTTGAAAGAATATCTCAAAAGACTTGTCTAGCTTCTGAAACTGTACTTTCTTGAGACTGAGAGATGGGTTATCAATTAGATTCTAGGAAGACACTTGGATTGAAGAAGTGCCGCTTTGTCTCCTTTTCTTCGAGCTCTTAGAGGCGTGTACCAAAGCCAATCTCTCGGTCGCAAACTATTGGAGCAAGAGAACACACCTCTGGCAGATCAAACTACTGAGACCCCTCTCCTTGCCTCAGGAGGCTCAGTGGAAAAGTTTGCAATCCCTTCTATCCAATATCTGACTGATGGAGCAGAAAGGCTTGCCAATCTAGAGACCCTCAAAGAATGGTATTTATTGTCTCATCCTTCTCAGATTCCTCAATGATGGCGGAGTTTTTTGGCCTTTTTATAAAGTGATCTGGAAGGCAGCTGTCCCAAAAAAAAAAAAAAAAAATTGGCTTGTTAGCATTGCTCGATCGTCTTTAGATAGAAGATAAATTGGCTAAGAAAGGCTGGATTGGTAACTCTGAATGTTCGTTTTACGATGCTACCCTAAAATCCCTCCATCATCTATTTCTTGAACGTAGATGGACTCTTAAAATTTGGATTCATTTAGCTGACAAAGTCCGATTTACCTTTTTCCCTCAAGATCTGCATCTAATGCAGTCCTCTTGGAGGAAAAGATTTATTCATCCCTCCAACACACCGGCATGGAATCTATTGGTTCTTTTTCTATGATGGCATATATGGAGAGATAAAAATGAAAAGATCTTCTCTAACTCTCCCTCATCCAACTCAATGATCCAATCAATCATTTCCAAGACTCTTTCCACCTTCCAATCTTGGGCAACCTTATCTCCCAAAAATAATTGTATACTGGCACATCAAAAACTTAGTGCACTTCTTTTATCCTAAAATCTCATCTTGTACATTCTTTAAGAAATTGTATACTGGCATATATGATGGCAGTCATTGGAATCAATATTGGGTTTAAGGAATGTTGCCCAGCTAAACAACCCAAGAGGAGGGATGTGAATTGAGTTCTTTAAAAAATTTTCAGCAAGTATGTGCAATATTACAAAAATAATAAAATCTATATGAGAGTGGAGTGATGATTGAAAGAATAAATAACACCAAAAATGATAAGCACACACAAACACAGATATTTATAGTGGTTCGGTGCTAATCCTTGCACCTACGTTCACTCCCCAAGAATCTCTTGAAAATTTTCTCCACTAATCGTTCCACAAACGATTACAATCCTAGCTAACACAGCCAGTTTCTTGTTTCTCAGGCACAAGGGAGCCTTATCTTATCTATCTCAGCTAGCTTCTTGTTTACCAGGCACAAGAAAGCCTTACAAGTCACCAATTTTGGGTTTGGCACACCTTACACAAGTTTCAACTAAGTTGAAACTCAAACTGCATATAAGGAAACAAAGATGCAGAAAATACAACTTCTTAACGAGCAAATGTAACAATAATAGCACTTTACAGTTTTTGAAAGTCTTCTCCTTAAATGAGCTTCTCCTCTTTAAATGCTGGAGTTATGAGCATTTGAAGAAGCTTCTTGAGTTGTTGGTTGGAGCCTTGAATGAGTTTTAATGGCCTTCCAAGCTTTGCTGCACAGTTGCTTTTCAAATGAAAGAAGGTTGAATTTTCTCTTGCTTTTTCTTTCTTTTTTTCACTTTTAATCATTCAAAAACACTCCAAATCTCTTGCTAATCCATCTCATTTACGTGTATTTATAGTCCATTGAGGGATTAAAACGTTAAACTAGCCATTTCTGACCGTTGGAATGTCAGAACTAGCCGTTAGTGTGCAATCCCAGCAGTTAGTCGGCATAGTAGCCGACTACTCTGGGAAGATTCACTGTTCAGGCCACAGTAGTCGACTACCTAGTCGACTAACTTGAAAATTTTTACTGTTAGGCTACAGTAGTCGACTATCGACTAACTTGGGAATTCTTACTGTCCAAGCCACAGTAGTCGACTACCTAGTCGACTAATTCATTCCAGGCTTCTGTAAAAACTTCTGAGACACAGTTTTGGCTTGTTAGCTGACATGGGAGTCGGCTAATGGCTTCAAACTCTCCGTTTTCTCCATTTTAAGCCCCAGTATCTGACATGGGAATTAACTAATGGCTTCAAACTTTCTGTTCTTTTAATTTTATGCAACAATAGCTGGCATGAGAGTTGACTAATGGCTCCAAAACTTTAAAAACTCCATCCAAGGCCAAGAGAACTTATTGTTTTGATGAAAATTAGTGTCCTATCTCTCATGTTTTGAACTTTCTTCATGGAATAACTTTTCAAACATCTGGATTTCACTTGATTGGAGCTTGAAACATTCTTCTTTGATCTTGTTCCTCTATAAAAAATTTCTTTCTTGAACAATAAACTCATTTAGGAGATTGAAATCCATTTTGTTCATTTTATTGACTCATGTATGCTTGCATTACATTGTAATTTTTCACTAAACTCATTAGTAACTTAATTATTTTGTGATTATCAAAATCAATGTGAGGTCAACAAGGAAGAAGAAAGATTTATTGCGTCCTAAATTACAAAAGAGGCTCCTTCCCATTCACCTATCTTAGTCTACCTCTCAGCGATAGGTCACTTCTCAAATAGGCCTTGTTACCTCTCATTAAACGAATTCAAGCCAGGTTAATATCTTAGAAAGAGAAGTGTTTATCCATTGGTGGCCGCCTAACATTGACCAATGTTGTCCTCTCTACCTTGCCTACATGCTTTATGTCTGATTCAAATTGTTCAAATGGGTTCGTTCAAAGATTGACAAAATCAGAAGATCCTTCTTATAGAGAGGTAATGAATGAGCAAATAGATTACATTGCTTGGACAATTGGAAATCAGTAAATCCAAAAAGGTAAGTGGATTAGGTGTAAGAGGTCTTCAAGTCTTCAACAAGGCTCTGCTAGCAAAATGGATCTGGAAGTCTCTATCTCTTTAGATATCTGCCCTCTGGAAGAGACTCATCTCTCAAGTCTATTACTCTAAGAGAAAATTTGCCTTAAGATCCTCCAAAGTTTTGGCCTCTCATTCATTGGTTTGGAAGAATATCTTAAGGGACTTGTCTAGCTTCTGAAACTGTATTTTCTTGAGACTGAGAGATGGGTTATCAGTTAGATTCTGAGAAGACATTTGGATTGAAGAAGTGCCGCTTTGTCTCCTTTTCTTCGAGCTCTTTGAGGCGTGTACCAAAGCCAATCTCTCGGTCGCAAATTATTGGAGCAAGAGAACACACCTCTGGCAGATCAAACTACTGAGACCCCTCTCCTTGCCTTAGGAGGCTCAGTGGAAAAGTTTGCAATCCCTCCTATCCAATATCCGACCGATGGAGCAGCAAGACTTGCCAATCTAGAGACCCTCGAAGAATGGTATTTATTCTGTCTCATCCTTTCAGATTCCTCAATGATGGCAGAGTTTTTTTGGCCTTTCTATAAAGTGATCTGGAAGGCAGCTGTCCCACAAAAAAAAAAAAAAATTGCCTTGTTAGCATTGCTCGATCGTCTTTAGACAGAAGATAGATTGGCTAAGAAAGGCTGGATTGGTAACTCTGAATGCTCATTTTACGATGCTACCCTAAAATTTCTCCATCATCTGTTTCTTGAATGTAGATGGACTCTCAGAATTTGGATTCATTTAGCTGACAAAGTCCGATTTACCTTTTTCCCTCAAGATCTGCATCTAATGCAATCCTCTTGGAGGAAAAGATTTATTCATCCCTCTATCACACTGGCATGGAATCTATTGTTTCTTTTTCTATGGTGGCATATATGGAGAGATAAAAATGAAAAGATCTTCTCTAACCCTCCCTCATCCAACTCAATGATCCAATCAATTATTTCCAAGACTTTTTCCAACTTCCAATCTTGGGCAACCTTATCTCCCAAAAATAATTGTATACTGGCACATCAAAAACTTAGTGCACTTCTTCTATCCTAATATCTCATCTTGTACATTCTTTTCTATCACTAATGTAATTGTATTTTTATAAATATTTAATAAAGTAAGGGATTATCCCTCCTCTTTTCTGTTAAAAAAAAAGTGCCGCTAACCAATCTTTTCAATCTCTTAGGAAGAAAACTTATCTTTTTTACTCAAAATACATCAGTGTGACTTATTAAAGACCTAGACTTGAGGAAATCATAAAATTACATCAAATAAACATTCTAAAACTATTGTAATAAACAATAAACATTCCATGCTCAAAGGACTGATTCATGTTTCAACCACATATGATAATAACCTGTAATCGTCTTCCCTCAAATAATCCTGCCGGTTCATGAGGAGTTGTGCCGACAGCCAATCCAGCGAGTTCCCCGGGTGCTGGGAACTCCGACCCTTATCCCTATCAACCAAATCAAGAAGAGGGGAAAGAACGGGAAAATCTTTAAAAAAATATACAAAATTGGAAAGGCCTCGCCGTTTGAGAGGATCACCACAGTCCAAGTGAAATAGAATTACGACGAAGCCTAAGGCGAAGAGATTCGCTCACAAAAGATGTGACGCACCCGTCGGCCTCATATGGACGAGGCAAAGAGCGTCGAGGAGAAAGAAAGTCATCATGTTACCCCATCAACGACCACTATACTAAGCCTAATAGTTTCTAACAAGAAAAAAAATTTTGACATCATTAATCTATAATTTAATGTAGTCCATAGAGGAATCATGGCAAATAAGGATTCATGAATCAATCCAAGATAGGTGGGACAGGGCTTGATGGTTATGACCATGAGCACCAAATGCTTTCATTGTGACAACTACAGGTACAGTTAGGTTTGATTCTACTAACTAGGATTCTAGCAGAGCTTTATTTCATGACAATGCACTGGAATGATTGATTGGAGTGATCTACCAAAAGACAATACTCTGACTCAAAATTTGTTATGGTTTATCTTCTACAGTTACTTTTGAAGAAGTGGTGCAAAATATGCAGTTAAACGGAATGACCACGTTTCTCATCCATGACTTCATCACGCAAACGAATGGTTCCCAACAAGAATCAGAGGAATTTTGTCATCAGTAATCTACAAAGGTCGCTGGTAAAAGCAAATTTGGCTATATTAGGCTTAAAATAGTACTGGCATACGACTGCGTGCCAGTTAGCGCTGGGTCCATTCATTTGAACGATTCAACTTATACGAATAAGCTCTGCAAATTCCCACACGACCTCTGTCTCTATCTATCTATCTATCTATCCATCTATCTATCTATCCGTATCCCACCAAACCCCATTTGTCCATTGACTGACCAAGTCCCATGATGAGGTAGACGGGTTGTTCAAATAAGTAGTCTCAGAAAATCAAAACCAAAAATATAAGATGAAACGTAAAAATTAAATTCCTTGAGATGTGGAGTGAAGAGGATTAGTGACCTGCAGAAATGGCAACAAATCCCCAAAACAGGGTCATGGATGCTTCCCCTCCCTTTACTTTCACAGCGACCTGAAAACAGTCTGCTTCGAACTGTGCTTGAAATGGCTCCTCCACCTCCAACCGAAGCTATCAAAATAGCATAAACATGAACAGATTATACTCCGCCACAAAATCCCTCTGGGATTGAAGAAAGAGAGAAGAATGAGAAGAACAAAACCTTGGGGAGTTGAGACATCTGGGGTCCCAGATTTTCCCTTCAGACGGTCCGAGCGACGAAGGGGAGTGGCCTCGCGAGTCTCTGCTTTTCGAGTCCTCTTTATTGTAGTACTACTCTTGATGGATGGAGAACTGATCGCTTGAAGCTCTCTGGCACCTCGGTTTAGGCCGAGAGATTCCAGTCGGGCCTTCATATTTGTTCATTGGAGTCGAGAAAAAAATTGGAACCTTTGCCATTCTTACCAAAGAAAAAGGGGTAGGGAAATAACGTGAAGAAGAAAAGGGTGGCGAAGGAGAAGAGTAGGTGACCTTGTTCTCCAAGATTCGGGCATTTCGGAGGCTTTCGTAGTCGCTTTTGGCTCTGAGCCTTCCCATGGCTGCGTTCACTTGCGACGATTTCTCTTCCGTTTCTCTACTGCGAAAGGGGAAAGTAGGGCTGGTCAAACTGGCTAACGGCTATATTTTCAAATGAGAATTTTTTTATTTTTATTTTTATTATTATTATTTTTTTTTTTTGGAAATTTATAACCCCTACTGTTGATTTATAGCGCAGACCGCCAGGCTTGTCTTCACGTTTTAATGGTTAAACGTGGAACCATGGGTTGATGATGGGCCGCATTCTCCGATCCGTGTTTCCATTGGGTCCCATCGATTAGATCACTCACCGTCCATACAGGGGCAAGCCATTACTGATCAATCGGTAGTGTTTTGTGCGTGGAGGAAACTTTAAAAGCGAAGAATATTCTTAGAGGGAACCGCAAAGCGAAGAATATCCTTATTCCATATAATTCAAAATTTCCCTGTTATGATTGATGCTAAGCGTCACTCTTTAGCATCATTTTGTTGAAGAAAGTTAGATTAATCCCTTTCTCATTTTATAATAATGGTGGAGTAGAAATGATCACTTTATCTTGACCCATCTTGACTCAGTTTGATTGTTGCTAAGGCTTGAAATTTTAAAAAAAAAATCAAAAACTTTATGATCAAGTTAGGTTTGTAGCACACGAGTCTTCTCTTTGATGGTAATAACTTAAGAACTAAAAGGATTAAAGATGCTTTCAATGATCTCTTAGTTTTTCAAATGTTCAAGACTTCTTTTCGAGGACTGATTTTTAAATTAAATTTGAAGTTATTTCTTAAACTTTTACCAGGCAAGTAATATATCATTGAAAAGCTTAACAAGTCTGAATTCCAAAGCATTTTACGGATCTCGATTTGAAACTTTTTTCAAAAAAGTATGATGGATTTTGGGATATGCAGTCTCGTCTTCTCGAGAATAGAAAGAAATCATTCTATCTTTTCAAATCTTTTCATTTCTCCATACATAGTTATCTGATAATATATTGAAGTCATTAGCTAATATTAATTTTAGAATTTACTCATGGTTGTTCCAATTCTTCTATAAATACCTAGTCATGTAAGCCTTTGAAGAAAAAGTTGGTAAAAATTTTAATACAAATATTGAAGAAAATCTTTCTTCTCTTATCAAACTCTATATCTTTTTGGTAAATTTTTTATAAAGTGGTGAGTTCTTAAAGCCCTATATCTCTACTGGAGTTTCTTTGAGTAATGGTTATCCTGTCTAACTTGGGCAATGAACTTGTATCCGATTCTTCTAAATTCTAATCTTAAGTCATAGCATCAGTTTAGAATAGAATTGATATATATATACTCCACATCTTAAAGCCCACCCTAAATCTATGTTTTAAAATATTTTTAAATTTTTTAAAAATAAATAAAATCTTTTTAATATTTTTTAAAGATATTTTAAAAAAGAATAGAATTAGGAATAGAGATTAAAATTATTGCCCAATGGACATAAGATAAGGATGAGGTGAGGTGTGAAAAGTTCATATTAGAAATATGGTAGGTAAAAACTAGCCTTAGCCTACTTTGTTGCCATTTTTATATTAAAGAATGAATGGCTCCTCTCCTCTCACCTAAAATAGCATATCCATTCCATCCTCCTCTCACATTCTCCATCTTCTCATTTAACATTCCGGCATGTCAACAGAAGTGAGTTGGTCCCTCTGATCACTTCTTACTAGGTTCATTGGATTCCAACAAAAAATGATAGGATTCATCTAGGAATTGTTTTGTAAAATTATTTTTTTATTATGAGTTTAATTTTAAAAAAATCCTTCATCTTCCCTACACCCATACGGAAAAACTAGCCTGCTTGGCCTTTCTATTTTGATTCCTATATAAATCAAACAGGTTAGAGAAATAAATGATTTCAATTTTGACTCCAATGGTATTTGATTTCGAATCGAATGCCACACCAAGCAGCCCTACGTGCCAACCTAAGTTTCAGTCTCATCACAAGCGCATTGAAGACAAATGAGCATACAAGGCACCGGCAAAAATATAGCTACAGGCCGATCCATGCAACACTCTCATAAGCTGTCCTCAATTTTATTGCACCCAGTTCCAGCGGACGGTGGCTTACGGATAAACCGTGAGAAAAATGGAGGCAAAAAGTTGTCTGTTTGTCCATTAAAAGAAAAATCCTTTACAGTAAAACAACAAAAAAATGGTAGAGCTCTGCTAAACCTACTTGCAATTAAAAAAAAAAAAAAGTCAAAAAATACATTTTCTTTTGATATCCATCTCCAATTTCTCTAGGGTAGAATGCTAATGCTTCGTTTCGAACCATATATACAAGCGAACGTAAGATCTTGCCATTGCTGCTGAAAAACAAGCGCTATGTCTCCTCTGAAGTAGCTCCATTTCTAGTGGAATTAGAAAGCCTTGTTACCAGTCTCTCCAAGGCTTCTCTCATCCACAGGTGCTCACATCCCTGTTTTGCTTCTGCCACCGTCACCTGAACGACCAAATCATCACAAAAGATCAGAAGATTTGATTGGGTTGGATTTCGTTTAAACTCCATTGAAACATTCTGAAACCACTTACCCATCTCCGTTCGCGCACTTCCATCTCGGGCCAGTCCACGAGTACCTCCGTCACGTTCATAGGGAACATGATCCCCTCGTGAAACGCATCGTTTGTTTTGCTCTTATACTTCCATTTACCGAGTTTACGCTGGAGAAGCATAACAGCAAACTAAGTCAGCACTGCTGCCTCAGGAAACACGCACTATTATTTTTGGTCAGCAAAGGAAACATAACACAGAATATGAGCTTAAAATGTTTGCATGCTGCTAACCTCAACATTTCCCTGGACGCCAGCTTCCTCCAATGCCTCCCGCAAGGCTGCTTGTTTCTTGGTTTCATCAGTTTCCCAGCCTCCCTGTCAAAAAAAACCAAAGTGAAAACCAGAGTTAACACCATGAAAACAGTGCTGAAGAAAATTCTCCACTCAAGCAAATAATCCTGGGGCCAGCAAGTGCAGGCGAGACAGGGATAGAAGATTAAACAAAATTAGTGATTTTCTGAATATTTCTGACTGGCTGATCTTAACATATTCAAAATAGAGATCCATTTTCCTTGCAAATAGGAATAACTTTTCTAAACTTAATTCTTAAAAAATGGATAAGATAATACCTGATATTAGTTAAATAGATAAATTGGAAGCTGCTTTGATTTCGAAACGTTTGCAGGTTTCAACTTCCAACTGCTGTTGTAAAAAATCAACAGTTTGGGTACGAATTTTAAGTCACTTTGACTGGAATCAATTCTACAACAGATTTCAGTTGAATTCTATTAATTGAATTGAATTGAAATGAATTTGTGCCAGAATTCATTTGTTTAGAGCAAATCTTAAAATGTTTGAATTCAACTGAATTCTATTGTTTAGAATATATCAAAATGAATTGAATCCATATAATATCTCAATATTACTCCTCTAAATAGTTATCTTTTATTTCATCTCTTCACAGGTTGATGATTTATAACCATTAAAAAAAATTAATATGGTATCTTCTCTAATTAAATTGATCTCAAGCATATCAATATCAATAATAGGTTAATATTATACAGAAGAGAGGAGGAAGTGTTCGAGCGTTGGAAAAGTATAATCTGGAATGTGGAGGGGAAAGTGGAATTTTTGTGAATATATGATGGGGTTTGAGGAAATTCAGACGGTGTCCGGAGATGGTCTATACCTTTGGAAACATCATCCCATATCCTTTTTGAGAACTAATAACAAGGACCTCCATGGCTTGATCGAGATCGTCGCTGCATGTCTTGTCCATGTTGAATTTGTAAGGAATACATCTGCTTGACAGAAAACAAAGAGAACCAAACTCAATAAAAAAAATTCTACAAGAATCTGACAATGGACAACTCGAACACTAAAGTAGTCAATTCCCAAAGAGTTGGGTTAAAGTTCCCAAAATATATATATATATATATATTGTTTTAAATGAGCCACGACGGAAAATTTTGGATCAAGCAATGTGAGAAACGAAAGAAGCAAAGAAGATCTGAAAGGAACAAATAGATTCGAAAACGAAAACATCACAAAAAAACTAAAACGAAAACACCAGGTCAAGATCTTATCTTTCCCATGGAATCATAAGAAACGAACGATATATTTCCTTTTTTTCTTCGGAAAATGCATCGCATCTGGAAGAATAAATAAAAATCCAGAGAGGCCCCAGAAAAATCAAGAACAAACAGCGCCAAGATTCCATCTTCCGTCAAAATCACAGCAAACGAGGAAAAAAAACCCATGCCAAAAAAACCCAATTAATTCAGTAAAAGAGAGCCCAAAACCACATAGCACAAGAACACAACCAAAACAGAGAGCAATGCCCCCCTAGAATCCATGACATAAACCCCGCCAAGGTCTCAACTTTCCTTCAAAATCACAAGAAAGAACCGGGAATCAAATCAAAGACGAGAGAACCCAGGCCAAAACAAAGCACTGGGAATTCCAGAAATCATGGGGGGAATGAAAACGAACCCGACGACAAGCCGGCACCCGCTCCTGCTGTACCGCTGCAATTGCCTCCCCTGCCGCGACATCAAAGACACCATCTTCCTGCCCACCTCTCTCTCTCTCTCTCTCTTTCTCTATCCCTCCTCCGGACAAAAAGATTCCTCTCCCGCAACGGCCCCGCCCTCCCTCTCCCTGCCCGCCGAATGAATTTAAGAGACAAGGGCGGAGAGAGGGCCGCGAGGACTGGATCCAGATCCAACCCAAACCCGCGGTGCCGTTCCAAGATCTTCTCGAATCAAATAGCGAGCGAAAACAGCAGCGCCGAACGTTCTGGGTTTCGAGGCATGGGGAAACGGGCCATAAATAGAACGCGAGAGCAACCTGAAGAGGAGAGAGAGAGAGAGAGAAGGACGAGGGGCATTCTGGAACGGAGCGTGTGCAGAGCGTGCCTTGGGATGGATTCCAACGAATTTTAGTGGTCGGGATAAAATTTTTATTTAGACGGACCGATATTATACTCTACGCCCCTAAAATCCGATCCGATCCGATCCGAAAACCGACCTAAAACCCTCTATATATATATATATATATATATATATAAAATAAAAAATCGGATTCGGAATCGGGTTTAAGGAAGCCTGGCTCCGATCCGGGACATTGCAAAGCCCTACGGGCGCTATCATTTAACGCCGTCACCGTGGCTCCTTTCCCTTTCGGACAGCACGGGAAGACTGTTTAATAATCCGAGTTCGAGGTGGCTCCCACCGCCTGTCCCCGTCCCGTTAGCTAGCCGTTAGTTTTCGGGAACGGATTTTATTTAGTGCGGTGACGTTACCCCGCATCATGGTACGTGGGTCGCCACGCGTTGCGGGATTTAATTTTATTCGTCCCGTCTCCCGTGCAATGATATGATATAATGATGCGGCCAAGTTAATAAAAAAAAAATAATGGAGGGTGGGAGAGGATCGGCTCCGGGGCTCCTCACAGCAAACAGCAGGTTATACATACATCTCTGTTTTCGTTTTCGCTCCCTTCAAAGAAAACTGCGGAAAATCTACCTGTCGACTTAAATAATCTAATCTATTATTTAAACATGTCAAAAAGTCAAAACCAAATCTAGTTATTTTATTAAATGAGTAGTCTGGCTCAGTATGCAACAATCTGAATCAAGTTAGATGGATCAAAAGGCCTGGGCACTGCTGACTCCAGAGGGAACGATTGGTGCACAAACCACTGATTTTTCGATGCATGTCAAGAAAATGGAATTTACTTGTACTGTATTATTCTCGATAGGCTGGTAGGAAGACGGCTGATGATGCATGAAGCTAGGAAAATCTTTTGGCAAAGATTTTTCCGTTCTTTACATTCTCATGATGCATGAGACTAGAAAAATTTTCCGGTGGAGAATTCTTTTTTTTTTTTTTTTTTGCCTCTCATGAATCTTAAAGGTTGCAAAGGAAGCAATGAATTCTCAAATCATGACATAGATGATAAATTAGGAAAAAGAATTACATTTTATTTGAGGCTTCCCTCCATCTTCACATCATTTATTGCCTCCTTTTCTTCCCTTCTATCTGCACAATTCTCTTCTTTCTCTTAGCTACCTTTACTTTCTCTTTGGTGTAGGTAAAATCTTAAGGTCTGATATTAAAATTTGATGCAAATAGAATTTTGAACTCTAATACAAAAATCTGATGCAAATAGAAATTTGAGCTCTGAGAGTAAATTTGATGTAGGTATTACTATCAAAGAAGATAAGTATTATTTTTGCACCAACTACTTGAAAGTCTTCAATTAAGCACCTCCGTCTTTTCTAAATAATGCTTGAGGATCATGATTTCTCTCATATTACCTCTCACTAGATCATGGTTTTACACCATAATAAATTAAGAATTACTCCAAGCTAAAAAAAAGAAAAAAACTTAAAATTGTATTGCTAAATTAATAGATTCAATAAGGTACATCGGATTTATTTATAGATGAGATATATTAAAAACTATAGACTTTCAAGCTCCCATAGCATAAAAACTTTTTGAAGAAAAGGAAAAAAATCAAATAAAATTTTAAAATATATTCTTCAATTGTAGTTGACTTTTAACTCATATAACATGAATTTCTAGAGAAAAAATAAATATTTGATCAAAATCAAAGAAAAATCATCTGGATCCCAAAATGATATTTTTATAATTTCTAGAAACTTTGTAGGTACTAACATATTTTATATAATTAGCTCACAACTTCCTCGTTCACCTTCTATCTTGAGTAATTCAAGATGCGCTGGAAAGCTAAGTCGACTACAAAAATATTTGAAGTAAATTACCTTAAAAATCTTAATTATATTAGTGATGATGAAGCTTCTATTTATACTAATATGTATTATATTACCTTTTCTCACATGATTGCATATAAACTTCAAAATTTAAGATCAATGGATACTTATGGATTAAGTGACACATTTTATTCTTCTTTGAAGAGATGCATATTAGTTTGATGGTCTTGTAGAGTATGTTTCGTTTTACCATCTTAACTTAACATGAATCGCATAGAATTATGCTTTAATCTTATTCAAATCTAACTTATAATATAGCCATATTTTCTTTTTGAGCTTCGATGGTTTTCTATTGTATGAGTTTTTTTAATGAGCCTTTTTTTAGAAATTATTGTATTTGATTTAAATTATTAAAAGATATGAAAATTTTTAGCTGCATGATCCTTCCAACTTTCATAATCTCTTTCCTTATGCGTATTTCCTAATCTCCGCTATCAAGTAAAGCTATGAGATGAGATGACCTTCATCGGCCAAAGCCCTAATCCCTTAGTAAGTGGAGCCTGAGAGTGGGTGGAAGTGATATTGTAGAAGAGATGGTAGAGGGAATAAAAGAGGATGACGGAGCCATAAGAGGAGAAATGATTCAAATCTAATATATATATATATATTTCATGGTTTGACATATTCCATGATTTGAGGCTAATGGGGACTCCATTAATAAGAGAACTTGTTTAAACTTTAAAATTCATACAAGAAAGGCATAGTAAATGAGGAAATTGTTCTAAAAGGATTTTCTTCAATGTGGATACTAAAGGAATTTTGTTCTTAGAGTATCATATTATATTTAAAATGTTAAGCCGAAATTTCTCTACTTCAATGTATAGGACTTGCATCCTTCATGAATTACCATCTTATAATATATTGCTTGCTCAACTTACATATTTTTGATATTATGTTATATATATATATTGCAATAATATAAAGCAAAAAGTGGATTTTTTATTAAAAAATTATAGTCAAAATAGAGGGAAAAAAAATCTTATAGGGCATGCTCACCTGGAAAGCATTGTAATTGCCCACCCTCCCTAAACCCGTGCCTTTTTTTTTTTTTTTGGAAGGGGGTATAGATTTTCTTTGTACTTTAATTGTATAGTAAAATAATAAAGATTACAAATAGATAAACAAGAGGGCTCAACTATAAAATGATACTTTGAAAAAACATAATTTGTTCATTTCAATAATTTTTGTTTTCCTAGCCTTGCTTTAGGATTTCAGCATCTAAGTGATTACATGGTATAGTTCATGTTCTCTTTTTTTTTTTTAAAGGTGGAGAGAGTTCATTTATTTTTGAGTGATTGCAGGATTACTTCGTGTTCAATTCCTTTTATTTAGGCAAAAATAATTCATTTTTAGGTTATTTTTTATAATTCAAGTAAATTTTAACTAATATCTTTTGATGCCTCTGGTAATAAAGTTATGAATACAAAATGATAAAATAAATATATTTTACTTTTATATATTTTTATTTCTTCTTTTCAATTTTATATCTTTCCAAGTAATTCAATGGTGCTAAAAAAAAGAAAAGCATAGAAAAGTAACCCCTTTTTTCAGAACCTTTTAAATTACAGAAAAGTACTAAGCAGGTATTCTTTGATTTTTCTTTTCCTTTGGGGTCCTTTTAAAAGTCTAAATAATTTAAAAGTCAAAAGAGGAAAAGAAAAGAAAAGAAAAAAAAGAAAAAAAAAAAAAAAAAAAAAAAAGAGGAAGCATCCTCTTGTGTACGTATCTTTCAATGGGCCATGTGTCAGCTAGGAGGGCCATTTCGATGCCTTCAGATCGAGACCTCCACTTAGCTGATCCCTTCTGGGGCAGGGTTGGTGGGTTTTTTTTTTTTCATGCGAGTGATGTCCAGATCATGGAATCCTTTGGCCAGTAGCAATCATTTAATATGTTGAAAGGAACGGACAACAAGAAACTGGGGGGGGGGGGGACTCGGATTCCCTTATCCACCTTGGTGCTTCCCATCTCACTGTCAGAGATGTCACAGAACGAATAAAAAATTAGAGTTTCCGAACCTCATAATTTTTGCCACGCCGTCTCCTTGCGTAAAATATATCACTTCCATTATTATGAGGCCGGGCGGTGGAAGAAAAGGATAGATTCCAGGAGGGCGATCGAATTTCGGCCTGAATAAAACCAGGAACAGAACCGGATGCCAAGCCGCAGTATTCGTGCGCTAAAACTGGAAGGTGGGGAGAAGGGAGCAGTGGGGCTGGGCTGGGCTGGGCTGGGCTGGGCTTCAGAGACGTTGGTGGTCCCTTCGCACCCCAAGATTTCAATCATTTCAAAACTTTTGTCTAAAGATTAGGAGGATGTCCTGTACCTGATTAATCTAAGAATTGCACCGTGTTTCTCGTCCCCTTTTGTCTGCTCTTCCGTGATCTCCATCAATCCAGGAGGTGTCACATGAATCAACCCCATGGAATCCACGCTTAAAACTTCTCTCAATTTTTGAATCTGGAAGCTCCTTTTAAACAGTGGTGTCTTTTTCTTTTTTGAAGCCAAATTAGCATGACATAGACATATCATGCATGCCACCAGCTCTTGCCAGCACAATGAGAGCCATACATTTAGATCGGCACCTTTTGTTCTCATGGCTTGTTTATAAGATTTGATAACATAAAGGAGATCGCATGGCAAAAGTCCTTGCACGTGTGGTTGACGTGCTGGATTAGTAACATGCCATCGAAGCATCTTGTTTTAACCCACTTTTTCTACTATACTTTTGACTGTATATAACTAGTGCCGTAACTAAAGAGAAAAATAAAAGTAAAGCAATGCTACAAAGAAATGTAGGCTTGAAATATAGGTTTTGATGATTGATATTGAAGTTTGAATTTAAAAAAAAAATATTAAAAATGCTCGCTAGCTGAACTCTTGATGTTTCCTTTCATTTTGTGTTATATCATGATGAGCATGTTTGATCGAGGATGTTCATTTTTTATTCTTCACCGCTAATTTTTATATCTATTTTAAAATTTTATTCTTCACGTAAAATTTGAAAATTATGCTTATTTGTTGAAAATAAAAAATTATTTTTTAATTCTAAAAATATGAAAACATGAAAGGTAGTTAGTGACGAAGACGATAAAGATGAATAATAATGGTAGGATAAAGGTGATGACGATTCTTGAAAGACCGGTAAACATAATTTTTTAATTTTTTATTTGGAAAACAATCCAAACATTGTTTCTACTGTCCACGGAACGAATTTCTCCAAAAACCCTTCAGTTTTTGACGACTAAATGTCCTCTAAACAGCGTTCTAGAGCTCATGTCATTATATTATAAAAGAATTCGTGAAGAAAGAAACCTATGGGCAGAGAAAACAGCTGCAGCGTACGCACGACTGTCCTCTTTCGCCAATTCATGGCCGGCACCGGGCCCGTCCTCGCTCCGCAGGTGAGTTGCGGCTGCTGGACCGCGTCAACGTTGGACAAAGATTTGATCGGTTGGATTCGAGGGATTTATGTTGGGTCCTGCACAAGGTTGAAAAACATTCGATCGGCAGTTCGGCATAGATTTGAGACTGGGTCCATGGTTGACCACGGCCTGAAGCTTAGATGAGGCCACAGCCAAATTAGATCTGTTTATGGGATCAGGTATGGTCCTCTTCATCCCTTGGAGAGGTTTTGAGGAGGAGGAGGAGGAGGAGGAGGAGGAGGAGGAAATTTGTCCTCTAGAATATCACGCAATGTTACCTTTAGATTTGTCAAAGGATGGGAACCAACACTCAATGCCGCAGAGCCGCAAACTAGGTCCCTATGAAAAGAAGTGAAGTTTTTCTTCGACCTATCTACTGCTAGCTTGGCAAGTTGATGGTTAACATTTACTTGTGCACTAAAAAAAATAAATAAAGATTGAAATTCAAGCGAAAAGCTTTTCCTTGCATCTTCTAGAACATGGACGTCTCCATTTCTATATGAAATTAGGTATCTTATTATTTTATTTTATCCCAACTATCATTCTATTCTAAAATCTTGATAGGTATCCTTATCACCAACCACTTTTCTCTTTTTTTCTTCCTTTATTTGCTTCTTTTCTATTCTTTTTTCTCTTCTTTCATTTCTTCACTTTTTTTTTTTTAACCTTTTTTTTTCTTTGTTTTCTCTTTTCTTTCACAATCCCATATTTCTACTCCAATTCAATTTTTCATAAGAATGAAAAGAAGAAAAGATCAAAACATCTCCATCCCATCATAAGTTAAAACATATTTTTTAATTTTTTGATATCTAAATAATCAACAATAGTATATTTTAATGATCAATCTTTTATTTTTAAACTATTAATCTATTATCAGAAATTTAAATTTTAACATATAGTCTGAATAATAATATCTAATTTACCAAATAAGAAAATAGTTAGATAACTTCTTTTATTTGCTCTTCTTATTTTCTCACCAATCCTGCGACAACTCATGAAAATTATTTGTTATAAACATTAAATAGTATATAAAAAAAATATTAAAACTTTACAATTTTAGCCATATAATAGCTTTTTAAGTACAATCATCATGCGCAATGCGAACAACTAAACATTTAGAAAATACATCAACACATTTCCACAAAAAGTGTGTGTGCGTGCGTGTACTGCCTTCAAGTATAGCCATCATGCACAACGGGGACAATTAAACACTTAGAAAACGCATCAATACACTTCCACAAAAAGGACAAATTGTCTGATATCAGAGCATGCATCCACTTAACATATGCTAGTGGTGTTAGGTTGGAATAGCAACGATGGACGCGGAGAGTGCAGGCATGCATTGAAACTTTTGAAATAGTCCGATTCGGAGGCAGTGGGCGGGCTCGGTCGGTCTTATCCGCAGTTGTCGATGGACTTGGAGGTTCCCTCTGCCACAAAGTTACGATCCGCTGAAGCGGTTGCCGGCGGACTGGAACGTAGAAAAGTAACCATCGAGGACTTGTAGTACTACTACTTTCTGGCCAATTCTCTCCAGGTCTAACGCTACAAGACAAAAGACATTTTCCAGGAAAGGTATGGCTGTGATCCTGTTCGAGAGTAGGATGTATGGGGACAAGAAAAAGAGAAAAGCTAGGGCCAAGGCGTCAACCGATAACAACCCTTACCAATTAGCCACTATTTTTTATGCAACAGATGAAAAGAAAAACTTGAAAAGCAAATACATTCTTAACTACGCATTCAAGTTTTTAAAAACGCATAAATCTAACTCATTAATGGTTTAATTGAATCAATAAATAAGTTTAAAACATTACAAAAATATCAGAGTTAATCTTAGATATGCAAAAGTTGATAACAAAAAAAAAAAAAAAACTATATATATATAGAACATCATTAGCTCACGTAGATAGTTGCTTGGAGTTTAAATTCTAACCTTTAGCTCACGTAGACAGTCGCTTGGAGTCTAAATTGGAACCTTTGGACTAGTAAATAACGCATGAGGCATTACACTTTGATTCTTCTTTTTGAGGGCTTCTCACCGTCAGTTTGAGAAAGGAGAATTCTAATCTTTGATTCTTCTTTTGAGGGCTACGCATCGTTGGTTTAAGGAGGGCGTGGCAGCTTAGAAGCCTTTTTAATAATGGCTTTGGATAATTCAATAGTTTTCCAAGGGAAATTTTGAAATATGTCCTTGCCTCTCAACAGATCCAACTCAGCCATATCTTTTCCTGAACTCTTATATATATATATATATATATATATATATATTAGTATGAAAAACAATGGTAACACCACCACCACCACCACCACCACCACCACCACCACCAAACCTAACTCCCCTTTCTACTAAGGTGCAAAGACTATGGTGCAATTCATAACAAGAAGAGTAATTGGTTGAAAACATGGCCTCATAAGCTTCATTTGACTGTGAGAAATTTCTCTAATGAGAGAAATAGTATGAACATGAGAAGGGTTCTGACATACAAGAAAGAGTAGTAGTTTCTGGAGGATGTTTGATTATTTCTAGACGATATTCGACAAGAACCACACCATCCATTTCAAAAAGACGTGTGCAAGTTTGGGTTGAGTATTTTTTACTTCTAGAGAAATATTTTTTGACTTTGAATTCTCATACAAAGATATTATTCTAAGATTAGAAATTCTTGGCCCTACTTCTGAAACCAACTCTAACCTGACAAAAATTTAATAAATTAAGTTGTATATAATTACAAATAAGTTGGCATGGTTAGCATTTTGTTGAAACAATCAAAATTAGGCCTATAGGCTTGATTCATCTTATCTCAATTGACTTGTCTAATGTTTATGTTCGATGAACATTAGCTACCCAAGCCTAAAAGTCTAGATCTAGTCGTTTGGCATGTCCTACCATTGCCAACTTATTTTATATTTAAGTTAGGTCAACATTTTTATAGCTCAAGTCAAAATGTTAACCAACAAAAAAGCCATTTTAATTATATATATAACACCATACTCATGACAAAGAATTCGAAGAGCAATTGTGTAATGAGAGGAGAAACCAATACATTAACAATGATGCAAAGATTGACTTTGCTAAAATTGGGTTAACAATGTCAAGCTAGAGTAATTAATTAAATAGATGAATTAAAATGTCAAAGAATCATCCCAAGTATGGCTAGAAACCACCTATTTATGGGAGAGGTTGGATGTATTCAGTCATGTACTTGTTCATTTATTAAGCTTGTCAAGTTCTAATGAGCAATTTTATATGCGGCCCATCCTACATCACATGATTCGTGGTCTTTTCTTTGTATTTGAAATTTCACAAAACATGAGCCGTTGTCGTTCTTTCATTTCATTTTATTTATTTTTGCCGGATGATTGCCTCCTAGAGAGCTCCAAACTTCGTTGTCAAAAGGATTTCTATTGAAAAATATTGTATTGATTCCTTCACACGTCATTGCATTGGCTTTCTTAACAAAGGAGATAAAAGGTTGATGAAACTTAGGTACGGTTTGTTATTTACGTGCGCTTCATATTTTTTATTTATTTATTTTTTGCTCTCGCTAGAAGAGAGGCGATGTTGAAAAAATAAATAAATAAATAAATAAATCAAAGGACACATGCATGATAATGCACCGCAACTAAGGATTTAAGTTACCAGTATGTTTGAAGATATGCATTTGCTTAGATATTTTATGATTTTATATTAATGATAATTCAAAGATAGTATCAAATTGTTTATTAAGTAAAATATTTGCATCTATTAATATTTAATGAGAAAGTTATGAGATGGTTTTAAGGGTCTCGTTGGGTAAATAGGAAAGTAATGCCGGAGAATATTT
The DNA here is from genome assembly GCA_017589505.3 of Metroxylon sagu. Classification (NCBI taxonomy): domain Eukaryota; kingdom Viridiplantae; phylum Streptophyta; class Magnoliopsida; order Arecales; family Arecaceae; genus Metroxylon; species Metroxylon sagu. The sequence goes on along the minus strand of JACVBY030000520.1, from coordinate 177,632 downwards.
AAAAAATAAATTCTCGAGAAGATTTTTTATGTGGGCATATTTGATTAGTCATAAAAAGAAGTTCAATATATATATATATATATATATATATATATATATTGAGTTAATCATATTTGATTAGCTATTTTGTTTTGGTGAGAAACGAATAGTTTTTTTTAAATTTATTCTTTGATTATGCTATTAATCAAAATTATTAAAAGATAAAAATAAAAAAAAAGTTTTGCCCTCGCTGAATTATCAAGCACTTTGTGTTGACCAGGCTAAACGTTATTGTTTGTGCTTCGGCCCAGAATCTTCTTGGCCCGCACGTATCGGCCATTGAAGCCCAAAGAAGTGTAACAATATCTCAAACATACGTCCATGCATCATGCATCATGCATCATGCAGAGAGTCCATTATTGTCATGCATCGCCGCCGCATATTCATAGCGTAGCAGTGGGATAGAATAGCTGATTGGCAAACCGACTGATTACGAAGGTTAAAATATTAAAATTCTCTCAACATAAAACGCTAACACAACAACATTAAATTAAGAAGGAAGAGATAGGTACATTCAGTTCGTATAGATGAAAACTTATCACATATAAAGTTGTCCATTCCTTTACCAGAATATTAAATATTAAATCAATTATGTGAAATATAAATATAAATAATTAAATCTAGCATGTAAAATATAGAAATAATGTTGAAAGATAGTAAGATAAGAAAAATATAAAGTAGGGAAGCAAGTGATAAAGGTTGACGAGTCATTGAATTTATGGAGTCAAGAGGAGTGCCAAGTTAGCGAGTTAGTAAGCAGAGCAAGCAAATAAATAAAAGGAAACGAGAAAGGAGTAAAACAAAGATGGCAAAAAAAAAAAGGGGACTAAGAGGCACATGAGTCCTTATGATCTAACGACATCAGAAAGATCTCCTTCAAGGGTTAGTTGGAGTAAACCCTCTTACGTAGCTATCTAAGTAAATTGATCGGTATCTGAATTTTTTATATTTAAATTATAATAAATTATTTTTATGAATCAAATTTGTTCTTAATTTTAGGAATAAAAGATTAGTAGTGAACCAATGTTAATCTTTAATTTCCTAAAATAAAAGTTAATTATGAAAATTTATACTCTTTCATGCTAAATAACCTTTTTAGGATCGAAAAGAAGTCCAAACTTTGAAGGCTAGAGGCCCTCCTCAGGCTCTAAAGGATTTAATCTTGCCTTTTTTTTTTCCTCCCCACTAAATGAATATTTTCAATTGAATTGGTTAGGGTATTTAAAGTTGGGAGAGGTAGCAGAGAGGATGAGCACCTTCAAAGGGGAAAAGGCTGTTTTTAAACTAAGATATTAGTACTTGGAGTTCAGATTAGAAAGTTTAGGGAAAAGGCTAAGGCCTAAAGCTATTAAGGGTTCAGGGAAGGAAGAGAGCTAGCACTAAGAAAGTTATTCAGGAACAAGAAGAATTAGAAATAAAAGAAAGTTGGTATAGTAAATCGGGTGTTATATAGTTAGTCAAGAGATAGTAAACCTTATAGTCTGGTTCACTAAAGTATCAATTATCAATTTATGCTTCTTTTTTATAGCTACGTTTGAATTGATTATCGGGACGCCAACTGTTTCCAGCAACCAGAAGAAATTATTGTCGGCACCAACAATTATCCCTAAACAAGCTCTCTGCTAATTTTTAGCAACATATCATTATAGTTACATCTGTAACTTTCCTCAATAACATCTTAATTATTTGTTCTCAGTACATAAGTTTTTGCATACCAAATTGAGCCAAATACCACCTTAGTACAATAACATTTTACCTTACATAATTAAGCATGAAGCCAAAAGACACAACACCTTTCACAGAGTGAAAGAAGAAAAGCCTCCAGCTAATAAAGCAAAAGACGAGAAGCTACCATGACCTTCCGAAAGCTATTTCAGATAGGTTCCAAGTACAAGAAAGACAACAACAACAACAGAACAATACAAAGAGAGACCATACTGGAGACAGGCATCCAAATTAGATCTGATGCCCACAGGTTGGACACCTCCTCTGGATGGCAAACCTGCCAACAATACATCTCCGATGGAATCTATGGGAGCATCTCAAAACTCCTGCCACCATTCCCTCTCCAAACCTCTCTCCACAGACCCTGCAAGATGCTCGAGCCATCACGTCGGCTTGGGTTATGCGAGCCTCGCCCATCCGCCCTTCTCTCAGGAGCATGAGCTGCGTTGCGAGTCCCAGGATGTGCTCTATACACTGCATGAGATTATCATACCTTCGGTAAAATTCCGAAGACAAACTATGAAGCCTGTTCGAGCCATTGGTGATGGTCGCTGCTTCAACGATGTTCAGATGACTTAACATCTGCTCAGCATCATGAAGCAAACGTTGTTTGAGGTCTTCCATTCCCTCCATGTTTGCAAGCAAGTTTCTTTGATAATTGAGGCGAGCTCGCAAACTCCTGATGTGCTGGAAGAAATCCAAGGAATTCATTTGATGATGCGTTGAAGCTTCAGGCCGCCTTTCTGTTGAAGAATAGATCTGAGAAGCTTCACTTAGAACACAGCTGGAAATTGGTTATAATAAAAGACAGTAGCATAGAGAGAAAAGCCATCAAATGAGATGGTGGTATGTGTTCTAAGAAAAGCTTCTGACATCATGCAACTCTGAAGGCAAGCACCGATCTTAAGAATGAAACATCATCATGTAGAAGATCAAAGCATAATGTGTCGATCTTAGATGCATGTCTTAGATATGGTTTAAAATAATGAATATGAATCCTTACAAGGATGTAGAAATTTATGACAAGATTATGAGGCTATATAACTCTTGAAACCAAATTTTATATTAGACTTCATTTTAAATTAGCAAAACTAATCAAATATTTTTAAAAAAATTGAATCCTAATTTCTTGATCTATTCTATTATAAACTTTAAAATTATGAAACACACGTTATTTAAGACAAAGAAATATAGTGATCTCACATGAAAAGAGGAAGGAGAAAAATCCTTATCTTGTTGAATCCATCTCTCAATCACATAGATTTAATCTCCAAAATCAGGGCATGCATCAAATTCACAAACAAACAAAACATTTGAAAGTCTTTTATTAAACGATTGAATATATGCTTTGACAATGAAGAAATATCAAGATTTTTTAAATTTGAAAGAAACAGAACATTATATGATCATGAGAAATTCTATGCACTAATAAAAATGTTATAGATTCTAACTTTATAGAATTTTATGTCATTCTACCTTGATAGCAAAATAATTATGCATTTGACAATTGGAGTCTAACAAATTAAAGAATAAATTGAGAAAAAATAGCACAATTAAGGTAAAAATTTGCATAAAATACAGATAGGATGGGATCGCTAAAAAATCAAATTTATATGTAAGAAACTTCTTCTAAATAAAAAGTAATATTGTTTCAAAATTATTACATAGCTAAAATGCACAAATCTATATAAATCGCTAGCAAGATTGAGAGGCATACCTTCACCGATACTATTTTCTCCTGACAGCAGAGACGTCTATCCTTCTATTTATAGAGATCTTGAAAATTTTCTTAGCATAAAATAAAATTTTAAAAAACCACTCTTCGACACATTACCGACAAATAATCCATCCAAAAGCAAATTTGTCGTCGAATACCACTATAATATGTGGTTTAAACTTAGGGCGGCCGCAGGATAGGTCAAAGAAAACTGTGGTTATAATCCATTGTTTTAAGGCATTTTGGCTTATTATTTAATGTTTGTCGGTAGGATTAAAATCGGACCAGATATGGATAAGATATCAATATATCTTTTTTTTGATAAAGCGGTGCAAAAATATCGATCATTCATTAAGAAGGTTAACCGAAGAGTTGCATAGGTATAAGAAGAAAGAACAAAAGATAAAAGAAGGAAAGAAAAGAAGGACGAGGGATAAATAAACCCTCAAACAAGGCCCAACTCAATAATTTGGCCTGTACTAAAACCTTAAGCTCAATGACTAAGCCCTATGTCCTCATAAAAATCTCATCTAGTGTATTCTAATTCCCTCCATTGCTAAAAATACGCTTGAAGCTCTAGATATCTATTTTCATTTGATGAATGTGAATACAAATCTAGATATCAATCTAATGCTAAATTTATGCATATATCCATTTCAAATATATTCAAATGACAATTAGATATTGATAACAAGAATATAAATATGGAAATAAATTGACAACAAGAATATAAATACGGAAATAAATTAATTAGTTAAACTTTACAATAGATTGTTATCACGTTTTGTATTTTATTAACTCAAAATAATTATATAAGCCTTCTATTTTTTTAGAGCTAGCAAATAATGGTATGAGAAATAACAAACATTCAATTATATCCACTTAATCACTTAACATTTTTGGTGAATTTTGGTGATTTTTCAAAGTACTTAAAAATTAATAGAACTAACTATTGAGGATGCAATTCACCAAATCAAAGATATAATTATATAAAATAAAAATAAAAATTAAAGCTATGCTAAGATCGTCACTTATATAGTTTTTGAGTTTATCATATCTACGGAGACAAAATAGCATTACATACATAATAAGATATTTGAATACATATAAGATATCATGCATTCATTTTCATATTCATTTTTCTTTGATAGAATTATACATGTAAGTTTTAATTGGATAACGAAATTCAGAGCTATATTAGACAAATCTAAATATGAAAAAGGATTAGATTAATATTATTCAATCCATTTTTACCTCAACTTATTACGATACGAGTTTCACCCTTCTTGCATTAATGTAAGTAACAGAGCAACTGATTTTAGATTAGCCAAAACTCAATTCCTCCCTCAACTAAATATCTTAGTGGATTGGGAAACATCCATTGAATTATAATTTCAATTTAAATTTTTAAGATTAACCTCATTCACATTGGGTTTAGTTTGGGTTGATTGCTTGTGCAAACTAATCATCCTTCAAAACATCTCGAAAAGATAATACATATCCTCAACTTTATTTAGTTCATACAAGTATTAGATATAAATTTCACTATGAATTAGGTTAAAATGATACTTAACAAAACCCTTATCCAACTAGATGTTATGAAATGAGGATGTGTCATAAAGAGAACATATGTTAATGACTTCTCAATTCACATAGAAATAGCTCCTCAACTTTGGATATGTAATGATATAATGATACATGTAATGGTTTATGACATGATATAAAACAATCGTACCATTATCTTTATTTTTTAAATATTTTTGAGAGAACAAAATGAAAATGCCATGATACACAAACAACTCCTCAATTCATATGGAAATAGCTATTAAACTTTAGAGATATAATGATCAAAAAATCTAATGCATGTTATGATTTGAGACATGATATAAAGGTGGCATTATCTTTCCCTTTTTCCCCTTTTTCTGTAAGAATTAGATTGAAAATGTGGTAATTGGCATTTGAATCCTAAAACACTCTCTAAAGCAAGTTCCTAGGAGAGGAGGGCTAACCGATAGAATTAAATCATACAATAAACTTGTTGCCTAGCTAAGCAACCCAAGAGGGGGGGTGAATTAGGTTCTTTGAAAATTTTTAAGAAGTATGTGTAATTTTGCAAAACAGAAAATTTTGTGTAAGTGTGAAGTGATGAAAGCAAAGCAAGCAGCAACAATAAGAAACAAACACACAAACACAGCAATTTATAGTGGTTCGATGCTACTTCTTGCACCTACGTCCACTACCCAAGAATTCCTTGAAAATTTTCTCTACTAATCGTTCTTCAAACGATTACAATCCTAGCTAACCCAGCTAGCTTCTTGTTTCACAGGCACAAGAGAACCTTTCCTTAGCTTTCTTAGCTAACTTCTTATTTTCGGGCACAAGGGAGCCTTACAAGTCACCAATTACAGATTTGGCACACCCTCTACAAGTTTCAACCAAGTTGAAACTCAAACAACTCACAATGAAAAAGAGTTTTAGAAATTACAGCTCCTTAATGAGCAAATGGAACAATAAAAGCACTTTATACTTTTTAAAGACCTCTCCCTTTGAATGAGCTTCTCCTCTTTAAATGTTAGAGTTATGAGCACTTGAAGAAGCCTCTTGGATAGTTGGAAGGAGCCTTGAATGAGCCTTGAAGGACTTTCAAACTCTGCAGCTCACTATCTTTTCAAAATTGGAAGGCTGAAACTTTTCTTGATTTTTCCTTTGTTTTTCTCTCTTTTTCTCACTAGTAATCCTTCAAAAATGCTCCCAATCTCTTGCTAATCAATCCTATTTACGAGTATTTATAGTTTATTATGGGATTGGAATGTTAAACTAGCCGTTTGTGACCGTTGGAGACACAGAACTAGCCATTACAGCATTTCTGGGCAAGTTAGTCGACTCTAGAGTCAACTACTTTTGTTAAACCGTCTGTCCTGACCACAGTAGCCGACTCCAGAGTTGGCTAACTTCAGGAAGCTTGCTGTCTTGGCCATAGTAGCCGACTCCAGAGTCGGCTAAATTCTGTGACTTCACTGTTTTACCACAGTAGCCGGCTGGTTAGTCGGCTAACTTGATTTTTCTCACTATTTTGCCACAGTAGCTGACTAATTAGTTGGCTAACTTGGTAAACTTGCTGTTAACTCTCTTATGACACAATTTTGACTTGATAGCTTCCGAAGTAGTTGGCCAAATGCTTCAAACTTCCATTCTAAGTGCTGGTAGCTGCTGTAGGAGTTGACTAATTTCTCCAAAACTTGAAAACTCATTCCATAAACAAGAAAATTCATTGAAATGAAGAAGATAATTGTTCTAGCTTTCATAATTTTAAACTTTCTTCATTTAAAAACCTTCCAAACATCTAAAATTTACTTGATTGAGGCTTGAATCATTCTAGCTTTCATAATTTTGAACTTTCTTCATTTGAAAACCTTCCAAACATTTGAAATTCACTGAATTGAGGCTTGAATCATTATTAGTTGATCCTGATCTTCTACAAAAATTCTTCTTTTAAATCATAAACCTATTTAGGTGCTTGAAATCACTTTTAATCATCTTGATGATTCATGTATGCCTGCATTTCAACATGATTCTCCACAAAACTTATTAGTAACTTACTTAATTGTTTTGTGATCATCAAAATCAATGTGAGGTCAATAATCTCCCCCTTTTTTATGATGACAAAACCATTAAGTATACAATTTAAAATAATAAGTTCAATCAAGATAAAGCAATGCAATATTGAACTTGTTCAAAGGGTTGAGACAATTTAGCTCATGTTAGGAAAGGATTCAGAAATCAGTTTCATGTGTAAGTTTTGTACCAAGAACTTTGAAATATGTGCCAAAAGTTTGAATTTTGTATCAGAATCTTTGAAAACAATGTGACAAACATTTTTCATATTCAAATTCAAAGAAATCATATTTTTGAAGAGATTTAAGGAGAGTTTCATGCCAAAAATCTGAATTTTATGCTGAAATTCTGAGTTTTATGATAAAAAGTTGAATTTTATGCCAAAATGCTGAATTTAATGCCAAAGACAAAAGTTATATTCTAGAAATAAAGTATTGTACCAATGAACTAAGTCTTTGTGCTAAAATAATAATTTTGGCTTTAAAAATGTAGAGTTTCAGTCCATGCCAAAAGCGTGCCAAAAGCGTGCCAAAATTCTGCATAGTGTATTTGATTTTTGATACCAAAGGTTTCAATTTAAAAATAGCTTTCAAGCAGAGCTTGTTTGTTTGAAATGCAAGTAAAATTTAAGTAAAAAACAACAAGCTTCTTCTTCTCCTTTTGTTGCAAAATCAATCTTACTCATAAAAACTTTCTTCTTTCTTTTAAAAAGTTGAAATTTGCTAAAACATTTGCATGAATTATAATTTTTCTCCCCCTAAACATATGCTTACATTATTTTCATTTATAAATACTGAACTTTTGAAAATTTTACTAAACCATGCTGAAACATTTTGAAACTACTGAAACTTCCTGAATTTTTGAAACCTCTGAAAATTCTCATTAAGAATTTTACTGAAATATTTTTGAAACATGATGAAAACTTTCTGAATTTTTGAAAAACTTCCTGAAACATGATGAATAAGAATTCTTCTCCTTTTTAAAATGTATGCTTCTTTTCTCCCTCCTTTTATTATCAATCAAAAAGGATGTGAGAAGTCATGCAATTAATTACATATATTGAAGTAAAGAAATTACACAAGTAATATTTTATACTACAAAATTTCATACACAAGATTTAATAACAAAGAGGAAATACAAAGCAACATTCATAACATAAGATTTCATAAGAATAAAGCAACATAAGATTTTATTAAATACACAAAGTGCTGATACAGACATTTAAATACATAGAAAACCTAGTACATTTTAATCAAAACAAAGCAAACTAGAACATTAAAAATAAACAAAGCAACCTAAACAACCTAAACTATTCCTCATCAGAGGAAGATATAACAGAGGGCTGAATGGATGATCCAATGCCACATCCTCTCGAAGAAGGGCGGTAAGATGCATGAGGTGGCCTGGCACGAGGGTGAGTAGGTTGTGAAGGAGGCTGAAATGGCTGGGATGGAGGTCTAAAAGCAATAGGGGCCAGCTTATCAGTAATGGTTGAAACTAGATGGTGAAGAAGGCCAATGGACATCTCTACTCTCTCAGATTTTTCACCAAAGGCCATGATCTGAGCTCGCAACTACCTCAACTCCTCAGACATGCGGGCAAACTCTTCTGAGTCCCGACTTGATCCTACCCCATGGTCTCTCATCTCCTGAAGCAGCAGCCTTCCATTCAGAATACTCGTGGAGTGCTCCAACCTCTCCAACCTCATCAGCATTTGGGACAATGTCTCATTTACTGTAGAAATATGTGGTACCATCATAAACTCACCAGTAGATGAACCACTATCCTCAGAACTTCTGCTGGAGATAGCTGAGGTCACCTCCTTCACAATATATTGCAGCTGCTCCTGATTAAGCTCAACTGATGTCCTCTGTGGTGCAGGGGGCTCCTCAGGATGCTGCTCAGATCTGGGTCTAGTTCCCTCATGAGAAGAAGATGATGGTCCCTTAGCAGATACCTCAATCTTATCCTCTCTACCTCTTCCTCTGGACCATCTGCCACCAACCTTCACAAATCCTATTCGGCGAAGAGAATGCTCATTGTAGATATCCGAATGGTATAGCTTGGTTGTCTCTTCACCCCTTAATCTTACTTCAAAGTGCTTAAAGAAGTGGGTGAAGAGCATACCATATAGCAGGACAGTGCTAAGTCTGTTAACTGTCTCTCTCAATATAGTCAACATCAGCTCAGGAAAGTCAAAAGGAGTGTCACTGATAAGATGATACATCAAGCATAGGTCTCTCTCAGTGACCAAATGGAAGCTCCCAGCATGAGGTATGAAGATTCTAGATATAATGTGGTGAAGGAGTCTCATCTCAACACTCAGGGAGTTGGCTAGCACTCTGTCAATCCCCTCCCCATCATTTATACCAAGAACGGCTTCAATCCGCCATGCCCTTCCCTCAGGGAGATCATCCCAAAATCCACCGACCGGCACTCTTAAAATGTTTCCAATAATGTCACGGTCCAAATTGATCCTGACTCCCTTTACCATGGATGAGGTAGACATGAAATCAATAGACAAATTTTTGTAGAACTCTCTTACCAAAGATGGATACATAGGGACCTCAGTTCTGCACATGTAGGACCATCCTCTCTGCTGAAGCATTCTCCCAATGTCGAACCCTTCACGAGCAAGGAAGCCGAAGTCGACTACCTGCTCGTTGGAGATGGGTCTCGTGGACAAAGAGTGAACCCCGGAGACGCAGGAGGAAGAGGGCAAGGCCCAGAGAGGCGTGGCTTTCTCTCGCGGGTCCTTCGAGCTTTCTCCTTGCCGTGTGCGGGGGATTCTCGCCCGTGAAGCCATCACGCAAGGGTGGATGATTGGAAGAGAAAATCTAAGGAAAATAAGAGGGATTTGGAGGGATCAAAGCTCAGGGAAGAAATCTGGAAGATTGGATGGAGATTTGGGAGAGAGAGGAAGACGGACGGTCGCTCGGTTGCTCTTATAACCCGAGCGATCGGGCGATTTAGTCGGCTCACGAGTCCGCTAATTCTCATTAGCCGTTAGCCCAAACGGCTTAGAAACAGGAGAAATGACGCCTAAGGTCCAAATTTTTCAGGGAATTCCACACAAAATGATTTTTAAAGATTATGCATGTTATGTGATCATCTAGAGGGGTCAGTTGGGCTAATTATCATGATCTTTAATCTTTAAAAACATGCCCAGAAAAAAATTTTTAAAAATCAATCTATCTAGCTGACTCATTTAATCAGGGGGTCAATCATGCCAAGTTCTCTTCTAATTTCATAAAATCTATTTTGATCAAGAGGTTTTGTGAAAATATCAGCTAATTGCCTATCAGTACTAACAAAATCAAGAATTATATCTTTACTTTGAACATGATCTCTAATGAAATGATATCTAATTTCAATGTGTCTAGTCCTAGAGTGCTGAATTGAATTTTTAGTTAAGTTTATGGCACTAGTATTATCACATCTTATGGGAATGTCTTTAAGTTTGATGCTATAATCTTCTAGTTGCTACTTAATCCACAAGATTTGAGCACAACAACTCCCAGCAGCAATATATTCAGCCTCAGCTGTAGACAAGGCTACTGAAGTTTGTTTCTTACTAAATCAAAAAATTAAGTTAACTCCTAAAAATTGGCAAGTTCCACTAGTTGATTTTCTATCAATTTTACAATCAGCAAAATCAAAATCAGAATATTCAATCAAATCAATAGAAGAGTGTTTATCATACCAAAGTCCAAGATTTTTAGTACCATTTAAGTATCTTAAAATTCTTTTAACAGCATTTAAATGTGCTTCTTTAGGATTTGCTTGAAATCTAGCACACATGCATACACTAAATAAAATATCAGGTCTACTTGCAGTTAAATACAAAAGAGAACCTATCATGCCTCTATAAAGCTTTAAATCAATATTTTTGCTACTTTCATTCATATCAAGTTTGCATGATGAGCTCATAGGGGTACCGGCACACTTGGAATTCTCCATGCCAAACTTCTTTAGAATCTCTCTTGTGTATTTGTTTTGGCTAATGAAGATTCCATCTTCAGCCTGTTTAATTTGTAGTCCAAGAAAATAGTTGAGTTCTCCCATCATGCTCATCTCGAACTCCCCTGCATGAGCTTAGCAAAGTCTTGACACAAGAGTTCATTAGTAGCACCAAAAATGATGTCATCTACATAAATTTGCATAATGAGCATATCATCATTTTCTCTTTTTATAAATAATGTAGTGTCTACATTTCCTCTAACAAAATTATTATTTATCAAGAATTTGCTCAACCTATCATACCATGCCCGGGGTGCTTGTTTCAAACCATATAATGCTTTGTTCAATTTAAAAACATAGTTTGGGTATTCATGATTTTCAAAACCGGGTGATTGTTCAACATACACCTCTTCAGCAATATAACCATTCAAAAATGCACTCTTAACATCCATTTGAAATAATTTAAAGTTCATGAAGCATGCAAAGACAAGTAATAATCTAATTGCTTCTAATCTAGCAACTGGAGCAAAGGTTTCATCAAAATCAATGCCTTCTTCTTGATTATAACCTTTAGCTACCAATCTTGCCTTATTTCTAATGATATTTCCATGTTCATCTAATTTATTTCTGAAAACTCATTTAGTGCCAATTATGGGGTAATCTATTAGTCTACTAACTAGGGTCCATACATTATTTCTTTCAAATTGATTTAATTCTTCATGCATAGCATTTATCCAATCAAGAACATCTTTAGCATCATCAAAACATTTAGGTTCAATTTGTGAAACAAATGCTAAATGATTGTATGCATCTCTATAAGAAGATCTAGTTCTTACACCTTGAGATGGACTACTAATGATTAGTTCTTTGGAGTGATTGTGAACGTACCTCCACTCCTTTTCTAAGCCTTGTGTACCTTAAGTTTCAGCTTGTTGAAGTGCTTCAATGGTGTCTTCTTGACTGATTTGCTCATTTGTATCTTCTTTGTCCTTCAATGTGATTTCTTGCACTCCTTTTTCAAGTAATCCTGCATCATCAATAGCTTCTTTCTTCCTTGATAGAAGGTCATTAGTCTCATCAAATACTATATGTATAGATTCTTCTACCACCAAAGTTTTCTTATTAAAAATTCTATATACTTTACTATTAGTGGAGTAGCTAAGAAAAATTCATTCATCAGATTTGACATCAAATTTATCAAGGTTAGATTTGCCATTATTTAGAATAAAACATCGACATCCAAAAATATGAAAGTACCCAATATTTGGTTTTCTTCCTTTCCAAAGCACATATGGAGTCTTTTTCAAAATGGGTCTTATCAAGGCTCTGTTTAAAACATAATGTGCTGTGTTAATTGCTTCAGTCCAAAAATATTTTGGAAGATTGCTTTCACACAACATGGTTCTTGCCATTCTTCAAGAGTCATGTTCTTTCTCTCAACTATTCCATTTTGTTGAGGGGTTCTTGGTGCAGAAAAATTATGGTTGATTCCCATTTCATTGCAAAAACTCTCAAAATTCTAATTTTCAAATTCTTTTCCATAATCACTATGAATAGATAAAATTTGAAGACCTTTTTCATTTGAGGTTTTTTTGAAAAACTTTAAAAATTCAGAAAAAGCTTCATCTTTACTTGCTAAAAATAAAACCCATGTAAAACGAGAAAAATCATTTATAATTACAAAACCATAGCGTTTTCCACCTAGACTTGTGGTTCTAATAGGTCCAAATAAGTCCATGCGCAAAAGCTCCAAAGGCCTAGAAGTTGAAACCACATTTTTGGATTTGAATGAAACTCTAGTTTGTTTTCCAAATTGGCAAGCATCACAGATTTTATCCTTTTCAAAATTTAATTTTGGCAAACCATTTACTAAATCTCTTTTGATTAGTTTGGAAAGCAAATCCATGCTAACATGCGCAAGTCTATGATGCCATAACCAGCTAGATTCATTAAACTTAGAATTCATGGCAACTAGACATTCCATATTTTGGTCATTTAGCTCATTCAAATCTACAATATAAACATTTCCATGCCTATAACCAACAAATTTCATGCTATCATCAGCAGAATTTGTAACCATGCAAATAGATGATTCAAAAATAACTTTAAAACCTTTATCACATAATTGACTAATGCTTAACAAATTATGTTTTAAACCATCAACAAGAAAAACATTATCTATAAAGGTATGGGAAGTGATACCAATTTTACCAATGCCAATGATCTTTTCTTGAGCATTGTCTCCAAAAGTGGCCACTCCTCTATCCTTAGCTTCTAGAGTGATGAATTGAGATTCATCACCCGTCATGTGTCTTGAGCACCCGCTATCCAAGTACCATTTTCTTTTTGCATTTCGGGTCACAAGACACACCTGCACCCACAAATTTAAGTCATGTTTTTAAGTACCCAAGCTTTCTTGGGTCCTTTGGGGTTAGCATGAATGGTTCCTTTAGGAACCCAAATCTTCTTAATGTTCTCATTGATGTGAGAATTACATGCATAGGCCTTATGTCCAGGTTTGCTACATTTGAAACAAGTAATTTTTGACAAGTTGTTTGGGGGAATAAAAATGTTTTTCAAAAATTTTTGTTTCTTTAAGGGATTATAGCCTAATCTAGCTTTATTGAAAATAACCCTTTGGTTTTCAATAATCATTTGTAGTTTTGTAGAGCTCAAGGTGAATTTATCAACAATGGGCTTAAGTTTGTTCACCTCATTTTTCAAATTCAGATTTTTCTAGGTTAAAACAGAATTTTCATTTGAAAGCTTTTCTTTTTCAAAAACTAAACTTTGGATTTTGTTTTTCAAATCTTTATTTTTGGCATCTAACTTTTTGAATTCAGTAAGTAAATCATAAAATGTATCTTGCAATTCATCAAATGTAAATTCAGTTTGAGAGTTAGAAATTACCTCTTCTTTACAGGCCATGAGATACAAGTTTGTTGTTTGTTGTTTCTCATCATCTGAACTTCTATCATCACTGTCACTCCAAGTTGCCAACATAGCCTTCTTTTTAACCTTCTTGGGATCTTTCTTAAGTTGTGGACAGTCAGCCTTAAAGTGTCTCGGTTTCTTACATTCATAGCAAATAGAAGGTTGCTCTTTTTCCTTCTCTTTGCTGAAATCTCCTTTCAGCAGTGGCCTTCTCTTCACTCCGTATTTCTTCTTCCTCATAAATCTTCTAAATTTTCTTGTGATGAGAGCAAGCTCATCATCCTCTTCACTCTCTTCAGAAGATTCAGCGCATTCCTCCTTTTGGTCTGAACATTTTAGAGCCATGGTCCTCCTCTTTTTGGTCTCTTCCTCATCTTGATGTTGTTTAACTTGAATTTCATGGGTCATCAGCGATCCCATGAGCTCTTCTAGAGGAAGGATGTTGAGGTCTTTTGCCTCCTGAACTGCAGTCGTCTTGGCTTCCCATGACCTAGGCAAAGATCTCAAAATTTTTCTCACTAGATCACTGTTAGTATAAGATTTGCCAAGGCTTTTAAGACCATCACAATATCAGTAAATCTAGTAAACATATCAGTAATGGATTCAGTTGGTTCCATTTTAAACAGTTCATATTTATGCACAAGCATATTGATTTTAGATTCTTTCACTTGATTAGTGCCTTCATGGGTGACTTCAAGTCTATCCCAATTCTCTTTAGCATAAATACAAGTAGATATTCTATTAAACTCATTTGCATCAAGAGAACAATATAAAATATTCATGGCCTTAGCATTGAGCTGTGCCATTTTCTTATCATGCTCATCCCAATTCGCTTTCGGTTTGGGAACATCAATACCATTTGTTCTAAGAATGGGTGTATGAGGGCCATTAACTATGATACTCTAAAGATCATAGTCAAGTGCTTGAATAAAAATTTTCATCCTAGCCTTCCAATATGTATAATTTGTGCCATTGAATAAAGAGGGTCTGTTTGTGGACTAACCTTCAGTCAACAAAGTACTTACTTGAGCTGCCATGGATCTTTAGCTCTTTGTCGGTTAAGACAAATAGGAACAAGAGCACTAGCTCTGATACCACTTGTTGCCCAGCTAAGCAACCCAAGAGGGGAGATGAATTGGGTTCTTTGAAAATTTTTAAGAAGTATGTGCAATTTTGCAAAACAGAAAATTCTGTGTGAGTGTGAAGTGATGAAAGCAAAGCAAGCAGTAACAATAAGAAACAAACACACAAACACAGTAATTTATAGTGGTTCGATGCTACTTCTTGCACCTACATCCACTCCCTAAGAATCCCTTGGGAATTTTCTCTACTAATCGTTCTTCAAACGATTACAATCCTAGCTAACCCAGCTAACTTCTTATTTCATAGGCACAAGGGAGCCTTACAAGTCACCAATTACGGGTTTGGCACACCTTCTACAAGTTTCAATCAAGTTGAAACTCAAATAACTCACAATGAAAAAGAGTTTCAGAAATTACAGCTCCTTAATGAGCAAATGGAACAATAAAAGCACTTTACACTTTTTGAAGACCTCCCCCTTTGAATGAGCTTCTCCTCTTTAAATGTTGGAGTTATGAGCACTTGAAATAGCCTCTTAGGTAGTTGGAAGGAGCCTTGAATGAGCCTTGAAGGACTTTCAAACTCTGTAGCTCATTATCTTTTCAAAACTGGAAGGCTGAAACTTTTCTTGATTTTCCCTTTGTTTTTCTCTCTTTTTCTCACTAGTGATCCCTCAAAAATGCTTCCAATCTCTTGCTAATCAATCCCATTTATGAGTATTTATAATTTACTGTGGGATTGAAACATTAAACTAGCTGTTTGTGACCATTGAAGACACAGAACTAACTGTTACAGCATTTCTGGGCAAGTTAGTCGACTATAGAGTCGACTACTTTTGTTAAACTGTCTGTCCTAACTACAATAACCGACTCTGGAGTCGGCTAACTTCAGGAAGCTTGCTGTCTTGGCCACAGTAGCCGACTCCAGAGTCAGCTAACTTCTGAGACTTCACTGTTTTGCCACAGTAGCCGGCTGGTTAGTCAGTTAACTTGATTTTTCTCACTATTTTGTCACAGTAGCTGACTAATTAGTCGGCTAACTTGGTAAAACTTGCTGTTAACTCTCTTGTGGCACAATTTTGACTTGATAGCTTCCAAAGTAGTTGGCTAAATGCTTCAAACTTCCATTCTAAGTGCTGGTAGCTGCTGTAGGAGTTGACTAATTCCTGCAAAACTTGAAAACTCATTCCATAAACAAGAAAACTCATTGAAATGAAGAAGATAATTGTTCTAGCTCTCATAATTTTGAACTTTCTTCATTTGAAAACCTTCCAAACATCTGAAATTTACTTGATTGAGGCTTGAATCATTCTAGCTCTCATCGTTTTAAACTTTCTTCATTTTAAAACCTCCCAAACATCTGAAATTCACTGAATTGAGGCTTGAATCATTTTTCGTTGATCCTGGTCTTCTACAAAAATTCTTCTTTTGAATCATAAATCCATTTAGGTGCTTGAAATCATTTTTAATCATCTTGATGATTCATGTATGCCTGCATTTCAACATGATTCTCCATAAAACTCATTAGTAACTTACTTAATTATTTTATGATCATCAAAATTAACGTGAGGTCAACAAAACTAATATCAATATAATCAAAATATACACAATACACGAATTCAACTTATACAAGCCATAATTAATATGTATGTAGATTGTCTTATTAAAAAAATTGGTATTGAATATATTTTTTGAATTTTGATTTTGATTACAAAACTTTTTATTAAATCTTTTTGAAGGGTTTGTCTTTGAGTAAAAACATAGAGGTCATTCATATACATTATCCAAATCCATATTCTTATTAATAAAATCTACTACTCTTCTCAAGTTCTTAAATACATGCAAAATATTGGCATGCGATGCACATTAGCAAGTTCAAGAGAGCAATTTAGGAAAGAATTTGGAATAGGTAACTAAGAACACTGCTTTTATGCCTTCCTTCTTTATAAACGCTCTAGAATTCCTTTTTTAGCATTATTCCTCATAGCTATGTTAATTGACACTTTGGAAATATTTGTTGGTCCAAAATGCCAAAAAAATTGGGGTGACGAGGAGATGCATAGAATAGCGAAGGAAATATCCAGCATTGTCATGAAAAAAGATGTGGCTTCTTTTCATAGAGCTGGTTTTTCTTAGTGTAATTAATAACAACTATAACCGGTCATTGACCTAACTAGATAACAAAATTTTCAATTGAAACAAATGTTACACATGAAGATAAATTTTGTCAAATCATACTTTGGATTCCAAGATTTGCAATGAACCAAGTATAAACGCTCAAAAACCTCATAATATCAAACATCTTATAACCATGTTAACATCCATTCTTACATTGTCCTGGTACAGGTCTGAAAATGGGCTGGCCCAGCCCAACACTCTAGACTGGCCCAACTAAAAGTTTAAGCCCTAGCAGCCTACTTCCACTGATTAGTTCTTCCACACAGTTGTGCATCGCTACATCAAACATTTTTAAATAGATAAGTTGTCGGTCTGTTCACTGGCATCCCTTCAAGGGTTCGTTTGTGTCTCAATTGCTGGAAGTGTAAAAGTGAAACAAGCTATTATTATAAACTGAGCAGAGATTCTACATTCTAGAGTTGCAAATAAGAATAGATATGATATAAGATTTGAGTGGTAAGAAATGTGTCATTCAATCAGCAAGTCTTAACTTCGCTGCTTAGCGTATACTTTTCCAATTTGGGTGGAGCTCAAGGTTTAAACTTTTGTGAGTCAAATCCACATCATATTTATAAGAAATATTTACTGATAATAGCTAAGACAAAGAAAGAGGAATATCCCCCCCCCCTTACGACATATTCTCATGAATTTCCACATTTAGAATGCATTTGACATGGAGTTAAAAAATTAGAATGAAGAATTACAGAAGTAATATTTGTAAATTTTATATATATATAATTTTTTTTTTAAATATTATAGGTAGGTGAGAGGGCATGGGCCAAGTAGCCCAATGGGCCAATCAGAAGCATTTTAAGACTGCCAAAATTTTTAGCTCATAAGATTGGACCAAGTTGAACTAAGATTCTTTAAGTTAGAAAGCATACCATTTTAACATTTTATGCCTTATATATGTAGGGCCAGGTTGAACTTAGGTGGACCATACACAAATCGAGCTCAGGTCTGGTCCAATGCATTGGACTGCCCTTTTTACCTTTAGCTTGACTCAAGTTTAGCTCATGCCCATCTCTAATTATAGGTATAACTTAATTATGTTTAAAATAAGATTAATGTAAAAGAAGTAAAAATATTATTAATATTTTGTTAATGTGATCAATGTAAAAGAGATAAGATGGAAAAGAATGGTAAGATTATTTAATATCATCTGAGAAATAATTATTTTTTTAAAAAAATTAACTTTACATCAGCTATCGAAAAAAAAGAGTTAAAAAATTGTAGCAATAAATTTTCACCGCTTTTTACCCATACCAAACTACCAAACGCACCGTTAGCGTCAAACACCATGCACCATATGACTCATGATTCACTAAATGTTTTAGTTAATTTCAAACCTGGTCCTCTGTGAGAAAATTCATCTCATTGTGAGTTGCTATGGAACAATTATTGCCCATCCGAGGCAGAGACTATTTAAGTGGCATAATGGTCAGTATCCTCCAAAACTATACCTTCTGCCCCAGTGAAGAAGAAAAATTGTCCTACCATTCTCTTTTCTTTGGATATTATAGCATACATTTTCTTTTTCTTCTCTCCGTTCCAGAACAGGGCCTAGTCCAGTACCTTAACAAGGAAGCACTGGAAGTCTAAAAAAAAAAAAAAATGAGAGAGGATAATTTTGAGGATAAATATGAACATTACTCACAAAAGTCACAGGAATTCACCCACCCGACTGCATAGAACTTTCTTTTGGGAGGATTTGATCAACTAAAAAGCAACGTGGAGCAACCTTTGATCATTTTCCACACGCCCAACGGTGCACCTGAGTAGCTGTCTGAATGCACTCATCGTTTTCACAAACGAAAACGGCTCGATGCCTTTGACCGGTGAAGTAGCCGGCCAAACGAAGCACGGGATAAGAGTCTCGCGGTAGTCCGCTGCGGTCGGCTTAGGAGTCCCCCTTAAGGCACGCAGCTGGAGGCCGTTACCCTATAAAAGATTTCAGACAGCGATATCAAGTGAAAAGGATGGCCATGATGTCAAATGGATGGCTCCGTTCAACAGAGGCGGTTCAGCCCCGTGCGTCTTTTTGGCCCCCAACGGTTCACAAAGAGCCGTTTCCAACCGTCCAAACTATACGGAGGTTTCCCACCACCTTCCTATCTCCCCCTTCCCTACTTTCCTTGTAGTATATAAATTTGAAGTCTTCCAAACTAAGAGTAAAAGGAAGGCAACATAGGGAGGAAAAGTAGTCGTTTCTCTGAGACTCGGGCTACGGAAGACATGGAGAAGAAGAGCATGGCAGCAGGAGAGCATCGCAGGACCTCGAGGAATGGAGCGGACGTCCCAATTCACAGCCAAGTGAGAAGGATCAAGCAGGAGGTCGAGAAGATTGAAGACCAGTCGCTGCCACAAGTGCTCGAGACGAGGCCTGTTCTTCGCGAGCTCTCGAGGCAGCTCTCGCGGTCGCCCCTCGGGCCGGCCATCTCGGTGGGGGATCGATGAAGGAGGATTGGATTCTGGAGGCCATCTTAGTCTTTTCTTTCCCCTGTTCTTTTCTCTCTGTTTATTTGTAGCTATCTCTGGTGCTCTGTATGACTGACTAGGCTAGAGAGGAAGGTAGGAAGTAGGATATAGTTTCCTTCCCCTTCTTTCAAAAGCTTTGTATCACGATGGGATGATGACCTGCATGATTGCTCTTGGTTTATGATGGTATTTATGGTTTTCTTAGTGGTCATGTAAATATATGCTGAAATTTTCCTTTGTTTTAGTAATTCGCTCTGTTTCCAGGCTGAAGATGGCAACGCTCTATCACATCGTGACAAAGCCAGTTATATGCATAAAAATTGGAGGCTTAGCCTTTCATAATAGATTTGGAAACTTAGCAACATATAAATCGACACTATTTATGTTTGGATATTTAAGGTTCAGTAGAAGCAAAGCAGCAACTTTTAAATTATTTTGAAGAGCTTTTGCATCAAATATATGATCATCGCACATGTTGACACCCTGAATTGGACGAACAGCTCATTAGAACTGGATGATGGCTTTGGTTGGAAACGCTTGGACGCAACTAACCGCGTCCAAGAGTTCTGAATGGTCACCAAAATTGGAGCTTCCTTTGTTCTGGAAGGATACGGAGAGGAGGAAAAATAGAACACAACTACCAGCAGAAATCTGGTTCTCTGGATTTGTTCCAAACCAAACCGATGTCGAATTGCTGCAACGTGTTCGATCTGGTCCCAGAGTAGATGAACCGGCCATTAGAAAGGTTGACTCGAACGGTTTCATGAGTAATCTATATATAGAAATTTATATAGAGGAAATTTCTAGAAATGCTGACTATTTTCAAAGATGTGACTTTGACTCGATTGGGACCCTCAGCTGGATCTAACGTTTGTTTTAGCTGTGGTATCTATGTGTGATGACATAGCAACCAGTGGCATACCTCATTCAACCCATCATAACAGAGTACGTATAAATCCATGGCCAAGGTTTAAGATTCTTTTAGTTGGTGAAATTGTTGAATATTTGTTTAAGCAACCATGTGAAAGCCTAAAGTCGTAATTCTAGGACTACCATGAAATAGTGGCTTTATCGTGGTTAAGTTCCATTCGTCCTCCTCCCTGCTTCCAACTCTTTGATCAAGTTCAAAATATACAAAAGAAATTTATATTTCTTCCGCAAGATGACCAAGTTTGTTTAAGACTCAGAGATTTTTTATTAAAAAAAAAAAAAATCGAAAAGAAGATTGAGCAAAGGCTCGATCATTTGATTCGGCAAATGGGGGCAAATGGGGTGATAGCACAAATGGAGAGAGAGAATTACAAAGGAAGAGAACAATTGCAAGTTAAGGCGACTACGAAACCAAAGAACAGGGCGGAACCAGCTTCAACACCGACACAACCAATGTGGATGTTAGGATAATCCAGCAATCACTGTCTATGAGACTTCATGGTTGTTTAAAAATTAATACCACTTGCATTATATAATAGATTTCTTGGATGACGATAGATTAAGATGGTTGTTTTGGTAGAAAAAATAAGTTAATAATGAAAGAGTTTTATCAAAAATTTCAGCAATATTGTAACATCGATGATTTGGCCAGCCCAAAGAATTGTGCATTCCCTACTCATCCAGGCTGGGATTTTACAAAGAACTGACCAGTTGAAACGAGCCATATCTAGTTAAGGATCATGGATGTGACTTCGAGTCCATGTAGCAACTCATTACACGGAATCAGCTCTGGGATATGACAGGAAGTTGTTAATCAAAACTTCTTTTGGAGGCGTATAATTTTGATTTACCATTCCATAGTACACAAAAATTGAATGTCATCAATTAGCTCAATGGTATGAGAAAAAGAATACAAAAAAGAATTTTTTTAAAAAAAACACTTATGCACAATATTAGAATGATCTACATGCCAAAGAAGAGATATCACAAGAGCTTCCGATGCCTGCTGTTCGACCCACTGCTTCGCTCTGTAACTCTGTCAGACCAGCATGTTTCTATGCTTAAGAAAAGAATGATGTAATGCAGAACTCTGTTTTACCTCATAAGAACTACTTTGAGATCATCTTTCTAGTAAAGGATCTGACTTGCCAGAACTGAGGACTTCGTTCAAGATAATATTCTCAGATTCGTCCTCATCTAAGAGCTGCTCCACCAGCTCATCCCAATTAGTTCTCCCACTAGAGGTTGACTCACTGGTTGAGGTTGCTTCATCACAGTTCTCACAAGTTGAGGAGCCCATGTCACCAGAGGGTTCTTCAGCTGGAACCTCATCATGCAGCAGTTCCAAGCTCATTGCTCTTTCCAATGCGTCCTTGTGTTCCATTTCAAGAGATTGTCCCCTCTCCATCCTTTGCTGTGTTGGAGGAGTTGTCGCCTTAGCTCTTCCATTCATTATCTGAGAGAATCCAAGAATCCTTAGGGAAAAGTTATAGTCAAATCTACAGATATTTAAGTTAGAAGATGGTTTTGCTTAGAATATTCATAATATAGAGGGTATTGAAGCTGCAAAGTATGCCAGACTCTCCAAAAATCTCAGAAATGCAATTAATGGCTTCATACCTATATGGTGATAATTCATCGACTAGTCTATGATGCTTCATCTAGGTAATGCTAACTGGAGGTTCATCTTTGCCTTCTAAGGTGCTACCAGTTAGTTTATGGCCTGCGGGTGCTCCAGAATAAGGCCATTCAAACTTCCAGCACCTCAAGACAGACTACTGGAGTTCTATATTGCCATGACTCATGAGATCTCACCAAGGTAAAACTATTTTCAACTCTTGCTCAGTTAAAGCATCAAATATTTCACAAATGGTCAAAAATATCTGAGATTCTAGGTTATTTCAAGCATTGTAAACAATCCATCCCAAAATTAAGACTACTTGAAATCCAACAAATAAGATTGTTGAGATGTTGTCTACTAGAGCATGCAAAAGAATATGACTAGGCACTGAATTTTGAGGACATGCTAAGATCATTAAAAGGATAACCATGTAGAAGAAAATGTTCAAAAAATTCATTCCTTTGTTTTTATTCATGAAGTCCTTGACATTTGACTAATATATTTTACATATTTTTGCTCTACAAGTCGAAACTGTTTTACCTACACGCACACTCCAAAACAAGGGAATCTGACTCCCAAGTCTGTGGCCGTGTAATTATGAATCCAGTTATAAATAACCAAGCCATGCACCATAAGTTGGCTTCATCAGATTTCACTACATACATCAGTACTTAAAAAACTTCCTATAAGCTCCCAACACATATCTTCTGGAGCCATTAATTCCCATTCTTATTTTTAATTCCATGCATGCTCCCTCTTGAACAACATTCATATCATACAATAGATCAGCGAGTTAACACCTACATTTGTTAAGGAGCTGAATTAACAGTTGGAACAAATTATGCCTTATGAACTCATAAACCTCTCATTTGACTTTCAAGACATGCTTGCTGGCTTCTTTATAAAGAAGCTAGCTAGTTTATATTATCAATCAACCAGGCGGTCGTCTGCCAGATGAATTTTAGGAGTTCCAGTACTTTTGAATCAGTAGCTCTAATAAAAGAACATTAATTCATTGATTAAGAGAAGTCCTACATATTACTATACTAGATGGATCCCCAAAGTAGTGCAATAAGATGGTACAAATGATGACCTTACAAAAGATGGAACAAGATGAGGTGGACATGCGGCCATCATATATAAAGAAAGTGACTTAACCTTCACGCTTAGCTGAAGAATTTTGTTGCGAATGTGCTCCAAGAAATGCCAAGTTTCTATGGCACTGTCTGTTTCATATTTGTGTTCCCGTCCCACTTACTCTATACTTCATCTACATCATTTGAAGGGCTAAGCTGGTCCAACAACTAAAAAGGTGGATTCTTCTAAGAGAATTAGTTTCCATCAAGAAAGACTGGTAGTAGTAAAGAAAGTCCACAAGGAACAAAATACAACAAAGTATCCAACCAGACATGGAAGGTTAGACATCTAGCCTTAGCAATAGGTGAACCTAACTAAAAGTAAGCTTCTGAGTGAAAGAACCTGGTGAATTACTTTCCTTTTCAGTGAGTTACTAGGGGTGACCCTCATCATGTTTCTTGTGAAGCACTTGTAAATATGTAAACCATGTTGGGTTATACCATGAGAATTGACAGGAAAAATACAATCTCTATTCTATGATCATGACAAATGGTAGTACCACCTAAGTTGTGAAGAATAAAAGATAGATGTTATCTTACTTCTAAAGCTTTCTCTGCTTCTCGCTCTATCGAAATAATCCCGTGATCAAATATTGCATTGCATGACAGGACAATATGCTCGAATCTTCCTTCAACTGGAATAGCAGTTCTCACCTCAGGGGGGAATCTTCCACATCTACATGAGCCAATTCATCAAAGCCAGTTCATTAGACAAAAGTATTTACAAATCTAAGATGAGAAATTTCATGTGCTATAGCAAATTTATGTTACAATAGAACATTTAGCAGAATTATCAGATATTTCAGCAGACAGGTAATTATATAATAGAACTGAGCAATGCTGTGATTTACTAGTCAGAATATATTTTATAGTTTGTTCTTTTGCCTTTAATGACTGATTTCCTGATGCAACCCTCCTTTTATATCTGTGCTCTGACCCAACATCAGAAACATTGTGGGGAAGACTTAAGGAAGATGCAGAAAGACCTCCATATGTTTTGGAGACGGTTTTAGATATCCTAACTGACAGAAGGTTTAAGAAAGCCATGAAATCTCAAATTTTGTTGATTATAGTAGGGTAATATGAATTTTCAGCAGCAAATTTGATGACAGAAGGCGATTCCAGGAGATGCTTCATCGTAGTATATCCAATTGACTTTTTGTAAAAGGGGGAAAGGTCTATCATAAACTTCTAGAAATCAAAGTCTGAATTTGCTCCTGCAGTGGATCTGAGAATAGTAGTCACTGAATTTCTAATAATTCAGTTTAGCATCTTGCACTGATTTGTGAACAACAATCACCTCAAGAAACTGGAAGAACGGATTCAAAGGTCTGATCAAAGATCAGTCAAAATAAACCATTATAGTAACATAATTGAATTTCGAAACATCTAAAAAGTCCGAAGGCACAGAGAATAAGTCTTGATTTGAAAATCATCAAGCATCAAACTGGTGCCATTTCAGACAGCCCCATAAACATTTTATCAACATCCAATCAGATGCCTTTCACAGATCAAAGGAGTATTTTCTTGTACAACAATATCAGATCAATTCAATAGTGAGCGGACAACCAGCACTCAATTCAGCTCAAACTACCATTATCTGGTTTCTTTACCTTATAGATGTTATATCAAGCACAATTTTTCTTCTCAATGACCCATTAAAAGCACTTTGAGGTCCTGTTGGATGCATGGACAGATTATCCATGCATAGCCTCCCTACAGAGGAGGAAGTTAAGTAGCAGCCGCTGTTGGGAGCGGAGTTTGGAGGGATTAGGGAGGTTATACGCCCGAGTAACAGAAAAATATTCAAATAATGAATTTGAATAAAAAGGTGATTCTAATTATTCCTATGTTATAGAGATAATGTGAACCTCGTCCCATCTTTTCCCCCTATCCCTTCCAACTCTCCTCTAACACCTTCATTTTCTCACAAACTCCCTTGTGGGAACATCAAGCACAGACAATTTGTCAGTCAGTCCAAATAGGGCCTAGATTCAGCACAGCAGCAAATTCTCTCTCTCTCTCTCTCTCCCTTGTGGGAACATCAAGCGCGCGCGCGCACACTAATAGGATCACAATAAAGAATTCATCAATTAAATGCAGATCAATGAAATTCTGGAAAATAACACCGTAACACCATAAATTCTGGAACAATGAACCAATGCATCTCTTTTACTGAATATTAAAGGAATTAGCATATCATTCTTTCATAAACATGATGAAACAAAATGTCATGGTGATTCAGATCAATCATGTTTTAGTATCACTCCTGGATAACCAGTTTGATCCCTTGTTCTCTAACTGGTTTTCTATTGGAACCGATACCATTTGGACCTTGACTACAACTGATAAATCATGTATACAGTAGCAGGAGAATTCATTTGCTATAAGCATCTGAATTAAGGACCAAGGAAGACCTGAACAGAAATGGTGAGAAGTGACAAGAGGAAGATCCACAGAGATGGAACATACAAAAGCCCAGGAAATAAAGAAAACACAAAATATTTAGTCTTTAGCTTGAAACTATAAATACATAGAAGAATCTCTATGTGATTTTTTAAACAAGCAGAGCACACATTTTAAGCAGTCCCCGTTCCTTAGAATGTATAGACAAGATTTTTGCCTTTCAACACATTGGGGACATTCAACAAGTTATCATTATTTTCAAATTGAAAGATGCCATCCAATCCAAAGGCACACATGAAAGGAGAACATGCATAGCTTGCAACTTATTTGCTCCATTAGTGATAGAGACATTTGCAGTCTTTAAAATGCAGAAGCTACATGACCACAAAACCAGTTAACAATGTCAAAATTTTAGTACCTGCAAAATTTTCTCTCGACAATGTGATACATTCGGCCAGGAGCATAAAGCCTCGTTGGATCTTTAAGCATTTTATCTTCCGATGCAAATGTATCTCTCATGCAAACAAAAAATAATAAACACGGCAGGCTGTCCAAAGCAGTAAAGGATTAAAATGATTGCATATAGAAAGATGAGATCAGAGGAAAATGACAGAAAAGGCTTGCATAGGGTTTGGAAGAATAGAAATTCAATGACTTACCAGAAAATAGATCCAAAAATATGTTCCAAGGGTGTCAGTGTTCTTGGCAAAAAATCATCCTAGAATGCCAGAACCAAAGTGTCAAAACTAATCACTTGTAGGACGTATGGACATCCCAAAACATTATAAGAACAGTGAGAAATACAAAGAATGGAAAGTGAATGTTATCAGGTGAAAACACTAATACTTTAACCATGATAATTATGATAATCAGGTGATATTGAGGACTGTATTTGAAAAGTTGACCATAAACATACAGAGAAGGACCAACATGAAACAAGTTGTCGCTGTGTTTATAGAACAGTTTCATTTCTACACTCAAGTGAGAAGTGGAGAGAAGATGCATAAAATGATTACTGATTGTAAGATCAGCATGAACTTTGTATATAAAGAAGTGATAATTATTAATCTTCAAGACATCTGGATTCATCATGCCACAGCGCAACTTGAAATCACAATGTAGAGACCTTTTGAAGTCTATTATAATTGAAGTTAGACAGCATTTTGAAGCATCTATTTGTACACGTAATGAAGGTGACAGTTATAACAAAAAATTGCAATTTACTCTCCTTTCCCATGTTGTGACTTTATGCTAAAGGTACTGACTCTTTCAAACCTACATGATGGTGACTCCTAAGTCCATTGGAGGTGAAGACTCCCGGTATTCATAATTTACTTCCTTATCATTATTTTTATTATATATTGCACTTTAATAACCAATTTTCCCATGTTTATGCCTGTCCCAGAATCCATCTAAAAGCCCAGATTAATAAATCTCACACCAAAATATTTGTTTTGCTGTTTCTTTCTAAAATCCAGTTCAAAGCTACCTTAGTTTCCTGCTAACTCCAACCAACTTTTAAATTCATCTGCAGTGTAAGAAGTCCTTGCCTGCCTGCCTAATAGGCTATCCAATCAACAATCCAAAAGCTTCAAATCATCACTAAGCCATCCATTTCTTCCATCTCTACCTTATTTATTGATGACCCAGGTCAAATTTGTAAACTCTGCTACCTTCCAAGATTGAACCTTTGCTGATAAATGCTAAATAATAACACCTTAATTAATTAATTAATAAACTAAAGCACTCACAAGAGGAAAACAATAGAAGCAAGAGGAGAGATCCTTTACTTGCCTGCAGCACCACGGAGTGGATAACGTCCGCATACTTGACTGCGAGATTCAACGACATACACCTGGCGGGCGCGATCGCATAGCACCTGACCCGGCTCCTTGGGATACCCTCGAACCGGTCGAGGTAGTTCACCACGACCACCGCCATGAGCGCCGCCACCCCGGCCCCGAGCGAGTGGCCGGCGAACACGAGGCTATAGTCCGGCCCGTTCTCCCGGAGGAGCCGGCAGAGTATCGCGGCCTCGCGGTTAAGCAGCCAGACGGCGGCACGGAGGAGGCCGCGGTGGACGTAGCCGCCGTCGAAGGGCTGCGACCCCGGGCGGCCGTCGAGGAGGAGGCGGTAGTCGGCATCGCGGACGAGGTTGAGGCCGCGGACGGCGAGGACGACCTCGCGGGCGGCGTGGTCGAGGTAGATCATGTAGGGAGGGCAGCGGCCAGCGGTGTCGGAGTGGGAGGCGCGCTTGGCGACGGCGGTGGGGTCCATGCGGTAGCCGCCAGGGTGGTCGGGTGCCCAGCGGGGGCGGACGAGGTCGGACTCGTAGGAGGCGAGGACGGCGCGGCAAGCGCGGGGGACGGGGGCGAAGTCGGCGGGGGAGGCGGGGGGCCAGGCGGCGCTGTCGCGGGCGCCGGCGTGGGTGCACCGCCGCCAGGCCCAGCGGGCGCAGCCCACGCACACCACGCACTCCAAACCGCAGGATAGTACCGCCGACATCGGTGGCGGCGTTCGCAGGAGGAGGAGGTCTAGGAGTTGGGGTTGGGGCTTAACCGTTTAAAAATGGCTTCGTATGATAAAAGGAATATAAGAGAGAGATGGTGAGATAAGTTTCTGATGAGACGACGAGAGAAAGCCGATGGGGTCAAAGAAGGAGAGGAAGAAGGGTTTGGAATTCTCTTGGGCTTCTGGAACGTAGGAAGAAAAGAAAGGTGGTAAAAGGGACGTTAAGCGAGAGGGAGACGGCGAGGGAACGGAAGCTTCGATGCGGCGGCGGCGAAATAGCGACACGCGGCTGATACTGAGTGCTGCTGCCGCTCGTGGCCCCACGTTCTCTCGGTGATTGGTGTGCTGACACCGTAAACATCACCAGTATAAAATAAATAATAACAACAATATATATATATATATATATAATAAGTTAATAATATATTTTTAATTTTTCTTTTTCTCTTTCAGTTCTCTTTTGTACGGTCAACTGTTGTGTCCTATGAGAATTTGTGCAAGTCGCCTGCTATGTCTTTATTTGGCACTTAGGGAATAATATCGTTATTACTCTTATAAATTTCAAGTCAAACTTCAGATCGTAATTACTTCAAGCACTCTCGCACATTGTAAATTTTATGCTAATAATAAAAATTTACTGCACAAAGTTTCAAATGACTCCAAGTCATTAATCTTTTAGCAAAAAAAAAAAAAAAACGAAGTTTTATTTTACTTGAATACCACCAACTTTATTTTTTAAAAAAGCAAAGGTTTCATGAATTTTTAAACTATAATTCTAAATCAATTAAATCCTTTCTAAATTTTTAAAATAAATTTTATCTAATACATATATTTTATTTATTTTTATGTAAAATTATAATTTTAAAATATAAATTTAATTAGATAAAATTTTTAAAAACTTTATTTTTTTCATCTATTTTTATATTTAAAATTTAAAACATATCAGCATCCGTGCAATATTACACAGGCATATATCTAGTAATATATAAAGTAATATATAAACTAGATATCCAAAGGTACAAGGGAGCTTAGCCAAGATGGGTGGTATACTGTTCTTCAATAAATAAAATCCATGTTTTAGTCTTAAGTTGAGCATGTGATAAGCACAATGAAAGCTGCTAATTTAATTTTAAATTTTAAATTTTAAATTTTAAATTATATATATATATATATATATATGATATTTTGTTGGAAAAATAATTAGCGAGGAGCTTATAAAAATCATGACTTCAAATATTTTAATTCATGGGAAATCAAAAAAAACATTTGTTATCTATATTAAATAAAAGTAAAATTAATCATTTCAAAAATATGATGTCATGGTTTACTTTGATTTATTGTTCAGAAAAATCTAATTGAGCTGAAATTTGATCTACATGTTTTAAAATATTTAGATAAAATTTAACAGTTTAAAAAATTATAAATTCCATCATTTATGCAGCATATCAAGCTAAAATCATGCAGATGAAAGATAGGGGGTGCATGAAGTATATATCTAACTGATTAATTGTATTGTTTCCATAGGTGTTCTGGAAGTTAATAATTAAAGTTATTCTAGATACAAAAATTAAAAGAAAGAATCTAGCAAAGAAATACCCCTCTCTTCATATAGATTTTTTAATGCTCTAGAGTTAATTAAATAACTATATATAATTTTGACTATCTACCAAAAAAAAAAAAATCTAAATCATTAGCCATACTAGTAAAATAAATAATTTAAATGAGACAACAAAGGATTCAAGTGAGATGATGATGACTGAAGCAGACTGAAACCAATTAGTATTGGACTGGTCCTTAGATTTTTTTTTTTTTTTTTTTTTTAATCACAATGTGTAAATAATGATTGCCAAACATGGGCATGAAACAAGGATGAAAGCATATAATAAAATAATTATGCATCAATTTTCATTTCCAACATATATAAAGTTTGATAATTCGACGTAGAGTGCAGAATTTCAGATGGTTCGTTCCATAATAAAACCGACAGGTATTCCATCATCTGGCTTCATCGTCCCATGCATCAACACCTGGTGCAAACCGTCAACGCGCTGATCCTCGTTCGAATAGGATGAGCTCATCAACCACTCCGCCTTGTACACCTGTGAAGCCACCGTTGGTTCCACCGTCGCCTCGTCCAGCCCTGCCGGTGTCTCGGGTGTTAGACGCTGTCGCCCCGTGCTTCAAGTAATTCCATCACCCAGTGGTGGCAAAGAGAAGGGAGAAGAGGAAGAAACATAATTTGCAGCGAAAATCATTACTGAAAGCGAGCACAGATCTACTAATTCTTGAGCGAATCAAAATCATAAAATTAAAAATTTTGAGTTAAAGTTAATTGATAGATAGTAAACTTGAATTATAAATATATAATGCTTATTTTCTCATTCAATATGGGATTACATTAAGGGTGTCACAATGTACAACATCCATATTTTCTCATTCAATATGGGATTAAATTTAGGATGTCACAATGTACAACATCCACATCGCACGCTACAAACTAGTTAGAATTTACATTCGACTCGGATCGTCCGTTAATGCAAGGGTGACTTCATGATATAGTGAAGCCCAAGGGTGACTTCATGATATAGTGAAGCCCTACTACTATCTCATAAGTAGCTTTTTCTTATGCCTATCAACTTTCGCACACTTGGATCGATTTGGATCAGTTTTAATACCATTTGTAATGTTTCCAGCTTACCTACTAATTCAGTTAATTTATTAACAGATCAAAATCATGTGACCTAAAAATTTGAATAAAATTTAATTGGTTGTAGATGATATAATACTTTTATGAGATTAAATTTAAAATATTTCGTCAACTTCTTGAGCTTTCGTAGCCATCTCAACGGCTCCCAAAAGGAAAAATTTATGAAAATATAAGAACTATTGAAGAAGGGCAGATATCACGATTTGAGCCGGAATGAATCAAATCCCACGCCAGCTACGATATATTTCATTTGAATGGACGGCTTTCGAATACATAAATTATCGTTATTCTCAAAATACCCCACCAACCATCAAATACTCATTATTTCCTAACGTATCCCTCTCTCTGCGTCCCCTCTCTTCCCCCCCCTCCCTGTTTTTGTTCACACTTTTACTTCGAAAGAAGAGCACCTGTGACCCGAGGGGGGACAGAGAAAAGCGAGTAAAAACGTAGCGAAGGCAATTTTGCCTTGATCGAACGTCGACAAAATCTTCAACTTTGACAAGATTTAATGCCACTTTCGCGAAAAATAAAAAATCTTGTGTTCTGGATGTAAGGCTGACATATGTATTCCACGCCCCTAAAACAACTTGTAAGGCTGTAAATGGGTTTGATTAATCCGTAACTGCATCTGTTTAGGTCTGACTATGCATTAAGTTAAATCTAAATGTTAAAATCGATTTAAATTTCAAATCAAGTTCAAAATTTATATTTTTCAGTTCAATACAAACCAAATCCGATTCGATCCGTTCTATAAACATTAATTATATATATATATATTTTTCTCTTTCACTTCAATTATTTTTACCAATTCATTAAATATACTCTCTCATTCAAATTAATTCTTATTTCATCTTAACAACTAAATATCTCTTATATTTTTTCTTTTAATTATATTAAACTATTTATATTTTATCATTTATTCAGATGGATTCTTATTCATAATATTTTTTAAGTATATCAATAAATATTTTAAATATTATAATTTATAAACTTAAAGATAATGATTTCTTTGAATAGAATTAAAAGTTTCTGATTATTAATTATTATATTTAGTTATAAAATAATAGTTAAATGCTTGACTTAAATACACATATGGTTTAATCTAATCTAATCTTATTTGAACCTTAACATTTTGAATTAGATCAAGATCATACTTGCCTTTAAATGACCTGTTAAGTCCAAAATTTTTTCTATAAATTCAATCCGACTCAACCTGATCAATAAATGGGCTGGATCGAGATTTAAAATTATAAACCAAATATAGAAGTTGATTGGATCAAGATCAAGCATGATCTAATTAACTTGAAATATTAGCAATCCTATCCATCCCAAACCCACTCCGAATATATATTTTAAAATATTGTTAAGTCTTTTAAATATTTTAAAAAAATTTAAATATTTTTAAAGTGTGTTTTTAAAGCTATTTTTTATATAAAAATAAAGTAGAAGCAAGGCTATGGAGTGGACTCCCGTACCACATGAAGTCAAGGGTGGAGACTAAAATTATTGCCTTAACAGTGTATGGGGCAGGGATGGGGTAAAGTATAAAAAGTCAAGGACAGAGACGGAGTGGGCAAAAATCATCCCTGGCCCATCCCATTGCCATTTCTAAAAACAAGCACATATGTTCTTGAAGTCATTTTGAAAAATTACGCTAACCTAAGGGGAAGTAGAGAAAAGCTAATATTGCTACTATTTTATGGCATACCCATGAATAGCCCTAAGTTGTCGGGCTTTTGGGCCGGTTGCCATATTGAGGCACTTATCTAGGCTGAACTAAGGATATCAATGGAGTAGATTTGGGACAAAGGGTATATTTCTTATTCTTGCCTTCGCCTTTGAGAATGATTTCCCTCCAACCCTATTCCCATAGTTCTTTCTAAATCCTCTCCCTTATTTTACTCTTCTTTTTGTTATTAGAGTTAGCTATCAACTTTAGCCCAATTCTATTGTTATAAAAAACTTATTTAAAGTTCAAGATTTATTATAAGCATGTGGATATTTAATATACATTAAAAGGTCTAAATTTAAATGTCTAAATCCAATATTTAGAATACAATAGGAGGCCCAATAAAAGTATAAAAATAATTTTACATTTGAAAATAATCAAGCTTCATAGGTATGTTCGAGGATGGAGACCTTAGTTTCCTCCATAATTTTCATCTCTAAAACTAATAAATTTTTAAAAATTCTTTTTATCTTTGTCACTATCCTCATTTAATTCCTTCAAACTCTTCCGTATCAAAACAGTTCTTCATAAGGATTGGGTTTCCATCTCCATCGCCATCCTTAAGCTTAACCATCCTCCTATCGGCAGGGGAGCAAGCTCGGCAGTATGGTAAATTCTATTTGTCGTCGGGAGTGGTTTGGGACAACTACTAGGCCCATAGTGATCCACCCATCTTGGCCCAACAATTTAAGAAGCTGTAATCAGTAGACCCAAATCCCTCTCTCTCTCTCTCTCTCTCTCTCTCTCCAAGCTCGAAGCAAACCCAAACCCAGCCAAGTTGCAGCCCTGCCAAATGTTTGGCTAACAGGTACCTATTAAAAATTGAGTTTTGTCTCAAGGACCGTGCTTAAATTTTAAACACAAATAAAATCAAGCAACGCCCAGAAACACCCTCCTGGCATTACCTTCTCTGGCCAAGAAATAGCCACCGTTGTTACACCGAGGAGAGCCCAAACAACTGTTTCGATAACAGGCTCAGGCTTAAGCAGGTAAGCTTGCATGGTAGGCCCAGTTCAGCCCATTTAGGCCACAGGCTGAGAGTAAATGAGGGTGATTCATCATAATTAACAAGGTCCAAAGTACTTCTTCCATTGCTAGCTGACAGTCCTGTCCTTAACCATAGAAAAATCAATCACATCTAAAATGGGAGTTCCAATTAAGGGGGAATTCAGGCTGGTGACGCAAAGGCTGGATGGTTTGGTTGGTCCTGCCACTTCAACCGGTCACTCTTCTGATGATACTCGTGGGGAACACCAACTCTATGATCATTTTTTGAAAGGTGCATGCAACCAACAACCAGTTTGTCTCTGATGAAGGAAAGACGCCACTTATGATGGATGCTTGTTCAGCATGACGGCTTCTAGGGGCGGTTTTTCCAGGGAAGATGGTTTAGAAGTGGGACAAGTAGACCAGGGAGCATATATGAAATTATTAAGATTGAATTTGGCTGATATCGTTGTCAACGTCTTTGGCCGCTGAGATCGCGTGTATCCAGCAGCACGCACACAAAACAAAAGAGCAATGGTCATTAAGTTCGATACAATCAAGTTGATGGACGATGATGCTATGATAACAGAATCTTGTTTCAGTTCACATCCTATCTTTGATGCAACGGTGGAAAGGTTTTGTCTGCTAGCTTGCATGTTGTGCTCTTCCTTGATGGTACCCGTCGTGTTCATCCATGGCTTCATGGTAGGTCCAAGCCTCGTAAGTGAAGATAAAATGTTGGTAAATTGAAGGAATCAATCGCGCAGATTTGCACTCACTTCAAAGCGGAATTTTTTTTTTTTTCAATATTTACTTAAGATGGTGCCTGATAAAGTAGCCAAGAGAGAGTGAGTGAGTGAGGGTTAGGGTTTCAACCGGCACCTATCGTAACAGTGATGGAGTGTCAGGAGGAACAAAATTCACCACTAAATCCAATGATTCTAAAGGAAAATCTACTTGGTTTTCTGAGATCCAGCCCGAGATGGAAGATGGGTGCGGAGGGGGACCCTAGCCGAGGAGCTTTATCCGGAGAGTGACATCAGTAATTTTTCGAATTAACTGTTAACTTCCACTGTAACTACCGGTGAGATTAAATAAGCACTTAAATATATGCCCTATGATAAAGCCTTTGGGCTTGATGATTTTTGGCCTTTATTTTATAAAACTTTTTGGTATATAGTGAAAGAGGATGTTATTTTTATTGTGAAACATGTCTTCATGACTCCTAACATGCCTAATGGCTGAAAGAACATTTTTATTACTCTAATTCCAAAAAAAAAAAAAATTCAATAGTTCCTAAAAATTATAAACCAATTAGCCTGTGTAATACTTCATCATAAAGTAGTGATTAAGATCCTATCAAATAAAATGAAGCCCTTAATATCTATTTTTATCTCTCCTACTCAGGAGGCCTTTGTTCATGGAAGAAATATTTCTGATAATATTTTTATGGCTCAAAAAATTATGCAAAGGCTTTTTCTAGAAGAAGTTTTATAGGGATTAAGCTAAATATGGTGTAATGCCTCAAGCTCATCTATTGGCCTAACTAATCGATTAGCAAGTCGAGTTTACGTGATCTTAAAAACTCGAATGCAAGTTAATTGATAGTAAGTGAACTTAAATTATAACTTTTCAAATTATTCTTTTTCTATTTGATATGAAAGGATACTATAATCTCTCCCCATATAAGATATTACATATAGAAGTACTTATGATCGAATTAAATGGGATTACTTAGTGGCGGTGTTATCTCACTTTGATTTCCATGATAAATTTATATCTTGGGTTAAAGCTTGTATGGAGGCTCCTATATTTTTTGCTTTTATAAGTGGCATTCCTTTTTCCTGGTTCAGTTCTTAGATAAGGTTGCCCTCTTTCTTCTTATTTATTTGTTATGAAATGTTGCCTACAGCCTTTCAATCAGCTATAGAAAGAAAAAAGTTTTAAGCTTAGAAAACAAGAGCCGGTTATCTCTCATATACATATATATATATATATATATATATATATGTATGTGTGTGTGTTGGGGGGGTCGCGCTCGCGTGCGCATGTATGCATGTATATATATATTTTTGCGGACCATTATTTCCTCATGGAAAGAACTTCTTATAAATAGTATCAAATTTTGAAAAATATAGTTGCTGATTATTGTGTCTCCTGTAGCCAAAATGTAAATCTGGTGAAATCTCATGTCTCATTTAGTCCATCCACACCCTCAATTATCAAAAATCAAATTTTACAATGCCTCAATATTTCTTTAAACAAAGTGTTTGGTCTTATTTGGGGCTGCTAATGGCTGATCATAAACTGGACGTGTCTCACTTCAACCCTATTTTGAATAAAATTAATCTAAACTTAGATGGACGGAAGTGGAAGGCTCTATCTTTTGTAGGGAAACCGACTCTTCTTCAATTGTTCTTCATTCAATGCCTGTCTATATAATGGGTAACTATCATTTACCATATGCTCTTATAAACAAATTGGAGAAGGAGTTGAGGGCTTTTCACCAAGGGCATGATATTGATCGAAAAGGTCTTGATTTGGTTTTGCAGCCTACAATATGTACTCCCAAACAAAAGGTTGATTAGGACTTTACCGACTTCATCTTTGATATAAGGCTCTCATGGCTAAGCAAGTAGGTAACTTAATCTTCAAACCCTCTTTTTTATGGGTTAATCTTGTCAAATATAAACATAAGTTTAATGGGTCTTGGTCAGCTACTTCTTCATTCCTAAAGGGTGCTCAGTCATTTGGAGGAAAATTACTTCTAATGCTAATATTGTAAGGAGTAATTTTATTCGGATGGTCGGGAATGGGGCAAAAGTGAATTTAGTGCCTGATCTTTGGTTCTTTGTCACTCCTTTTTAAGTCAATGGCTTCTTCCTCTGAACATGAGTTTCAATGTTTTGAGCTTGACTGTTTCTGATTTTGTTATTTTTGATGAAAGATGGAATTTATCTTTGTTGTCTTTATTTTTTCTAAAGAAATAGTGAAGGAAATAGCTAGAATTCCTATTTCTCAAGGTGCTTGGAAGGATAGGCTACATTGGGTCACAAATAGGCACATAAAGATCATTGTTGGTGAGGTTTACAACACTCTCACCTCTTTTTCTCCAAATAGTGACATCAAAGATTCAGGAATTAGCATCTTAAAACTCTCCTGGAATTTAGCAGGATTTAGCATCTTGAAACTCATCCTAAAATAAAAATCTTCCTGTCGAAAGTTAATTGGGATAAATTACCTTATAAAATGTTGCCAATAAGGTAGAGAATTTTGCCCCACACTTTGTTGAGTTGTGACTTTTAAGATTGCAATGATGAAACTGCTGCTCATGTCCTAGTGACATATCAGTATGCAAGTCAGTGCTGAAAAAGCCTTAAGAAGTTTTATTGATGAAAGGTAAGTGCCTCAATCGCTAGCTCATTTGCTGCATATCCTTTCTAATCACAACGTTCAAAAGGCAATCAAGCTGTTGTTATTGGTTGTTGCATGGATGATCCGAAATGCAAGGAATAATAGAATTTTTCAGAATAGTTGACATAGTGTGGCAAACCCTTTGGTTGTTGAGTTGTAGCAGACTCATATTATTGTAAATTTTAGCATACAGTCAAAATACTAGAGTAATCTTGGTACTTGGTGCCCTTCTATCTCAACTGTCAGATATGTGTTTCTTGGTTACCTCCTCTTCTTGATAAAAATTTATTTCGATAAAGTCTGATAGTGACTCAATGGCTAGAATGGGAGTGGCTATTAGGGATGGTAATGGCTGTCTTATTTATGTTGCCAGATGAAGATTGCCTCCAATTTCTGTTTCCTTTTCTGAGCTGGCAATGGTCTAGTTCAGTTCATGTCTAAATTTAAAGCATCCCTGAGTTTGGTTGGAAAGGGATTCTCAAAAACTATAATTTCTTGGATTGATGATTTTGTTAATGCTCCATCTCACAGTGCTTTATTACAAGATATTTGGCATTTGAAAAGTTCTCTTTGGGCTACTAAAGTTTCACATATTTATCATTGCATGGTAAAGTGACATCGGATGACTCTAGTCATCTACTAGCGAGTTTATCCTTGATATTAAAAATTAAGGCCTAAGGAATCCCCATTCAGAGAACCAGACGAGCGGGATGGATCTCCGTTTATGCTCCGCTCTCGTCTTGATGTTTTTTTTTGCAGCACTGTCTGAAAGTTGGACTGTTGTCAGCGAAGGCAGTCAAATATTATTGCAGAAGAAGGTGTCTTGGTCGCTGGTGGCTTTTCTTCTATCATCCAGTTCTCGCAGATACTTTCTGTCTTGATTCTGCGAGCCTGTTTATTAGTCTGAAAAGATCATAGAAATAATAGATGCAAAACTTGTGACATTTCAATATTGTAAGTTCTTTCCATGCTCACGGTTGTCTTTCATTCTCAGCAACATTTTTCATTAATTTGGTACATGTTTATTTATTGAACAAAGTTTTTTTTATGAAATATTGTTTGGCTTTAAGCTTTTATTTGGAGAACAGGGACCAGGGCAAGCATTCCGTTGAATAAAAGAGATTAGGCTAGACTGAGTAGAATCAAATAAGATTTTATCAATCCTCTGATAAACTTTGCCACCTTGAATAAAAAACAATGGGCTGCAATGGTGTCACGGCAAAGTTTGGCAAGCGTTGTGGATGACTTACAAGTCGCTTGCAAGTACGGGGTCCGATCCAAAGTTTGGCACGGACCACATAGTTTTCTCTGGTTTCTTCTCTGCTAGAATACAGATTTAACACCTCTGCCAGGGCCCCTTCTTTTTTTCTTTTTTGTTTTTGTTTTTGTTTTTGTTTTTGGTGGCCACTGGTTATCTTTAACTGGCCAGCCATGGAGCGTTAAGGCAACACGTTAATGCGCGCGAGTAACAAGTCGGTGGCTTCATAGGTATTTCCGTGCTCGTTCAGGCCATCTATGAAAAGGGTCCAAGTTTTGGGGTATTCATCTTGGACGCGAGGCCCAAAGCTTGTCTCATGCTATCCGTTCAAAATGGACAACCGCCCAGCGCAAGCCACTTGTAGCATTCGATAATGAATACTCTTATCTAAAAGATGTTGTCAGGGAGAACAAGGGCTTATGTAGTGGAGAAGAGATTGGAATCTATGATGAATTCAACTTAAAAAGCTTAAACCATTTAATTTTAAACCCAATCAACTATGTTGATATATTTATCTTTCACTAATTATTTTATATAGGGCTATATTTGGCATGTATACCTCAATAACCTTCTCTTTTACACTACTCTCCAATCAAGCTTTGCATGCAATTACCCTTTTAAGTCCATCATATATTTTCTGTAACACCTCAAAT
The DNA here is from genome assembly GCA_017589505.3 of Metroxylon sagu. Classification (NCBI taxonomy): domain Eukaryota; kingdom Viridiplantae; phylum Streptophyta; class Magnoliopsida; order Arecales; family Arecaceae; genus Metroxylon; species Metroxylon sagu. The sequence goes on along the minus strand of JACVBY030000520.1, from coordinate 138,552 downwards.
CCACCTGCTGATCCGATTAACTTTGTTAGCGGACCGAAACCACATGACCTAAAAACTCGAGTGAAAGTTAACGGGTACCAAGTGAACTTAAGTTATAAGCACATGACACTTTCATGATACTTTCTTTCCCATCTAATATGGGATTAAATTTGAGATAACACAACCTCCCATCCTTACAATGCGACGTCCTCATTATCCGCCACAAGCTAACCAGAATCTACCATCGAATCGGATCGTTGGTGTTGTAAGGATAGCTTCACGTTATGACTGGACTCTACCACCGTCCCATGGGTAGCCCTTTCCTCATGTCCATCAACTTTTGCATACTCGAATGATATCATTTGTAACACTCCAAGCTCACCTGCTGACTCGATTAATTCCGTTAGCGGACCGAAACCATGTGACCCAAAAACTCGAGTGGAAGTTAATAGGTATGATACCTAAAATTTAGTCCCATATTAGATGGGAGAGAAATGTGCTATGTGCTTATAACTCAAGTCCACTTGTTACCCATTACTTTCCACTCAAGTTTTTGGGCCACGTGGTTTCAGCCCGCTAACGAAGTTAATTGGGCTAGCGGGTGGGCTTGAAGTATTACAAATGGTATCAGAGCCGATTCGAGTGTGCGGAAGTTGGTGGGCATGAGGAAAGGGCTACCCAAAGGGCGGTCATAGAGTCGAAGTTGGTGGGCATGAGGAAAGGGCTACCCATGGGGCGGTGATAGAGTCGAAGTGGTGATAGAGTCCCGCCATGGCGTGGAGCCATCCTTGTAGCACCAATGATCCGACGTCGGAAATGATCCGACTCCAATGATCCGACTTGGGGTAAATTCTGACTAGCTTGTGGTGTGCGACCCCATTATAAGGTGGGAAGAGATTATGATACCCCAAATTTATTCTTATATTGGATGTGTCGCATTATAACGTATAAGGTGGGGGGATTATGATACCTCAAATTTAGTCTCATATTGGATGGAAGAGAAATTTAGTCTCAAATTTAGTTTCGGTCCGCTAGAAATCTTTTTCATTCAATATAAAACTAAATTTGAGATACCACATTTTCGCTTCAATCTAAGAGCTCACTTTGCAAGGGCCACAGTTTACCGTAGTATACTACTGCTCAAGCCAAAAAATTATATTTCACTATACTCTTACAATAATCTTCTATTTTTTCCATCGAGTCTACCTGCCACATCATCATATGGTGGCTGCTTATGACTCTTTATCTAGAATTATCCGTCATCAACTTTGATGCTACTTCTTGTTGGGAAGAAATGCGAAGTTTTTGAAACCTAATTCAACTCAAAAGCTTAAATTACGAAGTTTCGTATCCAAGCACTAATCATTCAACATGAAACCGAACCTGACACGCAATTCTCAACAAAGGTTGTCAATGTTCAATGCTCATCCAATGACCTCAAATGCTCATCCTAAAATTAGTCTCAGACATCGGTTTGTGAACTAAAAGGAACCATCTTGATTCATGTGACTGGTACGGCAAGATGCCTAATTCTAACGAACTATCTGGATTCATGGTACGGCCAAGATGCCTACTTTCATGCCAGCTTTGCACGTTGAAACCATGGCTAAAATTCTTATTCTTTGTCACAGAGAGCAATCATACCCAAAGTTCAAACTAAGAGGGCCTCAAGGTGTTCGATGGTTGGTCCAGCAACTTTAACACGCCATTGGTGGTGGTATTGGTGGTGGTACTTGCGGGGAACGTCAAGTCGGTAGTCAGTTTCAGAAAGGGGCGAGTGACCAACAACCAGGTTGGTTCTGGGGGAGAAAGGATGCCGATTCTGGAGATGGGGCCCTGTTCTGCCGGAAAGCCTTCCAGGGGTGGCCGGGCTTGGGGAGGTGGTTTAGTTGGGGGTGGTAGACAAAACGATGGAACGTACTTTTAATTATGATTATTAGTTAGGTTGATGTCGTTGTCCTTGTCTTCTCTTCGGTCTCATTGATTGGATGTGCCACGGCTTGTGCATCTCACGATGTTGTGATGTTGTTTTGGGTCAGTCGAGGAAATTTATTTTGTAACGCTACCAACGAAAGGTCTGTTTTCCGATTGACAAGATCGCAGTTGAATTGGCATCATCTTTTGATGCAATAATAAAAGACTTCTATGCAACCTCGCATGCTATGCTTGTTAATTCTCGCAATGAGTTTAACCATGCGTTGCGTTTGTTAAGGGGTGTGTGTATATATTTAAAAGCACCTGTGGAGAAACATAGCAAGCCGTCGTACATCAATCAGGCCTCGTCTGTCTCAGGAGCATGCAAGATGACAAACTATAAATAATAAATATGAGGCAATGATGTGCTTTTGGTTCCCATCTAGCTTTCACTCAATTTTTTTTTTTAATCTTTAAATATTTAAATCCTATAGTTTAACTCTTTAGGTTTTAAAAATATAATATTTTTAATATTTTATTATATAAAATTAGTTAAAATTAGTAAAAAAATTAAGATGCCATTTTATCAATCAGTTCGTATGCTTATATTAGCATGACATACCAATTATTTCATCAATTTTATCTAATCTCATATAATAAAAAGTTAGAAATACAATATTTTTGAAAGATAAGAAATTATATTGCAACAAATAAAAATTTTAGTACCAAAGAATAATTTAGCTTTAATATAAATTAATCTTCACACTATTTAATAATACAAGCCAAATGGATCTCAAAATTTTCTTACTTCAAACAATCAATTCCAAAGCCACAACCAACAATATCTAGATGGTAGTATAATTTATAAATAAATTTACAATACCAGTCAACCAATGCACTGTAAATAGGTTTTGCTTGCATTGAGTTGTTGCAATAGGATTCTAAATCTTGACAAGAAAGTGAAACCAAACAAGGTTTTACTTACATTGCATGTCACCTTGTCAAAGGGTATGTAACATTTGGACTTGTCTACAAGGCGCCTTTAAGTGACGCAGCCACAATTTCTATGTTTTTGGGTGGGTGAATTGCTCCCACCATTTCATGGTGAAAGAGAGTGGTGCTCAAATTTTGCCCAAGGCTCAACTAAAATGGAATTGATATATTTACAAAACTAAGATGAATGGTTCTAAGCCTGTATTTACACTTGTTTGAATCCTAACTCTCTCATTCAGATAATTTACCACTTTTTAATCTAGTCAAATATTGTAGTGTAGTTGGTGTATTTTAATGTCCTACGCTTACATTCCGTGATATTGCATTTACTATAAATCCAGTATACCAATTTATATGTAGGACCACTTTCATGCATCGACTTATATTCAAGCGTATTCTTCATTATTTGAAGCATATCATTGACTATGGTTTTTATTTAACTACGGCACTCTCCTTCGCTTTTCATGTTTATTCTGATTCCAACCAAGCTCTGATGACCGGTGTTTTGTTGATAGCTTTGATATTTTTGTTGGTACTAATCTTATATTTTGAAGAACAAAAAAAGAAGTGCATTGTGAGATATTTTAATACTGAATTCGAATGTAAAGTGCTTACTAATGCTTCCGTTGAACTAATTCGAATTCAATTATTGTTAGAGGAATTAAAAATTTTCTTTTTTAGCCAATGATAACTTAATTTTTTATTTTTCTTACCATAAATCTCATATTCCTTGCTCAAGCCAAACATAATAAAATTGACTTCTATTTTGTCAGAGAACGCATGACTCATCATCAGCTTCGTATCGGCTTCTTCTCTTTTACGGATTAAATTGGTGATTTCTTTGGCTTTCGTTTTCACAATTTAGAGAATTTGTTTGGTTAGGATTTATTTCTATTTTTGTACCAAACGCAATTGCATCCCATTGTAACTATAAATAAGCATGTTTGTTGGTTGATCCTTCTTTATGGAAGGTTCCAAAGAGGTTAATCTAGTCTTTCCATCGAACAAAAATATTAAAGTTATAAATAATAGTTGCAATTATTGCGGTAACTCAGATATTGCACTGACCGTGCTTATGGTTGTCTTTCGTTCTCACCAGCACGTTTCCATTTGATATCCAATTAGGTGATGAGTAAAGTTTGCACGAAACGATGTTTAGCATGAAGCTTTCGGCTGGAAAACCGTGGCCAAACTTTGATACGGATAATGCAGGCAGAGGACGGTATTACCATTTGCGATAAGCGGATACTTCAATTGCCTATCGTCACGTTCCTTTTAGACGAGACATTGCAAGAGATGGGCAGGTGCCATCAAGAAGATTAGGTTTGGTATCAATCCTTTCCCTTTCTTCGTCGCCATGTGGAGTCAAATACATCATTGGCGAAAGGACCAAGAAATTAGCAACAAAAAAAATAAAAAAAAAAACAAAGAAAGAAGAGAAGACAACTAAAAGAGTATATGCGAAATTTTCTTCGGTCAAGATAACTATATTCATATCAGCATAGATGATGAGATTATAACTATTATTAACTCTCACAAATCTTATTCACGCATTGATGGGCTATATTTGTAACACCTCAAGTTTATATACTGATCCAATTAACTCGTTAGTGGATCAAAACTACGTAACTCAAAAATTCAAATGAAAGTTAATGAATAGTAAGTGGACTTCAGTTATAAGCGCATACCAATCTTTTCCTTCTTATTAATGCGACAAGACGTCAAAATCTAGTCTGAAGATGGTTCGCACGCCACAAACTAAGCAGAATCTAATCCCAAGATGGATCGTTGGTGTTGCAAGAGTGGTTGGCTCCATGCCATGGCGAGACTCAACTTATATCATTTGTAATGCTTCAAGCCCACCTGCTAGCTCAATTAACTTTTTAGCGAAGCAAAACCATGTAGTCCAAAAATTTGAGTGAAAATTAATGGGTAATAAGTGGACTTGAGTTATAAGCATATAATATTTTTTTTTTTCTATTCAATATAGGATTAAATTTGGGGTATCATAATATTTTTCTTTCACTTGTTCACTAAAGATTAGATATATTTAAATAGAAGAAGGATTCTAATGGCTTCTTCACATATGACAAACAGTGTCCTACATGTATTGAACTTCTAAACTTTAGACAAGGCTTCAACATAAAAATATATAATTACACATAGGGCTTTGAAATTTAGATGGTTTACTCTAATAAATTCAATAGGCACCCCTTCATAAATGATGAAATGATGCCATTATCAAGAGAGATTGCGTTTTTAGTGAGTCGTTTCAGCTGTTGCACCCTTTGGCAAACAACGGGCACCGGATTGAAGCCATCAATGCTCCGATCCTCGAGGTGCCTAACCCACGGACGGGTGAGGGACAACGGCAGCACGCCAGGCTGCCAGCAAAGTTTTGGGCGTTAGCACATTTGTTGAGAGATTGAGGCCCTCATCCAAATCCAAATAAGCCGATCGGAAGATGATATTTAGATGTTTTGATTCTATATAAATATCTAAGCTTCATTCAATGAACTTTCAAATACTCCTTTCATTATGTAATCTAACATCATTGTTGATAAAATATTCAAATCCAATTCAACCATAATCTCACTACCACAACTCATAAACAATTCTAGAAGAGTTCGCCTATAATCTCTTATTACATATGAGTCATAAACCGAATCCATTCTAAAACTATTGGTTAAGAGCATTAATATCTAAATTATTATGCAAACATATCTGCCTTATCTATGAGATTATATATCTGTGTTATTATTTTATTCATCAACATTAATTAGCTGTAGTTACCTAATATACTAACAGTATCATTATGATACATTAAATAGATTATCATATATATCTCTATAATCTATTTAAGAATTCATGCAAGCATAATGAAAAAAGAATAAATAGAAATATGTTTTTTATTTAATACGTAACTGATGTAAAATTAAACGCATGCCCAAATGTGTTTTTTACCTCAGCTATTTGGCAATGAACGTGTCCGGAATGATTCCATCAAGTCTGATTTCTCGTTGGGGCTTGATGCTGCTGGGGCTAAGATTGGTCACACGCTTTGCAGCCATTCCATTTGATTTTTCTAAATCTCTCAAAATGTAGTTGTTTTATATGGGGCTGACGCCACCACTAACATAACAAAGATTTCGGTTATTTAAGTGAAATAAATTAATGTTAGGTGGGACATTTTGACTCTTGCTAGTGGATTGCCATGCTGTCAGATTCCCTTCTCCCTACCCCATCTCTTTGAAAATTAAATACCACTCTTCTTGAATCCTAACAACGGATTTCTATTATAAATAAATTGCTACTGATAATTAATCTGCCGATATTCTTTTATAGACTGACCCTTTAAACCTGCAGAAAAAAGTTCAGCATTCTCATCTAACATTTAAATAGACCAGTACATTCTTAGCAAATCCAAATGACCTACTGCTTTCCTTTCACCACCTTTCCGTCTTTCCTCCCTCTGTCGATAAAAGCATTGCTGTGCCCCTTTAATATGGCCCTATCTTAACGCTAACAACTTGTTTTTCTGGTAGCCGATCAGATTTGTAGAAAGCTCGTATTGGATAGAAGAAATGGAAGATGATCCAGTTCACACAGAACCAATCTCAGGTCTTGTAAAAAATTTATCTTAACGACTGACGCAACTAGACTGCAATATCCTATATGCGTCTCTTTAGATTTTTCATCTTTTAGACTCCGAGAATCCAGGTAGAGAGGTGGAGAGTAAGGACGATAAATTGTAGGTGTGCTCTAAAATCAAAACTTAGAAACGTATGGTAGACTTTGAATCTTTATAACTTTTTCCAATCTTATCAAAATCGTTAATGCATGACACTGAAGCAGAAATTTGGTTCTTGACCACTGTTATGGTGTGAAAAGGAGGGTGGCGTATGGCCAACCGCGGAGCACCTGGGCGGCATTTTGTCCACCTCGGCGGTTTAAAGCTGGGACTTGTCACCTTGCGTGCCCCACCAACTCGTAATTCTTGACGCATCCCTCGCCGCATTCCCAGGGTAATCCATCACTCCACCGCCGGGGTAATCCATCACCCCACCGCCGTACCGCCGTTATCTCCTCCCCTTTTCCCTCCCCACGCCTGCCCGCGTGCGTCGCCAACCCTCACGCCTTCCCCCATCCTTTTTTCTGTTAATCCTTTCACTACCCTTTTTTTTTTTTAAATAAAGCAATTATAAATCGTGCACTCACGAAGTGGGAGAACCCACCGCCCAAAAACTATTTTTTTGGGGATTTCTTTTAGTGCGAACACACCTGACAAAAACCAAGACCAATTGCATAGATTCCTCTCGCTTTAACGCGTTCCGACGGGCTTTTAACGGAGGCCAAGAGAAGGCGAGAGAGACAGAGAGAGAGAGAGAGAGGAAAAAAAAAAAAAAAAAAACCACGAGCTCAGTCATCCGACAATATTCACGTCCGGATGAATCTCGACCGTCCAATCGCTGTCCCATGACAAAAAGTTCCTGAATCCGAGCCGTGCTTTGGCGTTTAGATCTTGCACCCCACGTGCCCTCGAGAAATGAAGCCAATCCATATAATTGAACCGCCGGGTCCCACAGGAAGAAGATATTCTCGTAATTTTGATCAGGGTTTGGGCAAAACAGTAATTTAATCCGCTTCAGCTCACCTGATTTAAGATCCCTCCATCTAGTCCGCATCGCAGACAACCCCAAGCGCCAAATCCGCTCCAAGGAGAGAAAATGGCCTCAGAAAAGCTCGCATTTTTCCTCCTCACCGCCGTTGCCTTCTCCACCGCCGTGCTGGCCTCCGGCGGGAACTCGACGGAGTTCATCCGCACGTGCTGCGGGACGACGCGGTACCCGCAGCTCTGCTTCAACTCCATGGCGGGCTACGCGAGCGCGATCCAGGATAGCCCGGTCCAGGTGGCCCAGCTGGCCACCAACCTCACCCTCACCCACATCCGCGGCCTCGCCGGCCGGGTGGCGCAGCTCCGTCACGGGGCGTCCGGCAGGACGGCGGCGGCGCTTTCGGACTGCGCGGAGGTGCTGGGGGACGCGTCCGACCTGGCGAAACGCTCGGCGGCGGAGCTGACGGGGCTGGAGACTGCGACGGGGACGGAGGTGGCGTGGCGAGTTTCGAACGCCCAGACGTGGATGAGCGCGGCGCTGACGAACGAGGACACCTGCACCGACGGCTTCGACGGCGTCAGCCCCAGCCCCGTTAAGACCGAGGTTTACCGCCGGACTCAACGGCTCAAGCAATACACCAGCAACGCCCTTGCCCTCGTCAATGACCTCGTCGCCGGCCATTAATGCTCATACCCCTCTCTGATTCCTATCTCTCCGCTGTTTAATTAGAGCTGGATGAATCTTAGTTTAATTTGACCACCTAACTAAACTAGTTAGTTGGTTAAAGAGCAAAAGTTTGGTCTGTTTATAGTTAAAGCACAGTTACTTACATATCATGATAGATATATGTAAGTATGTATGGTTATAGAAAGGGGATGAAATGTAGTTGTTCGTACGTAGTATTTGTGATAATTGTTGAAAGGTGTGGCGAATGAATGGGCGTTGGTTTTTGGCATGGAATGCAAAATATAAGTTCTTTGGGACTGGAAGGACCCCGCGAGATGTGACGTCCTTTGGACGTAGCTCGAGTGATGTCAAGCATGGAAGCGTGCCTGTTTGGCTGCTACGTTGTGCTGCTTGCCTCCGGGGCATGCAATAAAGTTTTTGGATTCTTATTTCCCCAGAATATGCCCCGAGTTAGAGTTCTCACGCATTGTTTTGCATGGTATAACCCAGTTTTCCAGTTCGGCTTCTTGTTATTAGTCTTCCATCAAAAAAAGAAGAGAAGGACTTCTTGTTATTACTCGAGATTTTGTCTCGCTCTACAGCTGACGGAGCTACGGTATTCGACGATTCATAGCCATGTGCTGTTCATCGTCGGTTTTGGAGTCGTCATTTGGGGAGGGAATATGGACTCTTTCGTTGAGTCGCTGTACATGATGGAAGTGGAAGCACTGCGAAAGCTCTCTGGTTTGTCTCATGGATGCTTACGCAGCTGAGTCATTTCGGAATGAATACGCCACCACCCCTTGAGTAGAATAAATTGGGATCTTTAGTTTTCACCACGCTAGCATAGCGCATCCAAACGATTCCAAGCACCATTGAATGAATGGCTCTTTAGATGACAAGCGTTGGAAGAAGAGTAACATCTCAAACGCTTCTTCTATGTGGTAGGAAATCAAATGCACCTAGAACTGGTTTGATTCATGAGGGACTGGCTGGCTTAATTGGTAGGGCCAATTTGCTTCCAAAAGTTTCCACCGAGGCTCTTTCACTAGATATGATATCCTCTTCTAAAATGTATTAAATATCTCACTGTTGTTGCATGCAAGCCATTGCTATTGCCATAATAGCAGCAATAGTACTATTGCATGATTGCAATGCTAGGTTCTAGTATTCTTGCCAAAATACAATCTTATCAGTGCATGATTGCTGCATCTCTTCCTGGATTGAAGATGCCATTTTGCCACATTTAAAGCTCAAATAAATGAAAGAAGCAATGTGTGGGACGAGGTCGTAATAAGTTACTACTCTTTGGTAGTCCTACATAGCTCGAGAGAAGGAAACAGGGCAGTGCTTATTTGCTGGTTCCATTGGCTCCAGGAGGCAACGTGTGCAACCATGAACATAAGAAAAGAGCATGTGAGAAGATCATTAGCTTTTTTTTACGATCAAACGTGCTAGCTTTTTTTTTTTTTTTTTAAAAAAAAAGACAAAGTTTATAAATTATTTGTACAAGGTGGCTCCTGTCGATGGTGAGCTGGTGCACAACTGGACCCAGTGGACCCGAACACAACCGAATATAAATCAGTAGATTGTGTCGCCAGCTGACCAATCCGACCCCATTGTGGCCAACGTAATTTAGCCCGACTTGAGAAGCCTGGCATGGCTAAGAGTTTAAAAAATTATTAAAAAAAGACAGACCCAATCAGTTCAAACCATCCTTCAAAATGGCAGGCATTCTAAATTAATAAAGAATGGTGGCCATCATAATGGTTCCTGAGGTTCCATTCCGTTATTCTATTCGCATCCGAGAGCACGGGCATGTGCTCATGAATACCAGGTAGTACGGATTACCAAATAAAAATATGACAAGCAATTCGTAAGAACAAATTTTCTAATAAGACTAAAATATATTTTGATCCTTAAATTTTAATTTAAAAATATTTTAATCTTTAAATTTTTAATTATTATAATTTAATATCTTATATTAAAAAATTTATAATATTCTTAACATCTTATTACATAAAATCAATTAAAATTAATTAAATAATTAATATATCATTATATATGAACATATGAGCTGTTTATCAGGATGATATATTAATTATTCGATCAATTTTAATTTATCTTAAATAATAAAATATTAAAAATATAATATTTTTAAAATAAAATAAATTAAAATATAATAATTAAAGTTTAAAGATCAAAATAGATTTTAAGTGAAAGTTTGAAGGTTAAAATATATTTCTATTGAATGTTATAGAAAAAATAAATAAATTTTTTGATTTTAAATTGATTGGCACCAGAAAAGTAAATTTATAAACACGAAATGATTGAGATTCCCTCTGTCCAAATTTAAATTCTATTAGAGAATGGAACAAAAATTAAAAGGAGGGCAGTAAACTTTTTTTATCATTGTCTTGCTAAAGAAAATTGCTATGTTATAATAGATGACATTCTAAAGTTGACTGGAGGACATTTTGGAAAGGAAAAGCAACAAATGGAATCAAAAAGATATTTCTCAATTATAAAAAATTTATATAAATATAATAGATACTTAGATGCTAACTAATATCTGACCATTATTTCACTACACTACACTGGCCTTTAATTGCCATCTTTCAACATCTAAAACTATGGTATTTATTTTTATACTCATATTCTGAAAAATATCTAATAATGAGAAGAATAATATTAAGAAACAGAAAGCTAATCTAGAACATAAGAGCAATCATGTGGTGAAACAGTGCAGTAATCTAAAGGTCACTGCCCATGTGTTCCGCTACAATGGATAACGACAGCCGTTGGGCAAAACACATTGTCAGAAACACCGGCCATGAATTATGGCTTGGCAACCTATGGGCTGTTAGGGTGAGATAAGAGTGCCGAGGGAACCCTGGGCCCAGCCCTCTGGACAAAGAGGGACATGTAGCAATGACGACCGGGTGTGGCCATGAGGCCTCGGCCGGGAAGCACGGCAGGGTGTTGGTGGAAGGCACGGAAGAGGGCACATGAGGGCGCTTAGCGTAACTGAAAAGGAGACCTCGTTCTGCACGGAATTCCAATATTGGATCTTGGGTTTCATGTGATGAGCGTCTTAGTCCTACTTCCAGCCATGGCACAAACACTTCACATGCATTCGAGCATCAATGCTGTGCACGCGAGTGTGATGCATAAGCTAATACTGGGGATGAATGTTTCAGAATAGAATTGTGGATGCGATAATTTTGTTCAGACTAGGACGTATCGGCCAGCTTTTTCCTCGTGCAGTTATCGCCGCCACTGGTCAATCATATGCAGAAGAGATCGACGTGATCGACATGGATGCTACCCGTACCTGTGTGACGATTTGTCTTTAGAAACCATTGCGTCTTGATGACGGATCTCTTCCATCTGAATCAATCTATTTAAATGTGAATATTCTTCTGTGTTTCTGTTTCGTTATGCTTTTTGTTTTTTAGTTTTTCGAAAGGGACAGCGACGAGGGAAGAGAGTTCCCAACAACTGAATTTTACTGGCCATTATTGGAGTCAGAGAAAGTTACCGGGGATTTAGAGGAGAGGTCATAAATGTTTCGACGGGAATCTAAGATATTTTTAGAGCAAAATTTACCTCACAGATCAAAGGAAGCTATAATTTTATGAAGAATAGATGTCTAATTTTCAGAAATTTTTTTATTTTTTTTATTTTTTTTTATTTTTATCGTGTAGTTAAAATAGTTTTTTTAAAAAAAAGTTCAAGAGTCACTTCTCGGTTTGAGAGGGCTAACTTGTCATACAAGTGAAATCCCTTATTTTGATGCAAGATATCTACTTTCAGATATCAAATTCAGCATATTTCATGTTCTAGATAAAATTTCAATTGCATACATGCCTATCTTTCTTCTAATTAAATAAACGAAAATCATTTCCAATTTTCAAATAGTCAAATGATCATTATATTTCTATCCACTCAAAGAATGCAACAAACATGGACATAGGGCTGTTGACAGTAGCTTTCTATGTCAGTATAGAGCTAAATTTCTTCATGCAATTTTTATAGGCAAATGACATGCCTCAACTAAGAGATGAAGTGTCCTTTACTCTTTCAATCTTAGCACTAGTTTTATTGTGCAGAATTTTGTTCGTGCAACTTTTATAAGTGAGGGACATCCATTTACGATGGAGAGATGAAGTTTCCATTACTCCAATGTAATACCAATTCTTACAACCTCAGCATTATTTACCTCTGCTCAAATCTCAGCCTCTTCAAACTCCATCTCTTACATTCTTGAGAGCAATCTAAATTACACTAACAAATGCACTGCTGCCTTTTCTTTTGGAAGGTACTTAAAAACAAACAGCCTACAATTTACCATGGCCCTCAACAGCATCCAGAAAAAAGTTGGTACGATTTCAAGGTCCATACTTCACATTATCACCAGATCTCAAATCTCAATTAATGTCAGTGGTCCAACTAATACACTATTGAAAAAGAAAACTAAATCAACCAATCTGTGAATGCTGAGGGGCAATGTCAAATTTCAGGCTAAAGAAACACAGCACTAGTTGTAGGTCTAAATACTCCAAAAGCTCCAAAGCATATCCAATGGCCCATCATTATCATATAGTCTAGAGGAAGGTACAAACTATTTATTTGTCACATCAACCCTTATTCCGACATAAGGAGTTTTAAATTGTTTCCTACCACAGCACCACTAGGTGCTTTCTGGTGTAGCTTTCCTTGGTTCCTTGATTTTATCCTTGCCTGGCACTCTATAATTGCTGGTATATGGGACAACTTTTAGCCACTTGATTGAACAACCTCAGACCCTAAACAGCTACCCTGTATCTCAGACTTGACAATATAATTTTGCTCTCTCTTCTACTGAAATAGTTATACATGTCTCCTCTTCTTTTTCTTTTTCTCTTTTCTTAAGCAAAAATTGTGGCAAACACCACGAATATGCCCTTTCTTAGCTGTTATATTAATTGTGGTACAGAACTCACCTCAGGAAGTAGATGGTCCTCTTGCTTCTTCATGCACCAATAAAAACTATACATATCTTAAATATCTCCTTTTTTTTTTTTTTTTGGCCAGAGGCTTTACATAATTTGACCTACTAGTTTAGTATTTTACAGACAGATGTTTAACTGACATCAGTCTCCACATCATCCAAAAAGAAGCCTGTAGTCTGAAATTTCAGCATTTTATTTTCCTTGATGCCAAAACCTATGAAGCAAACAGTACAAGCAGCTACTATCATTAAAAAAATAAATACAAAAAATAGACAAGTGATACTATGTAAGGGATAAGGAAAGGATTTTGAATAAAGAATACAAATATCTGATTTGCCTTTCATGCCTCCTGGTTCAACAAAGCAAATTTCAAATAGGAGATCCTGCACGTGACTGCAATTCTTAGCTGATCTCAGTTGACATATCCTTTAAAAAATTTACAGATATGAGTCTACCAGCTTCAACAACATCTGTGTTGCAAAAGAACAAGAGCGATGATCGATCACCATAGGGGATGTCATCTGAGAGAGATGCTGAACCATGGATCAAGAATCTGCAAGAACATTTATTATTACCAACAAAAAAACATCTATGTCATGACTATATAATTTTTCTGCAGCAAGCATAATAAGAACAGATGGTTCAGATATTCCTTTGCATGCAAAATTAATGTCATTATACATATCCAGAGTAACAAAGAAAAATAATGTGGTCGGCCTATTTTTGATGCATCAACCTGTCAAAAATCAAAAATTGGACTTAGATTGTTGAAGTTTAAAAAAGAAGAGTAGGTGACCTTTCTTCTTTTTCCAGGAAAGCAACAAGAAGGATGCATTATATGATCATACATATCACCCTCGGCTTGGTACATGTCCCTGTAGACGGTAGTCCATAACATTCCACTATTTTATCACAGCAATGGCTGAAATTAATAGCCAGACATCTGCAATATACTCTAGATGGATTTGTGTCATGACCCAGCCCTCCAACAGATAGCAGCAAAAAATGGCAGACTTGTAGCAAACTTTCATGATTTGTAGGTAGGCCAGAAATATTCCCTTTTTTTTTTTTTGAGAAAAAAAGGAGTCAGGGTTCCACTTATCTTCATTAAAAATATGAAGGATACAAAGAGCTCCCTCAATAAAAAAAACAAAAAAAGAGAGTTTAGCAGCAGAACTAGGGTCAAATTACATCACCAGGTTGTGGCTAAAAGCATTCTTAAGTAAAAGAAAATCTGGTATTTGTCTTGATGAGAACAAAGATACCCTGCTCAGGAAATTGTGGAGGGCTTTTTTTTAAGAACTTGCTGGGCATCTGTCTCCCTGCTTAAGAAAATTCTCCCGTTTCTTTCCGTCCAATTACAAATGCCAAGGCTAGGATAAAGAAGCCCCATGCAATACTATGCAATAACATGAGCCAAAAATATCAGGTATTAAGAATATCAAGGCCCATTCCAAAATCAGGCGAGATTGAGACCCTCCTATAGCTTTTTTTGAGTATACTTATTCATACCTTCATGGATTGCAACAGTTTCCAAAGAAAATATGTTATGGACTTGACTACTCTCCGCAGTCACCCAGATAGGTTCCCCCATTCATCTTTCATGGTGATAACTAAATCCTTCCTTCCATTATGCCATCCTTGATGCATCTATCCTAGCCCTGAGTATAAGAGGTCGGGGACTGCTTCAGTCATGGAGTCAAGTCATACAAAAGAATTAAATTGTACTAGCATTTTTCCTAATCCTCTCTGTAATCATAAACTGGGGATTTGCACACCAGAATAACCAACATTCCTTTTTCCATTTCTGACTGAAGTAGACCTAGGCTTGGCTGAAAGTTGAAGAACTCCTGGCCAAAAGCATGCATTCTTCCCTATTCTTCTGGATTGCACCCCCCATCCCCCTCTTCTCTTCTCTTTTTTGCTTGGAATACTTTAGCACATTCTTTGGCAGATACCATCCAATTTTCCCCCACTTTTCAAGAAAATATCTCAAAAGAAAAAGTTTTCTCATCAAGGTATTCAGCCATTGACCGAATGAAGTATTGAAGTATGAAATAACAGTCATCCTTTAGCTACTCTTAATCAAGATAATTGGTTTGTGGATTTCTCACTTTGAAGGGTTATAAGACTCAAGACATGCTAAATCAGTGCAAGAAACTTGTAAATTTGCATAAGAAACAAAAAATGACAGCTTAAATGCAGCATTTAATTATAAAGTTATAGGCAATAATGATTGTTTTTATTCTTTGATATCACAAAAGAAAAATATGTTGATAACTAAATGTATTTCCAACCTTAAAAGGTAAATGGAATTTAAATATTTAAGAAAATAATAGAGTATAAAATGATAAAATATTGACTAATGCAAGGCCACGTACCTCCAGTTTTTACATGGTCAGACACAATCGCCTCCTCTGAGCTTCTTACGAGCAAAAGCCATTCTCAACTGCATGTTCTGATTTGCCAGTGGAGAAAGAAGGATCCAACCACCCTTCCTTCTTGGCTCGTTCAACATAACAAGCAAATTGTTTCTCCACACCTGGCACATCCAGCACCAAATCATCAATGCTCTCTGCCACTCTCCCAAAACCTTTCGTCATTTGATTTGGCGTTATTAGACCTACAGAGTAACACTCTTCTAACAAGCCCCATAGCCTCTCATTCTTTTTCTCCATAACGGTCACCAATGCTTTCTTAACAACCTCATGGTGGAAGAATGGCATCCCGAGTTCCTTTATACATCGGCAAGCTTCTCTTAAATCCCCACCAGAATCATACTCCTCCAACAACTTCCCAATCTTGTCCTTAACATCATCTATCTCCCATCCAGTCCTGTTGCTACCACCACCACCCCAACACCGTAGGATCCGCTCCCCAGAAAGGCGAGCCCCAAGCAATGAGCGGGCCAGCTGAAGCACTTTGCTGCCAATTGAATCTGGCCCCTCACATTGATTTCCAATCTCATCCAAGTGCAATGGGGCCAAAACTTCATCCACCACGGCCCTGGCTAGAAACATTGCTAAATCCTCAACGATGGCTGGAATATCCAATGCAGTATCTTCAGCAGACTCTACCAACAGCACGAAGCCTGTTACAATATCATCTGCTGGAAAACACAAAGATGACAACAAAACAGAAGCCATTTCTTTCTCCCTATTCTTCCTGTCCATTGCTAAAGTTACCAGCTTCTTGATGAAAATGGCATTTAATGGGGTGGATGAAGAGAGATTTTCTGATTCTAAACTATTGATAACTTCAATAATATCACCCGTCAAGAAATATTCCTTAATGATAGATATGGCCCTTGTCTTAAAAATCTTAATTGTGTCATCCTCCACTTGTTTTTCAGGTTGAAAGTAAAGTGATTTCAGGGAGGAAGCACACAACCAGCCTTCTGATGCAGCCTTAGATATCAAAGATTGTAAGAGGTCTCTTGCATTTGGGATATCTAGAGATAAGTCATCAATGGTGTCAATCAGCCGGTTGAATCCTTTAGATACTTGGCTTGCATTTATCAACCCTTCTTCAGAAGCTACCTTCAGCAAATCTAAAATAAGTCCTTCAGCTGTTTGTCTTTCCATGGCAAGTATCAATGCCCGCTTAACTATATCATGGTGGAAGAAAGGAACCTTTAAATCCTTGATGCACCTACAAGCCTCTACCTTGTCACCACTTGCTATATACTCAGTCAGCAGATTGTTTATCTTATTCTTCACTTCTTCCACTGTTGTATTCTTGCTACCACCCCATTTCCGCAATACAGTCTCTGTATGAAGTGGTGCTGATAAGTAGCTCTTTTCAGCTCTCTTTATAACTTCAATGCCTTTTGAATCTTTTGGCAAGGAGGCCATCTGTTTTGTCAGAAATGCTGGAGGAAGGATGTCATCAACCACAGCTCGAGCTATGAACACTGCCAGGACATCTACAGCATCTGGTATATCCACAGATAAGTCATCAGAAGATTCAACTAGTTTGCAAAAGCCTTTATATACTTGTGGTGGAACGATGATTTCGGCATAGAGAGTCGATAATAGTACTGCAGCCATTTCTTTCTCCTTGTCATGCCTGTCCATGGCTATAGACACCAGCTTCTTCACAAAATAGTAATGGAAAGATGGCCAGCCTAGATCTCTTATTTCATTTGCAGTTGACATTATATCATCAGTAGCAAAGTACTCTTCCACTATCACTGTGGCTTTTTTCTTAAACTCTTCAAGATCTGTTGATGTTTTACTTGGACTTATCTGGAAATTTTCCTGAAGGAATGTATACCCACAAGCATTAGTAAAGATAGAAATGAAAAAAAAGTCCAGATGAAAATGAAAAATGCCAGAGACAAACAAACTATGAAGAACCATTTCTGAAAGTAGAGGTAATTTGCAACGTCTTTCTCGTTCAGTAAAGGATAGAATGAGAAAGATCTGACACTGTAAAAGGTTCAGATATATTTTAGAATTACCAAAAAACTGCTTCAATCACTGATACCATAGAAAATGTTCCGTCTTATTAAATCCAGGCTTTGGATATTCACATAAACAATATTCTTTTGCATAACAGCTGTCAAGAAGAATAAAAGTTTGTAAGTGGGGCTTAGCTGAACTACCCTCACTCCCATGCTTTGTTCTACCAACTTCACATTTGATATGGGACAAACCAAGGGAAATCATTGGATTAAAGGGTCAAAATCAACTCCAATCCAGCATACACTAGCAAGATCTCAGAAAAAACAAATTAATAAAAAGAACCAGAGCTTTATGATTTCATCCACATCAAGAAGATCCCTTTGAGATGCACAATTGTAGATTCACATCCCCTGATAAAATTTCAACATATAATGGTTCAACGAGTGGCAATGATCTCTAGTTGCAGTTTGGCAACAAATTTGATATAATTATCGGGTAACTTCTTATTGCTTTAGGTTATTTTTAGTTGTTTATCAACAAGTTCTTTGTGACCTCTTCATTAGACTCTTTCCAAGTCCAGAGAAACCTAAGGTGATTTCTCAAAGATGGACAAGAAAGGAGACACAGGACATTTATCTCCTGGGTGAACACAGCCAAAGAAGAGAGGTTAGAAGAGCTTCTAAGGTTTGGTTCAACCATTTGACTGGATGAGAAGGCACATATTATGAAACAAGTTGTAGTACAGGTGGTGTTGGTAACAAGGGCAGCAGAGTTGGTGTTTGTGGCCATGGTGTTTGCCTTAATTCTCTGACCTTCATGAACCACTTTAAACTGGTTAACATTTCCATTTTCTGGGATGCCTATAATCTGCAAAATTTGTATCTCAACAACCAGAATACAAAAGTACAATCAGACATGACCAAATAGATGTTTGTCTATTTTTAAACACTGAAAAAAAGAAGTCAAATTCTTATCAGAAATACACTAACATACTCAATCTTCTTCCCTGAGAGCATTGGCGAATCCTAAAGTTATAATAATAAATGATAAAGCAAAACCAGAAGAGGTAACAAGTTATACTGAGAGCATAATGAACATGATTTCACCAAAAGTTGTAGATATCAACTTTGAAGGTGAAGACAGAACTCTCTCATTGTCGATTAGCATGTTGAATGGCCAAATGGATTATGAAGGCACCACATTGTCTTCTCTCTATCTCTTGTTGGAGGGTAAAAGATCAGGTAATGCACAATGTGGTTTATTCTGAAACAAATTATCTAGAGAAGCCATGCTTTGGCATTACATAATGTCTACTCCTTAAATACAAAGGAAAAGAAAAAAAAAAAATGAAAATTGCAACCAGAAAACATGAAATCGAGAACTTATAAGCCAAGAATCCAAGCATGGCTTCAACTAGGCTCCTTTCCTCCAGAAGAGTAAACTCCAATAGGATGGTTGACAAGCCAACCCCGAGCTATTCGAAGGGATCAGCTTATGCATTACACATGAATAGAAAATGACAAAAATAAAATGCTGTTCAAGCGTCCAGATAGATACCTCACTGCTATCATAGTTTGGATCATTGGGATCAAGATAATAACCACCTTCACTATCAAGTAGTCCTCCCCATGTGCCTTTACCACCTGAGCCACCTGTCAGTGTTACAAGATTTGATGAATAAAAGGTGAATACACAAAAAGTTATTTCATATATCTTCTGTGTTAAAAATGAAAAGAAAAGGAACACACTGTAGACTTTAAAAAGTATGGTACTTCTTTTCTTCCCAAAAATAAAGTGGAAACGTTCCAAATTGGGTTTGAACCCAGGCCCTTTTCCCTGTGCAGTGGAGTACCAGTCAGCAGACCCAACTCTGGTTGGCATATTGCATAGCTTAAGCACCTACTGGTTTTAAGTGGCTCACTGCACTAGTTTGTTCTTTGTGTGAATTTTCTTGGATGCATGTACTTATATGTTCACCCTATTGTGATATGTAACTCAAACAGTGCAATCCATCATAAATGTGTCTATCAGGCTTTCTTTTTCCCATGATAAAAACTTCTCCTCAGGTTTCAGAGTATCAAAGCTTATAATCATCACAAATATCCTCAGTCAAAGCTAAAAAAAACGACCGAGTGAAATTCATCAATTAATCTACTGTCTGCACTTGGATTGAAGAACTTTAAGAATACCTTCACCACTATGTTTTCACATCTCTTCCACCAAAGTCCAAGAATATAAGTTGTCATTTGAAGAGAAATTAATCTAGACAAGTTGACAGGGCCTCAATAAACAACTCCTCAATCAATCTGAGTATGGCATTTTCTCTTTAATTGGTGGTACTCTGAATTGCTGCGGCAAGTGACAAACGCTTCAAGATGATGCCGTCAAAGCACTCCCCAAATTAAATTTCAAACACAGCCACTACCATGTCCAGCTTTCCAGATTTTATTTCTTTCACTTTAAAAGTTACATTAAAAAAAAAAAAATCCCAATTAAATCGTTACACAATTCAAATTGGACCAAAGCCAATAAGGAGCACTTCACTTGACGTCAAAATCATGAGCCACTGAGCCATCCCAAATCAGTTGGTTCGAGGCAAATTGAACCATACCAATGGAAAGCCGGGTCAATTCGTCCATTAAAAACAGTTTGCCTTATTGGGTCATGTTATCAGGTTAATTGTATTATGGGATTTGGGTTTAACCCATTTAAATGGTTTGTCTATTAAAAAAGATGGTTTCAGCTCTTCGTTCTTTCGAGAATCTTCCAATGCCTCCCCCATGAAATTGTAATTCCTCACTCTTTGCCTGTCGCCCACCATCACTTTGTCCGTCACACATCGCCAATGATTGTTCACGGCTCATCGCCCATCATCCGTCTCAAGAGAAAATGGGGGAATCAGCCCAATCAGCAACATCATCGGATAGTTGTCCCCTTTCTCTCCTCTCTCTCCTTCTTCCTTTCTCTCCTCCTCTCACTATTCGATACAGTTTGGTATGATACATACCGGTACCATACCGAACCGATCACTAGTTAGCATGAGCTGTTGGTACAATTTCGTTGACATTGATCAAAATTGATCAATAGATATGCAAAACATTAGGTGGTCAAGTTGATCACAATCTCAACAACAAGAAATAAACCGACAAACAAATGGTTTTACAAACATGATTTCTTAAGGACATTGTTAATGTAAACGTGACTTCAACTACCATGACACCTACTCTCTAAAATCTGATCTTCATACCTAAGCTAACATTGCATGGACTATTACAAAAAGTGCTCTAGGAGAAACTTTAAAATTTTTGCATTTGGCTCTTTGTGTGACTTTGACTTCAAACATAAAATACTTGACAATATAAGTAATTGTAAAAATTTTATTACTATTTCCAGAAACAAATACAAACCCTGGAAGAACATTGATATATAAAAAATAAATTCAGGTGAGCTTTATGCAGCTAGTGAAGCATTTGCGCATGTCAACTACTAGCTCATATTTCAACCCTATATGCACATGATGCAGTAATTAAATGCACACAGGCGAGCTGCACTAAATACTATGTCACAACAATAACGATAAAAAGGTAAAAAGAACGGCATACCCTTTTTAGGGCGACCATCACTTCTCAAGTGTGAATGCCTACCATGTTTAACTGGACTCCCCTTGTTGGAATTATTCTTGCCACGCGGTGTTCTAGGGGACCTTGGTGATGTAACTTCAACGGGTGAAACAGATATTGGATCTACACTCTCTGTAGCAGACTTAAGCATTTCCTTATGCTCTTCTGAGACAAAACCATCATTGAACTCCATCTTGTAGATAGGAAACCAGGCTACCAGCTCATTGGTTCAAACAGGCCATGCACAGTATCACTCTTGTGCAGCAGCTATGGAATGCTGACATGAATGAGTAGCTTTGCAGTTTCCTTAAGAACATAGTCCCTAGATCCACCATGCCTTTCAAATTAATCATTCAAAACTTTCTTCATTCACTGTGGCATTCTTCATGCTTGCAATCTTTTAGGCAACTAAGCATTCTCTCAAAACCGCTGACAGATCCACTGCTGCTCCAAACAAAATCTTCTTGATTTTAGATAGAAAGAAAGGACTCAGAAAAAAAAACATTAATTAACTGAGAACTGTTTCCAGCTTCAGGGGGATAAAACAGCCATAATATGTAAATATGAAGATTATAGTTCGTATAAAGCAATAATTTCAGGCAACTTATGTCTAAATCGTTATTTATAGATTATCTGAAACCCTATAATCTTTATTGTCCTTTATCAAATAGAACTCTTTAAAATTAATCCTTCTTGAAACGTATAAATCCAGTCGATAGACAACA
Source organism: Metroxylon sagu (assembly GCA_017589505.3). NCBI lineage: Eukaryota > Viridiplantae > Streptophyta > Magnoliopsida > Arecales > Arecaceae > Metroxylon > Metroxylon sagu. The sequence continues at coordinate 116,639 of JACVBY030000520.1, read as the reverse complement.
TGCTTCAAAGCATTTTCATTTCCTTTACTTACCGATATTGCTTGGGCGGATTTTTTTTTTTTTCCATTAAATTTACCAAACTCTTACGTGCATTTTTTTTCTTACCACATAAACTCAGAATTAGGCCCTAGTTCCATTGCATAAGAAAAGTACAATAATTAATTAAATAAACGTACAATTAATTCCATGGTAAACCTAATCTAACGCTACTAACAGGTTGGATTAATAAAGTTAGCCATTATAAAATGTGAACACACACTCTCCCTCATCAAACAAACAAAAAAAATTTAAAAAATACGATCAATCTATAATCTTACCTTCGCTAGGAGCGTGGAGGAGAGAAGAACGCTGATATGAGATGAGAGAAGCGAAGGAGCAGAGAAGCGATCGAAGGAATGGAAACCAGAACGAGGCGGTGTTAGTGAGAGAGTGTGCGTGTGAGAGAGAGAGAGAGAGAGCATGGTGAGGAGCGAAAAAAGAGGGATTATTTTTAGCAAGGCAAACTTACAAGCATAGAATGATTATGCGGACACATTATCTGCCGTCCGTATGACTTTGATCGATGGTGTCGCAAAAACGGAGTTGACGTCAACTCTTACGGTGCCACGGACGGTTCGGAGTCGTTACTGTAATAAAACAACGGTCGATCTGTCGCTCGTATAGGATTTTCTATGAGCCCTTCGATCGGGGAAGATTGGTGCGGTTTGAGGGGGTCTTGGAGATTCCGACGGACCGGTTCTTTTCCCTCATAGAGCGGATCCCATCACCTAATAAACCGGTAGGTGACCCGGGTTGCCAATGGACTGGGTCACGGATGGAATGGGAAGAGAATCTATTTCTTTCAAAGAAAACCCCTTTGGAGCGCATTTGCTAACCAATCTTCAGATATGTTTCCCTCAACAAAAAGATGCGAGGCTTAAAAACTATCATAACTCTTTTGAATCACTGAGCTTATAGTCTCCTTAAATCATGGAGTCGTTCTGTAATAGTCTTAAGGCTCTGTTAGGTATGATTATTGGAGACCACCTAATAGTTGTTGGAATTGTTTAACTGCTGAAGCTGAATTGCAAGCAACTTGGTTGGATATTTGGTTTCCAAGAGATTCAGGGCTTGCTTGATACAATTTATTGGAGGCTAGCTGATATCTAAATAGATGTATCAAACTGTCTCCCAACAACTATATTATAGAAGCTCTGAATCTCCTCGAAACCAATTCTTTGTAGCCTTAGAGGTGTAAACAACGACGAACATACCCAGCCAGCTTGCTTGCAATTCTTCTTCAGCAGCGGAGCAAACACGACAATGCCTTGCAAAAGCTTGAGTCAATCTTTACCATGAGCAGTCCTAGTAAGGAATCCAGCTCCTCCAAATGAAGCCTTCACTAACCCATTGAAGTTTACTTTGAGCACTCCGAGGGGAGGGGATACCCATGCAACTTGAATTGGATTCGAAGAAAGGGAGTCACTCCCAATGCCTTTCTGTCATGAACAACCATCCTTAAATTGAGCAGGAAGGAATTCAGCTGCAAGAAACTTGGACTTCAAAGTAATTCCCAACCATGGTCTGCAGTTTCAAACTCTATAAAGCTCCGCATTAAGCTGAGTTTCGATGTTTCCCATAGATTGCTTGAGTAGAACATGATCAATATTTTACACTACACCTTTGGTCTTTAATTGGTCCCAAAGAGATTGATGTAAGAGAGTGCTGCTTTCTCTGGCAGTTTCCTCCATTGTGTTGTTACGTTTTTATGTACCTCCTTTAAACTAATTTTGAAAGATTTATTTTCCCCCATGCAACCTGATCCAGCCTGCATCCTTTTGTTATATCTGATCCACCAACTCGTATGGAGAAATGGAGGCCAATCTATGAGATTTCCAGTCCTTTGCTCAGTTGACATCTCGGAAGCCATAAGATCATCCTAGTAGAAATCATGGCTGTTTAAATTTGTACATGCATTTTGTTTGCTTATGTTTTGTGTGATCGTATACAAGGAGGAAAACTGCTATTGTCTTATGTTTTTCTCGAATATATATATATATATTCTGAAGGTTATATAAAGAAAGGTTTGGAGCAGATCAAATATAACTTCTTGTAGTAATTGGGCTTCCTCTGACTAGCATAGGACATTTCAGGGTGGTACCACCTTAGACTAGGAGCTAAGCAAATTGATCTGGTTAGCTTCAAAAGGACTCAAAGCTAACCAAATATTGCATTCAATTCTAGCACCTGAGCCCCAAGATATGTTTCAATCGAAATAAAAAATGACTGCTTCTCTCTGAAGAATTACAAGGATGAACGAAATTCCAATTAGATGCAATGGGGAATTGACACCTCCACTTAGAAGGCTGATGTTAGTATGATAGCATCTAGTTGACCTCAGGCCAAAATCAGATACTTCAGGCCATGAAACAATTTATTGGTAGGTGGAAGGGAGCAGACATTTCAAGGTTGATTTCAATAGCAAAGCAGGGCTCATAAAAAGGAAGGACAAAAAAAAAAAAGAAAAAAAAAAAAAAAGTGGGGAACTCAGGGCTTATGCTGAACCTCACATTTCACACCCACATTTGGATGCTAAACTTCAACGCTGCGACAAGCGCTGGTTTGAAGCTGAAACGATGCGAAGTTTTTGCTTGTTTTCTTGCTGTTTGTATCGATGCTCATCCAATTTTTGCATCCGTGGACAGAGAATCTACTCTAGTTTTTTAAGCATGACGAAATAACTTTCCAATCCATAAAATGAATCCAAAGTCATATTGATAAGGCCTTCCATGTCCGCACCCATCAACAATTCCTTTCCACCTCTCTGTCACCCAGCCCCACCAACCTCCCCTCAGGAGAAGGAGTCCCAGGGGGCTAAGATTTTGGCATCATTAACGATCTGTCTCTGAGTGCCTTGGCACCAATCTGTATGCGTTGATTGATTGAAAGGGAGAGTGAAGCTGCTATTTATGTCCGACGCTTGTGAATTATTGCACCCACAAATACCGTTTAAAAATTCATCGATCCTTTTCTTGGTAGATTGGATCAGTAGGATTTCTGGTTGGATCGCCCCTGGACTGTCGACGTTAGAATGTATTGTTTAATTAAAAACCCAATGATCCAACTCAATCATTTGGCTGACTTTTTCTTGGACATGTTTGGTATTCTTTCTACTTAGTTTCTTCTGCAAATACTTCTCTATCTTTTTCTTAGTCATGATCTTACTAGGTATTTATTTTTTCAAAAAAATTTCTTAAATAAAAGTCACGAAAATATTTAAACAATACCAATGTATGCATCACATAACACCAAAAAAAAAAAAAAATGATGGAAAGAAAAGAAAAAAAAGAAATAGAAATAAAATTGAACAGTATATACATAGCATTCTGTACCTAAATTCTATTCTATGATGATGATAGATCGCAAAAAACCTTGTATGCCCTCAAGAATTCATTCTTAGGATTCGTGGCCATTCCAAAGTCGATGTAGGTTCAGCAGCGTAACAATAGATAATACAGTCCAGCATAAAATATATTCTAATCCTTTTGGAATTTTCAAACAAGCCTTTATCAATTAAGTAAAATGGTTTCAGATGGGCAAGCGTGACCCGCGTGCACCCCAAATCTTGCCGCGGTTAGCGACAAAGAGACGATAATCTCCCTCGCTATTGATCACGATGCTAAGGTGCCACTGTCTCCCTGGTCTGCACATGATTTATCCTTGTTTTGGCATCATTTTCCCCTTACGTTCCTTCGAAGAAAATAGAGGCAAATTGACCCCAGAAGCATAATTCACTTACGTATACCGCGTCGGGCCCCCGTTCCACGGGAACGCGGAATACCGCATCCCGGATAACAGAACAGCGAGCGTTTCCCGATTCCCAAAATCCCACGTCTCCTCCGTACCCAATCATGAGCCGAGTCGGTACTTATCGGACTCCTCTCGTGCATCCCCGTGCGTTCGGCCATGGCGGTTTCCTTTCGCCCCACCAAAACCCTAGCTTCCTCCGCCCCCGAGAACCCTGGTTCCCCAATCTGATCTCCAAATATCTCCTTTTATCCGGAGATATCGCTCCAATGGAGCCCTCGCGGAAGCCGTAATCCCGGCCGGAGATGGCGATCGTGACGGGGGATCGGTATTTGGTGTACCTGGTGAGATATGTGGAGAGGAACGCGGGGCCGCTGCTGGAAGGGGCCCTGACTCTGAAGCTGAACCCGGTGGGGCTGCACTATGTGCAGTCGCGGCTGGAGGCGCTCCAGGAACTGGAGGGCCTTCTCGCCGGCGCCCCCGTGGACTATCTCCGGGCCTACGTCTCCGACCTCGGGGACCACCGCGCGCTCGAACAGCTCCGCCGAATCTTGCGCCTGTTGACCTCGCTGAAGGTGATCTCTGTGCTGCCGCCGCCTGCCAGGGACCCGACGCCGGTGTCGCTGCTGCCGTTCGGGCGGCTTCGGGTGCTGGAGCTCCGGGGGTGCGACCTCTCCACGTCTGCGGCGAGGGGGCTGCTAGAACTCCGGCACACGCTCGAGAAGCTCATATGCCATAATTCCACTGTGAGCTATTCGCACCAATATCCTCCTTTTCTGTAGGTTTTGTATATTAAAAAAAGTTTTTTATTCTAATTCTGCTACGATGTTTCGTACCCTGACCGAGCTTTTGTTTTTCTATCGACATCTCTGACAAAATTACGCATTTAAAGGTTCTAATAATTACGGAATTGTGTTTTCTTCTTCACTTTGGTTCTAATTTTGACGTGCTAAATGGGGAATAACTCCCCGCCCCCCCCCTCTCTCTCTCTCTCTCTCTCTCTCTCTAAACGTATACTTTCGGCGTTACTAGATTGACTATCTTGAATTGCATCTGTGTTGCAGTGTCTTTGAATATTGACCATGCTACTTTGCCACGCAGAAACATTATTTGTTGCACATAATTGTTATTCTTTTTCTGCTTTGCTGAAGAATATACCTGTATAAGTTTTCATCTTTTAGTTTTTAGTTATATACTGAAGGTAAATTTACCAATTTTTCTTCTAGATATTTGTGTAGTGATGACAAAAGATTCCTACCGTGTTTGTAATTTTTCACGGTGTTTTTGTTCTCCAATTTTGGTGTGCAAACTCAGGATGCACTCAGGCATGTATTTGCCAGTAGAATTGTGGATATAAGGGATTCCCCATCATGGAACCGGCTGTCTTTTGTCTCATGTGCTTTCAATGGTTTAGTTCTCATGGACGAGTCCTTGCAATTACTTCCTGTTGTTGAGACTTTGGATCTGAGTCGGAACCGGTTTGCAAAGGTGGATAATCTTAGGAAGTGTACGATGCTGTGGCACCTGGATCTTGGGTTCAATCACTTGAGGACAATAGCGTCATTTAGTGAGGTAAATTTAGTCCATTTATGCCTACTGATTTAACAATATTATTAATATGTGAAATTCACCATATTATTTTGTACTCACACCAAATGTTATCGGACCTTGCGGAGTTATAATATAACACATCAAAGCTAACTCATTGAAAAATTGATAACATAAGAGTTTGTTCTTTTGCAATTTAGGTTTTGAACTTGGATAGCCTTGATTGTATGTTAGCTGCTTGCAAATTGGTTTTCTTTTGAGTTTATGGCATGGACAACTTACATTATGGATAACTCTAGCTGTTTTTTCGGGAAGTGTTGTGCCAATATCTTTTTTTCCTCCCATTTTTTCAGTGCAGGAGCCCTGTCCATTCTTCTGCATCGCATCATCAGTCAAATTGTCATCCTAATATCATTAAAGCCAGTGATCGGAACAGAATATACTAGAAGTACTAATTTGCCAAATTCATTACATTTTAGTGAAGATAAAATAATCCTTATTGCTTAATATATATATATATTTTTTTGGGTGAAGAGATGAAATTATGACAGGAAAATAGAGGAACAAAATTTGGTGGTGTAAGCAAAACCATGACAACGTTGGCTATGTATGTAGATTTTTTTTTTTCTTTTTTAATGCCTATGATACAATTTCAGTATTGGCATAGCATATGGGACATCATATATCCTTATTGGTAAAGGGGGTGGTCATATGGCTATCTCCTAGCAATGTGAAAAGAGTCAGGGATAACCCGAAGCGGCAACAATCTGAAACCCAATCCTTTAACTTCAAAAGATTGATCTGCTTATAGCTGAGGATTCCTACCATTACTGACAGAGAGAAATCAAGTAGGTCTGCTAAATTTTTATTTAATCATGCACATAAAATTCCATAAAGGTGCCCTGTCATTTTTATCTGATTGCCTTCATACAGTGTAGCCAATGAAATGTGGAAAGTAGTATGCATTAGGTAATAATCATCCATCATGAATTTTATTTCCATGGTGAATAAATTACAGAAAAAATATCTGAGTTCCCCAGGCTCTTTGAATAAATTAATAGAGGGAACCATGACACGAGAATGTAGCAGTTTTTAGCACATTTTCTATTTTGTGCAAAGCCTTGAAGAGCAAGCGGCCCACCTTACCACTACACTTGTGACTCATCCACAAATGGTATGCTTCTAACATGCACTACACAACATTATAACTGTGCAGTGACTGGCGATGTAACTTTGCCAGGCCAACGACAAAAGAAGTTTGAGCTTTGGCTGGGAACCAAACTGTACAGCTCACTCCTCATATTCAAATAAGGAAAGAAGCTACATCGAAGATGGCTCCTTTTTATTCCTTCCGATTAGTTTGGTAGACGTGGCACTGTTTGGTGCAGTTATTGGTCTTTTCATTGACAGATCTTGCATTCCTAGTCTTTTACCTACCTTGGCTTTTCGGTTGCCACTTTTCCTCATCTCTAGAAATCCATAACCTAAATGCACCCCCACTTTATTGGACCTCAGATCCTCCCCTCCCCCATGCTGAGAAATGAGATGTTAAGCCATAGGTTATCTTCTAATTGTTCCCTTACCTTTTTTCCTAACTTGGCCTGTCATTTGTCACTTTTCCCTCATTCCTTGAGCTCCATAACCTCAATCCACATTGTGTTATGAGAACTCAGAAATTTATGTTACTGACTTTTAGAATAAAACTCCAGAACCCCAAACCAGTAAAACCTGGTTAGATCCATCCATATTAAACCGACTAGAGCCTGGATAAACTGATACGATATCAAAGCCAAAGAATCTGTTTGTATATTTTTTTGCGCCTTTAAGGTAATCTTTGCATTACCGAAACTTAAAGTGATGTTCCACAATTAAAACAAGTGATCAAAGGTTTGAGGAGAATGTGATGTGAATTGTTGTCTTATTAAAGAATTTTAATACAGAATCTGGAGAAAATGTTGGATTTGAGAGGCTCTTTGTGTTGATGGACTGTTTACTTGTGCTGTCCACAGTTTTTGCTGCATGCCCAATCAAGGTATCCATAATAACCCAAGTGTTTCTATGTTTTCTTGCAATGACCCAGATTTGCAAAGCTTTACCTAATTATTTGTTTGTTGATCATGTTTTCATTAAATCTCAAATTTCATCATATAAAATTTTATAGTCCATAAGGACCCTGGTGCGTGACTTAGATTTAATTGAGAAGTCATTGATTTCCTTTTATTTACTCTGACAAAATAATTCAGACATTTGTCGATGTTAGATGGATTGCTTAGGCTATTGTTTTAAGTAGATGCCAATTACCTTTAAATGGCATTTAGCACATGTGATGTTAAGCAACTGTGTAGTTCTTAGATGCCTGAGTTCAAGGTGTGCAAGGACCCAAAAATTAATGAATGATGATAAAAAAATCATAAAATGACAGTATTTTACGTGTGCTATGCTGTTTTTCTTTTTTTTCTTTTGCTGCCTTTTCCATTCCTTTTTTTCGATCCCTGCCACTAATGGTGCACAGCTGCTGCTACCATTTCCTGTAGTAATAGTTCCTCTGACTTCACTTATGTCAATTGTTTTTGCCTATGTCCGTAGCAACAATTATTACTTTCAGCTGTGGGCACCATTGTTGCAGGTGCCATAGTTGAGAATCTGAAATTTTAAAAAATTTTGTGAGCAGTCATCCACATGGCACATAAAATGATTAAGGATTGATTATGTGTTTGTTGTCAATCTATTAAACTATTGTGTTCAAGATGATACTACACTTCTTGGTTACATTAATATGTTTTCTGTATGTTGATGAGATAAAGACATAAGAAACTTATCTTCAGAATACTGTTTTTTTAGGGCAAAAATCTGGCAGTAAATTAGAATCTAAAATTTTACAGACTTTTGTGACTGTGATCCTTTGTCATGAAGGATATGAAATAATGGAAAATTGATTGTGGGTGAATGGTTTGTCATTCCATAAATTAAAACATCTCAGAGCAAGGATAATATGCCATCTAATACAGATGTTACTTCTAAATGAGATCCTTTTATATCAAGCACTAGAGTGATAAGATAACAGGTTAACCTCCTTTAATGGAGTTGTTGACTGTTAACTGAGGTCTTGGAGAATAATGTCAACTTATTTATGTTATTGGTTTCGAACCTGATTTTGCATTAAATTATTCCAATTTACTCAAGAAAGAAAGTTATAAATCCATGTATTTTTATGCATTGCAGGTTTCTTGTCGAATAGCTAAACTTGTTTTAAGGAACAATGCACTAGCTACACTGCATGGAATTGAAAATTTGAAATCGCTCGAAGGGCTTGATCTTTCCTACAATATCATTTCCAGCTTCACAGAGTTGGAGATCCTTGCAAGTCTTTCATGTTTACAAAGCTTGTGGCTGGAAGGAAATCCAATTTGTTGTGCTCGATGGTATCGAGCACATGTTTTTAGTTTCTTCTCCAATCCAGAGAAGGTAAATCATGGTTTTGTGATGTCTATACTGTTTAATTTATCAGTTTTCTAACAGATATGAGAGCTTCGTTATGCATATTTCTGTCTTAATAAGTGTACTTCTTTGTTTCTCTTCTTCAGTTAAAATTAGATGACAAAGGAATTAGCACAAGAGAGTATTGGGAAAGGCATGTAATATTTGCAAGAAGGCAAAAACGGCCTGCAGGGTTTGGTTTCTATTTTCCAGCAAAAGATGATCCTGAAGATGAGAACATTACAAATACAAAGAAGGTAGGTGTCTTTGAATGTGTTTTTGCCAATTGTGCATTATTGCACTTAGTAAATACTTTTCTGTAATTAGGTCTCATTCTTCTCCTATTGCTGGATAGAAGAAAAGAGATTCTTAATCTCCAATATCTTTTAGCATGGTATGTAGTCAACGATTAGGAAAAAAATTCTATAACCCTTTAAATTTATGTGTTTGATTGTAGAAAAAGCATTCTCGTCTTGCTTGTATTGAGGATGAGGAACAAAGGAGATATCTCTGCTCAGAAGCTGTTGATCAAGAATTACTGTCTTGTGATAGTAGTGATAGTTTAAGGAAAGAGGAGAATGCCTTTTCTGATAGTGATATGAAAATTGTCAGTTTGATCAATAGAGCTGAGTGCATGAAGAAGGAGCGATCTGTCCTTTGGTTGCGAGAATTTAAGGATTGGATGGATCAGACTTCTGAAGTTAAAGTGGATAAAAGCCAGTGTGAAGAGTTTCAAGCAGGTCCTGATAAAGAAAAGTGTATAGAACAAAGAAAAGGTCAGAAACCATTCGGGGAAAGCTCCAAGCATCTTGCAGGCGTTGCACAAACTTCAGAAGCAGAGAGTATCTCAAACATTTTGGACTCTGGCATATCATTTACAGATAACTGTATTGGTGGCCGTGGCAGTGAATTATTTGATTCTAATGGCAGAGCCACTTTGGAGCCCTCAGCGATGAATAATGGCCATGTCTCAATATTGGAACTAAATATTGGACGAGTGAGTGATGAGAAAGATCAATTGAAGCTTCATTTGATGAAACCACAAAATCTTTCTCCCTCAGAGGTAAAAAGTCACTCTGATTATAGTTCTTCAATGGTCAAAGTGTGTGAGGTGGTGGAACCAAAGGCAAGCCCAGCACCATTGACTGCTATTGATGAGATAATAGGGTCACACCCATCCCCGATCTACCCTATGTCACCTCCACATTATCAAGAGGATATTCTTCACCGCAGACTATACTGGGAGGAAGAGTTCTTGCAACTGTCAGCTGAGTCACATTCTGTGGTATTATCAGACAGTGATACCAGCTGTAGTAAAGATGCTTCATGTGAATTCAATTCATCCAGTTCTGAGCTTGATTGTTCACTAATTCAGACATCCATAAATCAGGTCATCAGTGACCACTCAGATGCATTGCTTTATGAAGATAATCACATCAAGGGAAGGCATGAGATACCATGCTTAGGAGAGAACAACATCTCTTCATCTGATTGTCATGCTCAAAATGATTGCAGTCCTGGGAATCATTTTTCACCAAACCATAACAAAACATGTTTGCTTAATGATATTTCAGCTGATGTTGGTTCTGATATTTCTGCTGATATTGGTAGCATGGGAATGAGGAAAGCTAGGAGGCTTAAGAGAAGGGTCATCCCACTTTCAGAGAATTTTGACACAGAACCAGAATTTCAGAAGTCCAATGGAATTTTAGAAGCTGGTAACAATGATGTGAAAGATATAAACAGGCAACCAAGTTGTGATGCAGACTTTGTCCTTGATTATTGTGAGGAAGGTGCTCTTGTTGTGCTGCAGAATCATGATAAAATTTCACCTATGGCTGGTGCTGATAGTTCCCCTATGGGGACCAAAACCAGCTCTTTTGTTTCTGATCTGGATGATTACATAAAAAACATTTTTCACATGAAAATTGTGGATTCAGGATCTTCTGAAATTTGTGAGGAATTGGTTCATTGTGGATGTATATTTCAACTTGGATCTGTCTTTCAAGAGAGGTGAGGTCCATTTATATTTTATGTCTTCTGATATTATTATGTTATAATGCATGAGAATTTATTGCAGTAAATGCTTTATCACTATTAAGCAGTTTCGACTTTGATTATGAAGTGCACTTCACATATAAATTAGAGATTTTTGTTCACAAAAAACAAGCATTCATGCACATATTATGCATTGACATTTCTTTCTTTCCTCATCTGCAAGTCTGATTTGGTCCAAAGAAAATGTAGGCTTTTGGTGCTTAATTACTGGCTTATTATCAACATGAGGATACTCTATATATTTTAATACAATTATTAGCATTGAGAAACCATGAAAACCTACTTTTACCTCACAGAATAGTTAACTTCCATAACATAGGATATAGGGCAAATCATTGATTAAAGCGGTTGGAGTTTACTAAGGCTGTAAGATGGGTTCTAAAGAGTTGGTGCTACTCGTTGCCTTCTTCCTTTTTTATTGTAAGCATAAAACGGAGAACTGTTAATTGGTGTGGGAGTATTTATTTGAATTCATCCTCCATTGCTGTTAATGAAGAATCTTTTTGCCTCTATCCTTGATGTGGTTATCTTTATTTCTTACAGAACTTGACATTTGTGGTAGCTCTTTTAACTTCCTAGAAAAGTAGTGAGTAACATCAATTTCGACATTTGCTCATATGATGACTAGATTCATATGAAAAACCAAATTTTGAAAAATTTTGGTTTTTTTTCCCATAAAGTACATATCTTAAAAGTTTTTAGAAGTAACAATGGTATCACAGGGTAGTGGGATGCTGGTGGGTCCTAGGCAAGGTAACAGAAACTATAACTTTCATTAGGTGTGTTTAAAATAAAAGTAGGCTATAACTGGCATTGTCTGATTAATTGACTTGTTAGATTGTGGCTTGACTTTGATGATGCTTTACCTGGGTCATTGGTGTTTGGGAGGATGTTCTTATGAAATCTGGTTTACTTTATGAGTGGGAATGGGTTATCTTTAATAGTTCCATAGGTGAACTATTCATTTTGTCAGAAGATTTAATCTGACTGATTTTTTGGTAAATCCAAGACTGAAACTGGGCCTCTTTCTTACATCAAATAGTGGGTGACCGCTAATTTTGAACTATAATCTGTCACACTAGCAGACCCAATTAGCTGCTGCTTCAAACTCCAGCTTGATGAAAACTTAATTAAAAAACAGAAATTAGGGGTGACTGGTTAAGATGAAACTAGAACAAATTTAGTGTCATCTTGAAGTCATAATAGAACCTTACATTACTAGCCTAGGGCTGTTAGATAAATGAAAACAGTTCATTCCATGACAAAGCATGTACTTTTGAGACTTATTCAGAGGTCAATTCTAGTCTCTAATGCTAGACTTGTTGCTTTGTCCCAACATACCCATGGCAACATGACACCACATAGGTATGACTGTGGGATATGGGCTTGACACATTAGTGTGGTAGTTGGACATGGCAATTGTAGCAAATTGGCAGTGGATAAGGAAGCTGAATGGAGGAGAGAGGGGGTAGAAAGACAAGAGGGCTACCCATCATGCGTGAGCAATTGGGAGCATGGTAGTTCTTGGAAGCCATGGTTGGTGGATGGATGGATGGGAGATCTAGGGTGAGGGCTGTGATTGAGGAAACAGTGGCTTCAGTGTTGGGAGGCACTTCTATTCACTAAACATTTCTATTCTTCTTGTACCAAAACGAAATGAGAAAACATTTCTATTTTCATCCTTAATTTAATGAAATTTTATTTTAATCCTTGTTCATGTATGATAAATTAAAAGGGCTTATCCATGTATAAAAAAGGAAACCTAGTTTTGTAAGGACTAAATGTTAAATTTCAACTATATAAGGGTTAATTATAAAATGGAAGCAGATCAAAATGTTTTTGTACCTGCAATCCTGGATCCTAAGTAGTCCCTGTGTCCCAAGATTTGGGGACAAGATAAATATAATTCCCAGACATACACTTGTACTCAAAGATTCCCATCTTAGCGGGATGGGAGGTGCCCTAGCCATTCATGTAGAGAAAGAGGAAAGAGGAAAGAAAGAAAGGAAAAAAAGAGAGGAAAGAAGAGAAGGAAAGAAAAAAAGGAAGGAAGAATAGAAGGAAATAAAGAAAACAAAGAAGTAAGAGAAGGAAAGAGCAAAAGGAAGGGGGAAGAAAAAGAAGGTGAAGAAAGAAAATAAAGAAGGAAAAAAAAAAGAAAGGAGGAAAGGAAATAAAGGAAAAAAAAGCAAAGTAAGAAAGAAATAAAGGAAAAAAAAAAAGAGGAGAGAGATGAGGGTACCTATCCCAGCAACCATCGGAATAGGGTGCAATAGCAGGGCATCTTATTTTAAGGAGAAACCAAGAGACTCTCGTTCCATAGGATGTAAAACTTTGCCTCTACTCAAACTAATGTAGCATAGATTTTAGCTGAGGTTCCTTTCTTCTCTTTCTTTTATCTTACATTGTCTTTCCTTAATTATATTGCATCAAACTGGTGAAAAGCATATCTAAATGCTTTTATGATGGGGACCCATGGTGATATATAATAAAACTGAGTAGTAGCAAGAAGACCTTGGTTGTGTTACCATATTGTAGCAACCTTAATCAGGGAATCAAGAACATTAACTCCTTTAGTGATAGGAGGCAACCAAGGTTTGCTGAATCACAAATTGACATCAAATCGATATTGAAATTGTTTGATACCGAACCAAATTGATAGTGTACCAATAGTTCAGACTGATTCAATACTTTTTGCTTTTTTTAAATTTTTTTCATTGATTTTCAATTTTTTCCTATTTTATGTAGTATATGAGGTTGAGAGTCTCTCATGAGCTCTCATTCTCTCTCTTATTTCCATTCAAAATTATTTAAATAAATATATTATACTTTCTTTCCATTTACTTAAAATTTTCTATGAAAATAAGGGAATAGCTATAATACCCCAAATCGGATGAGAAAGAAAAGTTTGAAGAGCTTATAACTCAAGTTTACCTGCTACTAATTAACTTGGACTTGAGTTTTTAGGACTTTATGGATTCAGTCCGCTAAAAGGTTAATTAGGTCAAGAGGTAGGTTTGGAGCATTACAAACGGTATCAGAGTTAACTCAAATGTGCAAAAGTTGGTAGGTAGAAGGAAATGGCTACCCATTAGACCGTGGTAGAGAGAGTCTTGTCGTAGCTTGAAGCCACCTCTACAGCACTAACAATCCTGCTTGGGGTAGATTCTGATTAGCTTGTAGTATGCGAGGATGTCATTTAATAAAAGGAGGAAAATTATGATATCCCACATCGGATATGAAAACAAAGTTTGAAAAGCTTATAACTCAAGTTCACTTGCTACTAATTAACTTGGACTTGAATTTTTAGGGCCACGTGGATTCGGCCTACCAACATGTTAATTTAGCCAACGGATGGGCTTGGGGCGTTATAATATCCCTCATTTAAATTCAATAAAAATATCAAAAAAATCAAATTCTTAAAGAATAAAAAGTCAACTTTCCTTCTCAACAATAAATTCGAAGAATTTAAACAAATCATAATTTAGTAAATATCAAGTTAGGATGCCTTCACTCTGAATAGAAATCTCATAAAATCAATTTAACTTAAAAATGATGAAAAATAAGATATCGATAAAAATTATTTTAAAATATAATGTGCAAGGCTGGTCAACAATTGGTTAACCTAGTAGAGTTTCCAGACTTAAGATCACAGTAACAACGAACCTCATATTGACATATGTCGATTTGATCCATAACTTATCAAAATAATAAAATTAAACTTGCCATAAAATCCTAAGGTTAAAATATATTTCTTAGGATCCATACTATAACGTGTCACTAGATCGCTTCAGTTGAGCTATATACATGGAATCATAAATAATAGATAACAAATCAAAAGAAAAAAGTGGCAATAAAGGCTAGTAGCAAATTCTTTAACTTTACCTTTGAATAAGTACACGAAAATAGGTAAGGATCAAATTTTTGTTCTTTTAATTTTCTCCAATGTAGGTTAAACTACAGTTCGGTACTAAACTGAACGAAACCAATAGCATACCGATGATTTGGACTGGTTTGCCATGTTTTGCAATTTTTTTAATTTTTTTCATAGTTTTTTTTTATTTTTTTATTTTTTTATGTAGTATACGAGGCTAAGAGCCTCTTATGAACTCTTATCCTTTCTCTTCTCTCTTATTTTCATTCAAAATAAGCAAAATACTCCTATTTAAGATACCGATATTTTTGCATTCCCAATTTAGCCTGATAGGTCATTTTTTCAAATTTTTATTTTTTCATATTTTTTTAATTTTTTATATGGCATACATGATTGAAAGCCTTCCGTGAGCTTTCATCCTCTCTTATTTGCATTTAAGAATGAGATTCACTTAAGATTTTTCATGAAAATAAGAAAAATACTCTTGATTTGAATTCAATAAAAATATAAAAAATCAAATTTCTTAAGAATAAAAAGTTGACTCTCCCTTTCAAAAACAAATTTAGAGAATTTAAGGAAATAACACTTTAGTAAATATCAAGTTAGGGTATCTCTACTTTGGATAAAATTGTAGAAAATCAATTTAACTTAGAAATGATAAGAAAATAAAATATTAGAAAAAATTATTTTAAAATATAATTTGTAAGGCTTTGATTAACTATTAGTCAAACTTACAGGGTTTCTAAAACTAAACAGGATTAAGGTATTAGTGAACCTCACAGTAACTTATATTGACTTGATCCATTGCTCATTGAAGTAATAAAATTAAACTTGACATAAAATCCTAAGGTTAAAATATATTTCTTAGAATTCAGATTACGACGTATCATTAGACTAGAGGTTTTCCGATGAGAAAAACTCCAAACTACAATCCAGTGACCCATCATTGTTTGGACCCTAAGAAATATATTTTAATCTTTTTTTGGCAAGTTTAAGTTTATTATTTCAATAGATCATGGATCAAGTTATTATAGGTCAGTGCAAGGTTCACTATTACTATGATCTTTTTTAAACCTAAAAATTGTGTAAGTTTGACTAATAGTTGATTAAAGCCTTACAAATTATATTTTAAAATAATTTTTTTGATATTTTATTTTCTCATTATTTTTAAGTTAAATTAATTTTTTGAGATTTTTATCTGAAATAGAAGTACCTAAACTTGATATTTACTAAAGCATTATTTTCTGAAATTCTCCAAATTTGTTCTTGAGAGGAAAAGTTGACTTTTTATTCTTAAAAAATTTGATTTTTCTGATATTTTTGTTAAATTCAAATGGGGGCATTCCTTTATTTCTATAAGAAATCTGAAGTAAATGGAAAGAAAGTATAACATTTACTTAAATGATTTTGAATGGCAATAAGTAGGATAAGAGAGGATATGAGCTCATAAGAGCCCACATACTACCCCGCACACCCCCTATCCATCCCACCTGTGATCCGGACCAAACCAAATGGTTCGGCACAATTTGGAGGTTTGGCCCAAACCGACCGATTCGACAAGGTTTGGCTTGCTTCAATTTTATCTATCAGAAAGACCCCTAAATAAAGGTGCTTTACTCATCAGTTCTTTTTTTTAAAGAAAAATAATTTAAGTCAATTTCCTTAAAAAATAAAGACAAACCAAAAGATTAGTCCGTTCAATCTAGTGATTGATTATAATCTGGATTCTAAGAAATACATTTTAACTTTAGAATTTTATGACAAGTTTAATTTTATTATTTTGATGAGTTATGGATCAAGTTGGCATAAGTCAGTGTGAGGTTCAATATTAGTTATTGTGATCTTGTCTAACTTTGGAAACCCTGTAAGTTTGATCAAGTGTTGATCAAAACCTACAAATTATATTTTAAGATAATTTTTCTCAATATTTTGTTTTCTTATTATTTCTAAATTAAATTGATTTTCTAAGATTTTTATTTGGAGTGTAAGTACCCTAACTTGAGAGGGAAAGTTGACTTTTTATTTTTAAAAAATTTGATTTTTTGTACATTTTTGTTGAATTCAAATGAGGGTATTCCCTTATTTTTTTGAGATATTTTAAATAGATGAAAAGAATATTTACTTAAATGATTTTGAATGGAAATAAGAGAGCGGAGAGAGGATGTGAGTTCACATGGCAACCAGCACAACCTCTTACCCAAAAACCATCTGAACTGGCTCAAATCGAATTGAACCATGCAGTTTCAGCATGGGTCAGACCGGTTTAGGGTCCGCACCGAATCACAAAAACTGAACTGTTTTCCCGTCAGTTCAAGCCAAATTGGCTGGTTCGGCATAATTCAGCCTACCTTAGAGGTAATCTTATCCTTCATATGAAGGTCTTCTTTTTGATGAATTTTAGATTTCTAAAGCAATATTGTAAGTTGAATACATGCGTGTGTGTGCCCATCCAAATTCAAGTTGGAACTCCAAACCATAGAACTAATTGCTATTGTAAGTCAACAAACATAAAAAAAAATTGCCTCAATGCATGGGGATCTTGCCACTATAGGGTCTAAGCAGAGTCAAATGTACATAGACTTACCCTTACATATAGAGAGGCTATATTTTGGTGTTTTGAACCTATGACACATCACAATGGAGAAACCTTATCGTTGTGCCAGAGTTTGAAAGAAACCAATTGTGGTTGCTGGGATTTGGGTCTAGGTTTCTATACCCATAATGTAGAATTCTCACCACTAAACTACAACTGTAAACTATAAGTCGATCAACGTAAGAAACATAAAATGGTTAACAAAAATTTCAAAGTCCTTTGAGTGTAAATTCCTTCATGCTAACTATAATATTCTTAGTCAGAGATTCATCATCTTTAGGTGAGGATCATGCATTGTGAAGGATCAAATTGATGAGTTCATTTTTTGGCTGCCCTCAAATGACTTGGTCAAGCTAAACTTTGAATATTTGATGTTCAATAAGTTATTTTTGTTGCCAATACAACAAATTGAATATCAAGTTTCTATATCAACAAACTTAAATAAAGACCTCCATTTTGTGTCATGCATAACAACAAACATCATTTGATAGCCAAATCAAGGAGTGAGGATTGTTTGCAAGAGGATGATATGACCCAACCAAACGTGCCATCCATCCTACATAATTACATATTTTGACTGTTTCTTTAGCAACCAACCTTTCTATGAGTTTTGAATGAGTTTTAAGTGCATCCTACTGATAGAATTCTAGCTTAACTCTCTCCCTCCCTCCCCCCTACCAAATTACATATTTGATATGTTGGTATTTAAACATGATATGAGATGGTACTGAGGGGTGTACAATACCATTACCTTATTGGCGTGGTATAGCCGCTATAGACTAGTACTTAAGTCCTTGATGCAGATCAAATAGTCAAATGCTGGAGTGCTTTTGATGGTTGCCAGCCAATTTGGGCCTTTTGATCCATGATGTCATTGAGGCATCGATCCAGTTCTGGTTAAACCAATGAATTGAGGCATCGCATGCTGGTGGCTTGCTGGCTTGGGTATGAATGCATTTGCCATGTCATTCCATTCCAATGCCTGACACATACTGGTGTAGGACCAGTACCTTGCTGATGCAATGTGTAAGACAGTAGCACAATTCATATCATGCCATATATTGTGTGCGGACCAGCACCTCAATCCATGGTTGAGCTCACAAGCTAATAGCTGATCATGGGGCCTCTAGAAGTCTTATTTTGCAGTGAGGAATCAAAAGCCAAGATGGTATTTTTGATTCTGAGTGATTTAATATCTGCATTGTTTAGACATACATATCAGCTGTATTGTTTAAAGGCAGTCCTTGGTGGTTGCTGCTCTAAAACCTAGTTTTAGTTGACCCCAAATACTAGGAGTTATCTGCCTGCCTTACAGCTGTTGGACACAAACTGAAAATTCATATGGACCTTAATGGTTGAACTTAAAGCTTTGCCCCCATCCCTTTTTTTTTTTGTGTATTAAGGTTTGCAAGTGATGCGGGATATTTACCAGTGATGGCATGTGCAGTTGATTCTATGGCTCACAGGTTGACTTCATCATTTTATATGGGTAATTTTGCTTGGGTTTACTGCCAAAGTGCATCTAAATTTAGTTCATTTGGACACAGAAAGAATGGGTTCCCCTTTGTATTGCCTGAAATGGGAGCATGATGGAGGGGAAAAGTATGTCAAATGAAGTGGTTAGATTGGGATGTAGCTATTTGGGAAATTAGGCCTTTCCTTGGAGTAATTATTTCTTCCAGGCATTGTTGCTCAAGTTGTCTATTGTTTCCTCTAAACTCTTACTTTCTGTGATAGCTCAACTCACTTAGTTAAGCAAATAACTGAGTAATTTTCATACCTTGTGTTAATTGTTTCTTTGTCATTTCATAGTCATGCCTGCTCTTTATCTTCTGAAGCTACATAGAAGGAAGAGGTGTCTATGAGCAAGGAATCTTAAATTATCTTACTAGAACTTTGCTCTGAACTACCTTGTGCAGTGACATTGCTTTAGTGCGGAGCTCTGAGAACAAGTTGTATATTCTACTCATTGATGCGACATCTAACAGGCGAGGTCAAGTTCTTTGTGAAATGGAACATTTTCTTCAGTTTAGGTTTTATGCTCTACATAACATTGGAGTACTTGTTGATCATTTTTCATAATAAGTTCAGCAGAATAAATTGATATTATTTTTACAGGAACCATCTCCAAAGTTTTGGGATGCCATAGGCATGAGGATATAAGAAAAGTTGTGGTAGGACTGGGACTACAAGCTATAAGGTTTGACACAAATATTTATTATGAAGCTTGTATTATTTAAACCCAGAGTGTTTTGATCCCAGCTCACATGGTGTGGTTTAGGAATCTTCTTATATTGGGTTTTTTGCTTCACTGTTTTAGGATATATTTGGAGAGAGATGTAACATATTTGTTCTTAACAAGGACTACTGAGGTCTCGAAAGATCTCCTGCACCTGTTACGATGTTGTTCTACTTCATCAAGTAATGGATGTTCTCTGCAGAGGTGATTTCTCTTATTGCTTCCTTCGTTCTTGAAATATCACTAATATCTAATACAAAATATGGCATCTCAGTGAGTGCCATGGTTCCATTTTTAGCTGTACCCCTCCCCCACTTCTTGTTTTCGACTGATTGGAGGCCTAAAAATATTTAAATGGCAGTTGGGAGCAGGTTCAGGTCAAATTGCTTGAGAAACATATACATGGAAGCCTAAAGATGGGCATATTAATGTACTCAATGCTTCTATTCTGGCACAAGTCAGCTGAAGGTATGCTTTTTGCTTGGCAATTTGTCTTCCTTTATTGATGAACATTCTGAAATTTTGTATACCCGTCTATTAGTTAGATAATGCTAGCAAATTGACTTGCAACCTGAAAAATCTTGATTGTAAAGTCCATTTAGAACCTTTGGATCTTGCATCCATCTGTAATGCAATATGCATTCTCTGTAACTACAGAATGAGAATGTTTTGTTGTTATTGAAAATTAAATCTGGATGATTATTTTCGTAGTCGTAAGTGTTGTACTCCTCTGCTGATGGCTATCCAGTGTATTTGAGTGTAAATTTCCATCACATCTCTCTCTCTCTCTCTCTATCTATCTCTTGTTTTCTCTTCTTGATTTTTGGAGTAGCTATGCAAGATCATTCTTCAATTATTGATAACACTAAGGCCGGCTTGCTTTAAAAAAAGGATGCATTTGGTTTCTAAAAATAGTCTTATTTTTTATTTTCATTTTCACAGAAAACAGAAAATACTTATGAAAATACATTTGGTGCATAATATGGATTCCAAACATTCATGATCTGCATGTGAATGAGTCAAATTATTTATCCCTCGTTTCTTACATTTGGTGATTGAAAATGAAAATAATTTTCTAAAACATATAACTTCAAGAAAACTGAAAACAGGTTAAAGATTTTTTTCACTTGTTTTGCATCAAAAGAAAGAGAAAACAAAGAACCTATTTTTGTAAGACTTTTTATTTCCTTTTTTTATTTTAAAAAATAGAAACATGAAATTTATCATAAAAAAAATTGGTTACACTATTTTTACTTTTTATTTTTAAAAGTAACCTTTTTTTGGGAATCTAAGAGGACTTTTTAGAAAAGTAATAATGTATAATAATAAATAATTATATATGATAATTATATAATATTAATTATTTAATTTAAAACATATTATTAATAATATTATATTGAAATTAATTATATATTTTATATTATATCAATAATTATATTATTATGATATTTAACATTTAATATGATATTCAATAATATTGATACTATATATTAATATAATAATACTATTATATTAGTTATTATATTATATAATTTATCATAATATTATAAATATATTATAACTAATATAGTATTAATTATATATTATGATAATTATTAATGTAATAATGATTTATCATAATAATAATTATATCATAAACAAGGGGTAATTTTGTCTAAAAATTTTGTTTCCTTATATGGAATTCATTTGCAAAATAAGAAGAAGCAATTCCATGATTTGGTAGTTAGGATTTCAAATCCATGATTTATTGTATTGCCAAACAAAGCAAATCATGGATTTGTAAATGAATTCCATAAAAACTGTAGAATTCATTTGTTTCAAATAGGGTGTTTAGGTGTCATCCTTTTTTTAGTTGACCCTTTTGTTGGTCCTTTTCTCTGCTTATAGAGTTCTGAGGTCTTTAACATATTTTGCTTGCCATGTTGGAGAACACCCCTAATCCCCTTTCCCTTTTCTTTTTTCTATATTTCTGTTGTGCTAGTTGATAACTTAAAATAGTTGATATATATTGAAGGTTAATTTGGATTTAGGTTTTAAAATTATCATGATCTTGCATTTTCAATTATCAAGATCTTAAAGTGCTCTTTTTCATGATTGTGCAGGAGAGTCATGGCTTACAAGATCTCTTTTTGTGATTGAAGGATATATTATTGTGTGCATTGAGAATCTTGCCCACTTTGGCTCTTTTACTGATGATTTGGAATTATCTCGCCCATACTACTCTCTTGACTCATGCTGTCACATTAAGGACATATCAGAAATGGTAACTCATTCTTGGCTTTCTTATTTTATCTAATTTGTTGATTATCTCTTTTGTTTCACTTTGAAATGGAAGTATAGCGATACTTTATATGTGGTCAATATGGAGATGGATAACTTCATCACATAAGCTTCCCTATGTTCTAAGTTTCCTTGACTGATTTTTGAGACCGATATTTTTGGTTGGTGTCAGCTACATCTTTCTATATTTTATTCCATGCCATTGCATCCAATAGACTGGCACTTTGGAAGATGTACCCCAATCAGTGAATGCAAATTATTCTTGGAACGTTCATAGGCTTTCCATCAATTTTGATTGAGTAGGATCTTGATAAATGCTTGAGCATTTATAACTCCAAGCAATTAGATCCTTCCATCCCTAATCTCCGGTGAATCCCATCCAACCCCTCCAAAAGAAAGAAAATTTAACTTCTTTTAGGCATTTCTGATGTTGTAGGGCATGATCAATGATGTGCAGTGTAAATTAAGATGCTCCATCCTTTATTTTGCATTGACATGTTGAATCCTTTTGATTGTACAAGATGATGCAAGATTATTTATAATGCCTATAAATAAATTGAAAGCAGAAGATGGTAGTTCTGTTGGAGAGGCCACTCTGGCAGCTAATTTGTTTGCCAGTCAGGATAAAGATCATGGAATTTTTTCCATATCATTTGACGAAACTCTTCATATCCATTCCTGTGCTGTAAAAGTTTTTCTAAGAATTTAATGACGTGGTAATTCTCTTAGATTTTCACATTAATATGTAGGCTTGGGGAGTAAAATATGTGGGTGGATCCAATCGGCCATACCACTCGTAACCTTGCTGAACCACACCAAAGCATGCAGAAGTGCACATGAACTGCCCTCGAGCACTCTAAAGCACCCTTAAACTGTGCAAACCGATGCACATTGAATAATGCCTGACCTGCAGCAAATCATGACTGAACTTCACCCAGTTGGTCATCCTTTTACCCATTTGTCAGGTTTTATGCATTTAATGGCTTGTATTTGCTTTGTAATTGTAGAATGCCTTGATGCAGTTCTGATCTTAGTCGGTTCTACCTTTTCAGGTTATTGAACTTGGTGACACTAGATGTTTAACCTTGACTCTCAACAATGTTATGTCTGGGAATTGCTGCTTTACTGACAAGATTATCAAGGAAAATGAGCTGGAAGGGAAGACTACCAAGATTCATAAATGGAAACTAAAGTGGTTTTCTGAGGACACTCTGTTGAAGTTTCTTGTCCTGTTGAAGGCTATCCGTTCAGGAGTAGCAGCATCTCCTTTACCTGTAAAGTGTATATGTTGATGCGTATTGTTGTTGGTTCTGTAGTCATGTTATTCATTTGTTCAATGTTGCCATTACCAAATATTTTTTTGTACAGTTGCTTTTTCTTTACAAGCGTGTCTTTAGCTATGTATTCTTTGATTTGTGGTGTTTCAAGCAATTTTTTTGTGTATAGTTGTATAGGATGTTAGATGAAGCTGTGTCCTTGGTCAACTTATACATTCAATTTTGAATTTCTCATTGGATATCCATGAGAAATGAGTGCTGGACAACTCTGGTGCTGTTTTGATACTCGTTGACTCTCTGCCTTTCTTTTCAGCAAGAAGTATTTATTTATTTCTTCTCGTGTCATGTACATTCTATTTCTTCAAGATGTGCTATGTTGACATATCTTTATCTTGTATCTCACAATTGTATCCAGCTTCATACCATGTAGCTCACTTGGAAAGGTTGAGGAGACTTGGCTAATACATCAGTCTCTCAATAAGCAGAGATCATGTCGTCCATGATGCAATAGTTTTGCTGCTGCTTTTTTTTTTTTTTTTCCTTGATTTCTAGCTCTATCTACTAATATTTCATGGAGTTTCTTGCCATGCTCTAGTTCTCTTGTAAAACTAATTACAGTTTCTGTTATGCGCGTTTGCGTGCAATGCTCGCGCATGTTGTCCATGATGTAATTATTTTGCTTCTTGTTTTTCTTTTATTCAATTTCTAGCTTGCATCTACTAATATTTCACGTAGTTTTCTTGTCACTGGGAGATCTTGTCTGGTCTAGTTCTCTTGTAAACTATGTTTCTGTTGTGGGCACACGCACCCATGCACCAAATTGCTTGGAAAAATTACCTACGTGCTTAGAAACAAGGCCTCTTTTCTTAGTATGGCCCCATGTTTTTGTTGTAGGCATTTTACGGATACGCCAAGCAGGCCGAAAAGAGTCTAGAAATTCCTCTCCGGTTATCATTTGTTCTCTAAGTTCTCTAAGTCCTGTCACGAAGACCTATATTACGGTAAAACGTTTTACCTTGTTTGTTTATTTATTTATTTATTTGTTTACTTGTTCGCTTGCTATTTATTTTGAGAATGTGGAGGGGTTTTAAGTTTTAACCCTCCACACTTTATCCTGTACCCTGGGTGCTCAGAAATTTGACAAGAAAAGGTTGACGGCCCTATCTAGTATGTGGTGGTATGATCCAAATTAATCTTTGGTGGTCTTTAAACATTAGCTCCAGTCGTCGGAAGGGCCAGGTGCGTGCATTTCCTCACTACTGACTTGAGAAACCTTTGCAATATTATTACCTCAGCACGCCATGTTTGCGATCATTGACCAAAACAAATCTTTCTGTTAGCTATTGCCAACACCATTACAAGTAAAAAATTTCAAATACCTTGATGATGTCTTTCTTGGTTTTGGGAATAGGTTAGAGAGATAAGCCTAGAAATCACTATTTAATTTGCTATCCATGAGGACAGATAAACACACTACCTCACATATATAAGGTCACCTTGCAAGAATTACTATTATGTGAAAACCTGGTGGTTTTTGATTGATTAATTAGGTGATTGGCCATTATTTTGTCTCTAATTGGTCTTTGAGAGTACATTAGAGAGAATCCTTTGAAAGAAATCATTGCTCGAATTGCTACCCATGAAGATAGATAAACCCACTGCCTTTGGGAAAATCTAGTAGTTTTTATGTGAGTGGGCATACAGCAAGAGCCATCCTACAATTAACTACATACATACATACATACATGTGTGTGTGTGTGTGTCTGTGTGTGTTTTGTTTGTTTGAGGTGGTTGCGAAGATTTTTTTTTTTTTTTTTTTCTCCCTCCTCTCTCTTTTTCTCCAGAGGAAAAATAAATTGAAGATATGTTGTCCATGCTCGCCTATGGTAACTTACACATGTGGCTAAAACTAGATCGGGTTAAATCGGGCCACGCCTAACCTTTTCCCTTAAGCCCAAAAAACTTTTTAGAATTCACGTTTGAGCCCAAGCCCATACTTAGCTCAAAACCTAATTAGACCGGCATAGCAACTCATTTGAACCAAAAAAAAGTAAGTTGATAAAGTTAATTTTTGACTTTTAAATATTTGCACAAAAGTAACAATATTTAAAATAATTACATTTAATTACTTAAAAAAATTTGCTAGCTATTCTCACTTAATTGACTAAAAATATTGGATAAAATTTAAAAAACTCATTATATTTTAAAATTTTGGAACTAGATTCGAATCGGATTTTGAACCTAATTAAAGGTCAATGCTTTAAGTCTTATTTAGGTTTAGACTGATTGGATTTAGGTTGGCCAAGTAACGGTACATGACAAATTTTCATCAAATTAAGCAATGAAAATTAACAAAAAATCATCTTTGTCTACTTCAAAAAAATATGAATATGAAATCGCTTCAAATAAAACTAGGAGAAGTTTGTGTGGTTGTGAATAAAACTTGAAGGGGTCTAAATGAATTTAAATCTAAAAATTAATATTGAAACATATGTGAACTTTGCCCTATATATATATATATATATTAAAATAAAAAAATATATATTAACATAAGATATTAACATAAAAAAATATTAGGCTCATTAATGTCCAATAATGACTAGTAAAATAAGATCAGAATCATTGTATTTTTCTAATTATCTAATCAAGCTAGTTTAAAAAATAATAATAATAATTTGGTAGTAGGTCAGAGTTCAACTTACAGCTTAGAAACCTAAGCACTACTTTAATTCAATTCAATCTAGTCCAAAAGAATAACTAATTTTTTTATAATGATTTAAAAATTTTCTAACATTGAGGATCTAATCATAAAGACAAAAGTGAATAATATTTGGATGTCATAAAGCACTACCTTTGCCCTCCCCTCTCACTATCACACCTATAAAGATCAAAGAAAAGCATGGAATCAATCAAACGTGATTCTTGTTTTTCTTTTTTACAATAAAGTTGTTCATCATGGATTTTAAGTTAAATACTTGCATTTGTCAAATGATACACATGTTGCAAGTGTTCGAAGATAACTCAATTTCCATCCTTTCTAATTATCAACACTATATCATTACTAGCATCTAGACATGCAATGGATGTTATAAAAAAAAAAATTATGGGAGAAATGATTAAAGAATTGAAAGACAAGAGAGATATTATGTGGATTGAAGAAAGAGTGCCTTTGTTAGAGTTTTTTTTAAGAAAAAATTTAAAAATAGTTCAATAGGTTAGAGATGTGGTTGAGATGAGTAGAGTTTCTTTTTTTTTTTAAAAAATAGTCTAATTAATTTCGAATGTCTAGAAAAAAATTATGTATATTAGAAATAAGGCACAAAAGTAAACAAAGGTGTGCATGAATTATATATAACTTTTTATTTTTTTCACATAAAAATGAACTAAGAGTACTTTGAATGATGAATGTTGATTTAATTATATGATATAATGCTATATATTTATAAAAAATTTTAATTTATGATCTTCAAAAATTTTATTTTATTTTATATATATAATATACTTTACCTCAATGTTATATTATTTGTATTTTTTGCTACTAATTATATATGTATTTATCATCATTGCCCATAGGTGAAAATTATCTATACCCAATAAGATAGCATCGCGTAGCATCTTTTTTTAGCCACTCTATTTAAAATGATAACTATTTACTTATCTAATAAGATTAAGAGAACCATTAGTAGCCTATAAAGATGCAAAGCACCATATATCTTTTTTTAAAAAAATATTAAATATTTACTAATTATATTTTCTTATTCATCTAAAAATATGCAAAGAACAAACATGTTGCTTAAATTAACTTTTTTATTAACATTTATAATTAATAAATAAATCTAAATGTGTAAATGATTGATTAAAATATATTGTTGGATACATCATCGATGCCATATTTACCAAGATATCAAAATTATTAGAGCTAAGATATTGATTTTATGGAATCAACAAATGCTTCAGCCTAGGCTTAGTTCACATGAAATCATGCAAACCATCTCACACCTTGCTGCCAAAGCGTGCTCCAATCTCCCCCAAACGGTATCACTCAATTGAAATCTAAATCCATCATCCAGCTCGGAAGGAAAATATCCAACACAATCATCATCGAAGGACAAGGATCCTGTCCCAGACAACCATTCACGTAGAATTTAATTTTAAAAGAGCAAAAAAATGGGCCCCACTTAACCACATCATGTCAACCGGTCTCCAGCATGGGTGACACCATGCTCGTCCTAGGTCAGACAAAATTCACTGTACCAGAGTCCTGATAAAAATCTCTCTGCTCAGGTTCCGATCGCCGACCACGTGTCCTAGATATTATGCATCCCACGGTCCGCTCTCACCGGCTCCCTCCTCTCCCGCGCCGTATGCGCGCGACCCCTGCGGCACGCGGCCGGGGCGTCCGCATGCGGGACTACCCGTCCGTGACGCCCGGGTCCTGGGGACGCTAACGCGCGCGAGAGACGGGGGCGGGCGGAGGGGAGGGGAAAAAAAAGGGGCCAGAGATAAAGCCGGAGCGAGGGAGGCGCCGGAGCGAGGGAGGCGAGAGAGGAAAACGGAAACGAAAAAACGAAAAGAAAAGAAAGGAAAAGTAGTCCGTTGGGGGTTGTGGACGGCCTTTCTAGCCGAGAGAATTGGTTCTCGCGCGCAACCTCGACTTCTCGTTCTCCACATTGCCTCTCTAATGCCGGAATCCGCGTAGATTGATGGTGCCGCAGCCCCGGAATCGATCAATGTTGGCGGCGGAGCTCCTCGGATGATCGTTGGTGCCCCGGAGGTGCCCCCTTCTAACCTCTCTCCCCTGAATCCTTTTGCAAGAAAGGCCGTTTTAATGCGGATTCTTTAGTGATCGTGATGTCAAGTTGATTCCTGCAGCGGCCTTTCTAGGGTTCTTGATCGGTTTCCTTGTGTTGTCTTTTTTCTTGTGAATCTCGATTTCTTGATTATGCTTTGTTGTACATTGCTTTCATCTTCGTTTTGTTTGTGTATAGATTGACAGACCGCATGCTAACTCAGATTCTTGATTGTTTTGCTATCAACCTTTTTATTTCTTCGGAAAGTCACGTACTTTTGATTGCATCACTGGCTTTAGGTTTTGTTAGACTGATTATTGGAAGTCCATAGAATAAGACTTACGTTTAGTGTTGTCAGGGAGTCGACTTCAAAACCTTTTTGTAACGATGAACACATTGTAGAGGGAAAAAAAAAAAAAAAAAAGGAGGATTGATTCTATAATGTAGGAAGAATCAACTAGATGTTAAAAAAGGGGCTCTTAATGTATTGGACAAACTCTGTGGGATTAGGAAGGGCCGCATTAGGTGAGCAACACAAAAAATCTTGAAATTCTAAAATTCTAGAAGAGAACATCATGTTATGAGCATGAACCAAGCCGCCAACATCTATCCATGAGCCAATGCTCTACTCCTTCTTGGTCCAATTTAGGATGTGCTGGTGTTGCGTTTTTATTATCCTTGAACCCTGTTCTAGGAACCCAATATATATTTAGAATAGAATAACATGAAGAGGAAGAGGGAATATCATAAGGGGTTGGCCCCTCATAATCTCCCAAATCCTTAATCTTTCTCCTTGTTCTTAGTCGGTACATTTTGTTATTTTCCTAACCTCTCATGGTCAAACACCTTATAAAACCTCTCAAGGTCTCGTTCCGTAGATAGGACTTTAGATTCCTTCACTCGCCCATTTGAGGAAGGTCAAAAAAAAAAAATAAAAATAAAAATAAAATAAAAATAAAGGAACATTGATTTGAAAAATTACAACCAACCAGGTAAGTGGAGACAGGGACTTAGTATCCAGCATTTTGTGCAGTTAACTAATATCTTATGTAATTAGTTTGTTCATTTGGACCAAATCTGTTTATGTTAAATAACTTGCTGCATTGGGTTCTGTGAAGAGAGTTATATAATGGAGATCCCTTCATAAAATGATACTTCTGCAGTCCCTCAGTGTAAGAGAAATCCAGTTGTTGGGTTTACATAAATGACTCTGTTCAATCCTTAAATGCCATTAATTTAGGTCTGTTAACTTGACTATAGTTTAAAGAAATAATTTGTCCATGAAAGCATTGTTGTTTTAAATTATAACTGACTACGATGTAGTCTTACTGATGCTTATCTGACAAACCACTAGGGCTGTATTTATTAGTTCCATCCAATTTTTGATCCTATTTGTGAAACATATTTGCCACGAGGTACCTAACTGGTATGACAATATTCTTCTTGTGAAACATGACCTTCTCACTTGCCATAATTAGATTGACTAATTTGATTACATATCTTGATTGTCAAAGCGACAGGAACTAGATCTGGGACTATAAGGATGTGTGAGGACATACAGTCAAACATGTTAAAAATAAGCAGGACTGATAATGTTAGCATTCACATGAACGAGAGCTTTATTTTTTGAATTATGAATTTTTGAATCCAAATTGGATAAATTTTCTGATTTCATATATTTAAGACTACCTTCTTTGAAATTGTGTCTTACCAACATGAGTTAGAAAACCTGTAAATACAATCATTTGATCAGATTTCTACTGATTTGAAATTTAGAAGCCATAACAAATATTTGTTAACCGTATGAAAAGAAATCTAGGCTCAGTCCAATAGGATCCGGCCAGTCACAACCTTGGGTCAATAGGTGTGACACATAATTTATCACTATTCCGATGTCATCTAGTGTGGGGATAATAATTGCAATATCTTCACACTTCCCTATTAGGAGATCAGTGGCGAACACTTTTCAGGCAGCTTGACAGAACCTAGGCAAATGTCTCTTGCAGCAAATTTGTTGGGCAGTCCTTCCCTATTTTACTGGGTTTTTTTAAAAAACATATGCTTACTTAACTTTAGTCAGAGTCATTTAAATTTGTGGGTGACCTGCTGGACTCATCCAAGCAATGTCAACATTTTTCTATATTGACAACTAAAATTTGTTGCTGCAACAAATCTGGCCTCAAGTCTTTATTTATCAAAAATAGGTCATATGTACTGCATTCCTGCCAAAAAATCAAATTTTTTTAGCATAGGGAGCCTAGTCAAAGCATGGTCCCAAAACAAAACCTTGAACCTGTCAGCAATATCCAGCAGTGAACATTCCTCAAAAGGATTTCCAAAGAAATATTTATTCCTCATGAACAGGGACAAGCCCTATCGATTTAGAAACTAGCTTCGATATAAAATCAAGCTATGAAACTGTTTTGGAGAGATCTAATTCAAAATAAAACAGTTTTGAAGTACAAGGTAGTAATGATGCAGAATTTATTGCTTAACATTTACATGCTCGTCATTCAAAATATGTCATCAGAGTTCTGTCTTTCAAAACCTTACAAAGCATTTTAAGAGCCATTAAGGCCAAATATTTACATCTCAAAATTTTCAACCCATAATGTAAGACATATCCATATATGCACAAAATAGCATTTGCATCCACAAGACTCTCAACAACACAACAACATACATATTGACAACTCATTTGTCTTGTTTCTTCTCCAAAACCATAGGAAGAGAAATAGTGTGAGCAAACATTGTCCAATATGCTCACTCATAACTCCCAACTCTATCACAAGCTGGAGACGAGTGATTTGCCAAAATATAATCTATTTAAGAAAGTAGTGTCTAACAATGCATTGAAAACAAATTTTTAGCAAGTGTAATAAGATAAGAAAGAAATGTTCTTTCAAGTAACATCAATTCTAAGACTTCAATGTGTGGGACTTGGCATTCATGATCATCAAGGAACAAGGCTTGTTGAGAAACAAGAAACTGATACTTATCGAACGTGAGATGGGTGGAAGAATCATATTTTCCTATATGCATCAACACTTGAAATTAATACTTATCGAACATGACAAGGTTCTCTTAAAAAGAACATATATGTAAAACATGATGAAATCAAGTGAGCTTAAAGTAGTTTCTTATCAATGTGTTCACGTTTCTTAGTTTCAAGCACGATTTCCAAATTTCAAAATTAACCAAACCTGGTCCAATTTTGCACTAGCTGGACTATACCATCTCTTGCCCACACGAGAAGCTGTTAATATCCTTTAGAGGGTTAGGGTCTCTCACCAAAGGGCACCTAACCCTTCTTGCTCAACTAAGATTTTTTATTTTTTATTTTTTTGTTCAACAGGTTCATGAATGCCAAGGCTTAAGTTCTCTTTAAACCTATTTGTCATATCATTTCACCCCCTTGGCAAACAGAACTTCTCTTGATATTTTAAAACTGGAATTTATTTTACAAGGTTCATAAATTCTGAATTTTCTAGGAGTAAACCGAACTATTCAACTTTCAAACTAAAAACATAGAGCTAACCCAAAATGAGGAATAAAAAGTCTTTCAACTCATTGAGGATTTTATGTGAACTTGTAGGCTCTGTAAACAGCATTTTATAGAAATGATTGAGTCCTAAAACTTATAAGAATGCATGCTCATATTTCTGTAGACAGCATTATGCATGAATGATTAAGCCTCAAAACATGAAAGACTGAGCAACAGGCATGCTGGAATTTCTGTAGACAACATTATATATGAATGATTTAGCCTCAAAATACAAAAGAATGAGCAATAGACATACCACAATTTCATTAGATAGCATTATACATGAATGTAGGCATGCTGGAATTTCTGTAGATAGCATTATACTTGAATGATTAAGCCTCAAAACACAAAAGAATGAGAAATAGGCATGCTGATAAGAAACAGGGCAGCAGGAGAATTTAGAAAATTTCTTGGATAAAATAATTGAAAAATCTTGCATCTAGAGTTCCAGTAAAGCTCAGACCAACAACTGAAACAAGAAGGGAGTTAGAAACCTTTGTCTGGCTTCAAAGGAATGAAAAATTAAACCAAAGGATTGAAAATCCAAGTGGCTGTACAGGAGGTCCCCTTCCCTTCAAATTTCTTCTTCTCTCTTAAAATTTTTGAAGTATGGTAAAAAGCCTGGGCCCTTCTTGTTGCAGGTGAAAGCAAGTGAAAAATATGAAGTTTTCCTTCTTTCTAGGGTGGGGTCAAGAGGAAGAAGGTAGGTTGTTCCAGCTTTTTCCCCCCCTTGTTTCCTAGGCTTATCAAATGAAGAGAGAGATGGGAGAGTGTGTGCACTGTTTTGCAGCCCTTGTACACATGGGACACATGCCTCCGATGTGGATTATGAGTTATAGGTTATGGGCTATGCCTTATGGGTGTTATGTGTACCAAAGTAGCACGCTCCTATTGGTCTGAGTGTATACGAGAGAAAATGCTTTCTCTATTTCATGGATTTTTCACGTTTTAATTAGTCTCATTTAGAACTTAAAAATAGAAATTCATTTATAAAACAAGAGACCATGATAAAAATTTAAATGTTCATATTAAAATCAAAATATTATGCAATTTAACATGCTTGCACATCATGAATTCACAAATAGATATAATAAAACAATAAAGCCTTAATCTCAAACTAGCTGAGATCGGCTACATAAATCTTTTTTCTCTATTTTGCTCGGTTTTGTATCATAGTTTCTTTTTATAAGTTGTAAAGATTTTAAATAAAATTATGATAGGAAAATAAAATTATTTCTAATAATCACACCATATTTTTCAGAAGTATGATAAAAATACAATTTAAATTTTTATAAAATAAATTCTTAGAAGTACAAATAGCAGATTGAAAAACTAGGATTCTCACAGTTATGTCTTCTAAATCTTCATGTGAAGGGTCATATTGTGAGCAAGTTGAGACTAATTGATTTTATGAGAGTGAAATGAAAAGGCATGCTATTTACCATGCATATATTCCCATAAGGAGTTGCAAAATACTACAGATCAGACCTTTGTGAAATGGCCCTTAGGAAAGTTTACAATAATGGCTTCAATGCCCATATCAGTGCCTAACTGGTGTAGTGGTGTTGCAGTCCACTTCTTAGTGCTGCCCCTTCTTATTGGGCGCGGGGGGGGGGGGGGCAGCGCTAATATGCACATAACACGTTTCTTTCCCATCTAATGTGGAACTAAATTTGGGATATCACAATCTTCCCTCTTTATAATGCGACGTTCTCGTCGCACGCCACAAGCCACAAGCTAGCCAGAATCTACCCTGAGCCGGATCGTTGGTGCTGCAAGGATGGCTCCATGCCATGGCAGGACTCTACCACCATCTTATAGGTAGCCCTTTCCTTATGCTCACCAATTTTCACACACTCGAATCGGTTATGATACCATTTGTAACACCCTAAGCCCTCCTGCTGGCCCAATTAACTCTATTAGTGGACCGAAATCACGTGACCCAAAAACTCGAATGGAAGTTAATGGGTAGTAAGTGGACTTGAGTTATAAGCACATAACACATTTCTTTCTCATCCAATATAGGACTAAATTTAGAGTATCACATCAAGATTCAAGAGTGAAGGGTTAAATCCTTTACATGTTGGCATGTATGGATCTGCACTATGTCACACTAGATCATACTGGTAAGGTACTAGTAGCAGCACAACCTTTGTAGTAGTACTGTACTGACACGTATTGTTCAGCTCTATTTTTGTTGTCCCAACACTAAGAAATATGCCATGTATCAGTATCAAAAGTTTGCCATATTGACCCGTACTATATCGATAAGGTACCGGTACAGTACCGAGGTTTGATTTGGTATAAATCGAACCAATCTAAACCAAGCAAAACTATCTCATGCCACTTGGTAGTGACCGTTGTATCCCGAACCATCTCAAATTGGGTGGTTCGGGATAAACCGAACTGAGCCGACAAGGAACCGAGATAGTTTGGCCTCTCGGTTCAGTACGGAGGGCAAACCGCCTTGAATTAATCCCGAATTGAACCGAACTGCACTAAATTGCTCAATTTGACCCGATTCGGGGCGGTTCATGGCTTAGAAGCCCCTAGTCCATTCGATTGATACGCTACCAGTGTGGTACGGTATGGTTTGTATCGAATTCTACCAGTTCTCAGTACGGTGAATCTTGGTATTAACTTGTATTGTCTGATGCTGAGCATCCTGTCTCGATAAGGGATGCATACCGTAATGTATCGATCATACTACGTCGAATCGGTAATGTATCAGTATCAGTAATGTACTCGTCTGATTCTCGATATTGATTTTATGGATCCTGATCGGTATGGTACCATCCTATTTAAACCTTAGGCGAAATAGGTTTCATCATCCACTACATGCCAATAATCTACCAATTAAACATTTCCTTAATAGTGTTTACAGCAAATGCTTCCTTGATAACAAGTACCTTCCATGATATATTAGATTTGAGCAGTTGAGAAATCTTATAGTGGGAGCTGGGAAGAGAACTTACCCATATCCAAAGGAAAAAGTTGATGCTTTAAACATGGGGGCGGTCTATACAGCTGAGGGTCTTCAAATATTGTTAAAGTTGTCTCCATTGCCATCTCTTCTGCAGATTCATGACCGACTGGATTATTGCAGAGTTGTCTGTATTGAATTTAGAGACTTGACGTGCTGAACATAATTTGATCAGGCATGGTTGCTTAGGAATCTTAATGATGTTCTATGTTGCTTGTAGAATTTGCTAAAAAGGTCATCTAAAAGAGCAAGGCTAATTGTTTGACAGCTTTGCTGGTCAAGTTGAGATCTGTCAGAAACAGGAGTAGCTTGGCCACAAAAATGAAATGTCTGTATGATGCTTTCCAGTTATTGCTTCCTGTTTTCATTTTTCTGTAATATGTGACATGATAGTGTCTACAATGTCAAAAGCAAATTGCATTGCTTATTGTGGATGATGATGCAAACTTTGTAGTATTTGAATCAGCCAATCTGCTCTAGAAGTCAGTCAAAAGTCTGAAACTACTCTTCTTATTTTGATCAACCATGTTCTGATCACTATGCATGCAGTTGATGCATTTGAATTATAGTTCTTCCTTTTGTTCAATTTTCCTAATCTTTGTTCTGAAGACTTGAATTTTCATGGAGGATTCCACATACCGAGAAATTGACTCTTTTATCAAGTTGCCTTGAATACCAAATGCTGTATATAAATTTGGAGGCATTTATTTTAGAAGCCTGACTAAATTCTGGTTCTCAAATTAACAGATCTGACCTACAATCAAATCCAGTCACTTATAATGATCATATATATGCTTGTTCAAACAATGATAAATTGATTTACGATCATAATTCAATAAAACTTATTTATTTTGTGGTGGACTTGATAAATGTTTTCTTATTTGTTTTCTTTCATTCTCCTTTTGTTTTTTTAATTTTTCCCTTTAGTGTGGCTACTTTCTTCATTAAGGATAAAACTTTTGTAACCATCATCTCTTATAGATCTCCTGAATGATTTTTTTCTTATAAAGTGATGCCCCGATCTTCTTTGAAGAACTATTGGTCATACTATGATCTGATGGATGAAAGTTGGAACCTTGTCTTAGTTATTCTTCATGTAATTATCACATTCTGAGAACTTCACAAGTAAAGTTTGCCACATATGTTATCTAATATTATTCAAATGTAACTTTTAAATTTTTTTAAGATAATATTGCAGGTAATTCATGAGTTAGCATATGTAACTTTTTAAACTATTTTAAGATAATATTGCATGTAATTTTGAACCATATATGAGTTATTTTTTTTATTTTTGTTAATAAATTCCTTGTATTTACATATATCTCATGTTCCTTTTTCATTTAGTCTGCATAGTATTTTTTGAATTACCATAAAACTTTTTCATTAAATTTACTAGACTGTGCCTTTTGCCCTAGCTGACTCCAACAATAATTCCTGGCCATTCGGTATAATTCACTAGTAGATCTAAGTCACTATGAGCACCTATAAAGCTCTGAATCTCAGTCACATTTGTGATCACCCAATTAGTAAATCCTTTGCATAGGGTGAAAATTTTATTTGTGGTGGATGATCTACATGCAAAAGCTGTTTTTCCATGTCATGGTCAAATCAAAGTCAACTTTGTTTCCTGTTTCCAGCAAGAAATTCAGTGCTTAAATTTATATATGTTCTTCAATAGAATACATGCGCATATTTTCCATGGAAGCTTACCACCTGGTCATTTGTTTGACTGCCATCTTATGTCTTTTTGGCCCTTTACATGGGTGGCATTTTATGTTTAGTTCCTGTACATAGTTGGACCTGTTCTCTGCACACAGTTAGGTCTGTCTGTACACTGTTAGGTTTGTTTCTATACACACTTGTGCATAGGAGAGGGATTAAACAAAAAATGGTTGTTAAAAACCAAGTAACAGACATAAAAGACCTCAGTTTCCCCAATTTCAAATTGAAAGCAATGATGTTTATGTTGGATTGCCTCTATTATCTCTCACATGGAGCCACTATACTAGCAATGAAAAATTTTATGGGCATGTGGTGAATCATTATGGCTGTTGCTTAGCTTAGTGATCAGTTGGTTTCAACAGCTGCATCTTTTATCAATGTTGTCTTTTAACGATGAGGATTTATTAATCCAAACTTACAATGAATGAAACTTTTTTTATTGTAAAATTACCAACACAATTGTATCTTCTCTACTGATCAGGAAATTTAATGCCATAGTGTAATTCATGCGTTTCATTGAACACATATTTTTTATTAATATTTTTTGCCCCCTTTCTTTCTTTTTGTATGTGTGTGGGAAGGGCTGGGTTGAAAGTTGCCTGCCATTGCAATGGAAACTTGGTGGCTGTAGTTTGGCTTTTGTACCACTTTGTGTCATATTGTAGCCTAGAAGTATAATCTAAATTTCTGATGATTCAACCAGTATCCTGCAAGGTGTTATGCTTTATACAGCTGCGTTATCTCCTTTTTCTTTAACTAATGCCCTGTAATCCATGTTGTGTTCTAAATTAGTTGACGAAGTACATGCATCCGACAGGAAAGCGCACCACATCTAGAATGTGGGGAATAGTTGTGGCCTGTGAACATGACATGCATTCTCAAGCTAACATGATTATTTGCATGACCTTCTTTTCTTTTCGTTTCTTACAATTTCTTTTTTCCACCCTTAAATGGCTATAAAAGTGCTTTTCCATTTTCTTGGAAATCACATTTCAGGCCTCAATTTCTAGCAAATTGATCTGTTCTTGAACTTCTCTCCTATGCCTGAGGAGTAGAGCAGTTTTTTATGGCCTGATTTTACGTTTTTATACCTTGTAAATTTTAAAATTATGCCTTTGTTACAGATGGCCTCATCTAATCTAACTGAAAATGCAATACAATGCAAAACATGTCGTGGTGAGGGGGACCCAAATACTTGGACAACAAGGACCTCTGACAATCCTGATAGACAATCAAATAAATGTCCTAATTGCCAGGTTGGTATAATTTGTTGGGCATAAAATGTTCTCTCTTGATTATCTTGCAATCTCTCTTTTCAGCCAAACAATACTCAGTTTCTACAAATTCTTGATTATCTTGCAATTTCTACTATTTCAATATCTCAGTCTGTACAAATTCTTAAAATATACCTCTTATTCATGTCTAATATGGAATTGAGATACATCTGACATATGATTATACAATGTTTAAGCCTGTTTTACATGATTCATTGCTTAGGTCTTAAAATACAATGATTTTCCTCCCAAGTGTTGGTTTTTGTATCAAACTGTAGCATCCTCTATGATGTGTATAATTTTGCTTTTGGCGATCATCAACTTTGGCTTTTAGTTCTATGCATGCCATCCTACTCTCAGCTTGAGAACTTGAAACTAAATCCTCCATCTGCAGTTAGATCACCCTCCAAATCAAGGATTGAAATACCAATTTTTGTACTGATGCAAGTCACAAACTGCCATCATATGATATTGCACCATACCGGAGCACATTAGTCACTTGTTATGCATCGGCATGGATCAAAATGCATGATACACATATGTACTGTGCTTGCTCCTGTTTGGCATAGGAGAACATCTAATTTCTTGCTTTAGATTACCTTTTTCCTTATATCTGCATACCATGTCTTCCTCTCTGTTGGCATGCTTGGTTCCATCTACTTCGAATATGATGCTATTTGATGGGACTATGATGCTACAATTTCCTTAGTAGAGATTCTCTTGATACCTTTTGGAGGCCATCAATCTGGTCTTTTCTGGTTAAGGCATATCATGAGCTTATGTTTTACTAATTCTCCTCAAATGGGCTTTTACCCACAGCTTCGGTTTAAAATACAATTTTAGATAGAGAATTTAAATTCCTTATCAGGTTTTACTTAGGGGCTATTTGAAGTGGGAGGGGTCAGATTCCCATGGCAATCCTTTATTTCTAGGAATCAAAGATTAACATCCCTCCCCTTGTTAATCTTTCATTCCCAAAATTGAGGGCAAACAAGATTTTTGAGGATAATTTGCTGCACTTCAAACGTTGGAATTTCAGATGCCGACTAATTTATTTGGGAATCTGCATGAGAATGTTCACTCTAAATAGCCCCTTAAAGTATTTCTAGAATTTGACTTGAATTCCACTGCTTGTACAAATCCATTGTTGATATTTGACTTAAGAAGATTGAAAAATAAGTTACGATTGGGCATCTAGTAGAAGATCTAGTGCACAAGACCATATTATTTCCAATGACATATAGCTTTAATTATGATGTACTATCATTCAAGGTTTTAAATTCCATAGGATGAGATCATCCTAGTTTTCTCATGGAACAAGACAAACTATCATCCTGCCTTGTCTCGATACTTAGGATGAGGAATGTCCTAAGACACTGATTAGAATGCGGGACAATGATAGGACAATGTCATCCCATCACTTGGGACGACAATCCATCCTGATATCCCTTAGGATGTCTTGTCAGGACTTGAAACCATGCTATCATTACTATGCTCTTTAATTAGTAGGTTGGTCTATTGTTATTGTTTTACTTGAGCTTAGCCTTGAAACTAGTATTTTGTTAAAAGATTTTGACTATTATATGCTTTATGACGACAGGTTTTCAAAAGTGGGCCACTATTCATATCATCTAAAGGTATGCTTTTTCCTATTTGCTTGAAGAAAAATGTTCATTTTTCCCTTGACCTGGTGGTATGACTAACATGTCTAGTCAGTTTTCTCTTTCCATTTCTTGTTTGTCATTTTTGTCATATTTTTATTATGTGAGCAAACCAGCCAACATATTTTTAGCAATCTTTGTCAGCATAAAATAACTTGAATTAGCTCCATTGAGAGACTTCGCTATTGAAGTAATAACTAATAGGTAGTGCACAACTTGTGAAATCTAGAGTATCATTAGTAACAACAAAGGTTAAAGAGCTCAACACCCATCATCAATAATGGACGAAGATGGACATCCATGAACGAGGAGAATAGGAACAGCATGGTGATTGCTTTGACTATGAGCAGCCAGGAAATTCACTTGGGTTAACTAAGCAAAAACTGCAGCAGCAAGTTCTATTAAACGTTCTATTTAATTTTCTGATGCCGTAACTTGCTATCTTAATACAAAATTAAATATTATGAATTGACCTGAAAATTTTGCAATTTTTAGTTTTTACTTTATCATAATTTGTTTAACCATTGATTAGAAAGGCATACTTCATGTTTATCTAGGGTGACACCTCAAGATAAGGCTATTTAAAATGCTTTAAGGTTTGTGTGATAGCATATGAACCATGGCATATTCGTCCCATGAAGCCTATTTCAGGTGTGTGCTTTGGTCTGTTTTTGTTGTTTTTATAAATGCTTGCAATCTTTTACAGAATGATGAAGTCCATACATAGCATTGTATTCAGGCATGAACTTTCTTAATAATTTAGTTATTTTCTATTGAAAAGAATCCCTGAAACTACAACATGCCTCATTGTGAACTTGGCCTTTTGCATTGGCCTATTTGTACATTGTTTATAACTCAAAACAGAATGAATAGGTTATAGCCTTTGTCACATCCCAAGCCATTAACCAGGCTGAACACATGACATGGCCACAAAATTCCTAGGTGAAACTCTAGAAATGATGCAAGGCCTGAATTTTTTCTAAAAAAAGTTATTTATTTAACCTGAGCAACAATCTTATTTAGAATTTTAAACATTGTTTAATATGGTAGTATTTCAAATTATATTTAATTTATTACAAGTACTGATACAATTAAATTTAAATGTTCTTTAAATATAACTTTGTTATAGCTAAAGTTAAAGTTAATCATTTACATGAGTCTTGTATCAGGGATGTAATATATATGCCTTGATTTCAGGTTCCTCACTCTAGTCGCATCCACATTTGACTCTAAGCACTTCCTGGCTTAGAAAATATATAAATAAAAATGTAATGAGCCATAGCTCGTTACGAATTCCCCACTCATACACTCACATGCAACATGATCCTTCATTATAAATAGACAGAATATGATATCATGAATACCCATAATAATACATAGTAAAACCAGCATATCCAAATCTAGGTAAATTAATTATATTTTATTAACAATAACAAAACTCATAATAGATAACTTCAGCAGAACATGTTTTTTTTGCAACATAATCGATATCATGTCCCAATATCATAGTCATATCAAAAAATCAAAAAATTAGACATATTTAATTAACAATTAATAATCAGCTCATCATAATCAACAATAGACAACATTAACACAAGTGAACCATGATCATTGTCCAAAATCCATATATATATATATATATAGAGAGAGAGAGAGAGAGAGAAAGAGAGCTGGACTTAGTTACATTCGAATGTAACCAAGCTCAGATCCGGTTGCCTTTCCTACTTTTGGATCTACACAAATCATGGATCCCAAGGTGAAAAATGTGGGATGGCTTCGGGATCCATGTGAATCCAAGGATGGAAAGAATAACCGGATTTAAGATTTAGCTATATTCGAATGTAGCCAAGTCCAACTATATATATATATATGTGTGTGTGTGTGTGTGTTTGGAAAGACAAGTCTATAAAAGTATCTTTAGCAATATATTTAATTTCATAGCTTTTTACCCAGTAGGCATTGGATTAGTCAACCACACGTTAACCCATGGTGAGCAACTGAAATTTTGCCACATTTCAACCTATGGTAACAAACAAGTTTGCTCGTAAGGATAACTAGAACTAGCCATGCTTAAGCTTGTGATGGTACACAAATCTGCTCATGGGAACAACCAAAACTAGCCATGCTTCAGCCTGTGGTGGCAAACAGTGGCTATGAGGTCAACTAAAACTTATCATGCTTAAGCTCGAGGTGGCAAGCAAGTCTGCCCATAGAGACAACCAGCTCTTATGATTAGTCCAATGTCTACCTTTATCCATACCATTACAAATTTAAGTTATTTATGAATTTAAATTTTATGTTATGAATGCATTAGCAGATGATCCAACATTCTATAACACAACAATCCACGTCCTAAATCATATAATACTGAAAATATGTTCAAACATATATATAAATTTACAGTATGTATAAATAACATTTTTCTACTATTATGGCTTCTATACATGATTACATAAATTAATAGAAAGCGCACATCACAAGCATATAATTATGTCAATATTTAAGAACGCAAATGCATGAGGATTCTTACCTATATTCGTAGCAACCTAGGCTCACTTCTCCTGAGCTTCGGTGGTTGTTTACAAGGAAGATGCTGATGAGTGGCGGCACTGGCAAGGGCCTGAGCAGGGACTAGAGTTGTGCTCCAGTGGCCAGATTTGGGAAAGAAGATGGGTAGGGATAGTGAACTACAATGGGCTATGCTGGGGAGAATGGACTGACTTTGAAGATCAGGCTAGTTTTCATCTCTATCTTTAATTTTTTTGTATAGAAAATTTAAAAAACATGTTCATTTGTTGAAAATAAGAAATCATTTTCTAATTTTAAAAATTAGAAAAAGGCAGATCGTGGAAGATGGTTGGTGATGAAGGTATAGTGGTGGTGGTGCAGGTATGGTGGCAGCGGCAATGGTGGTGGTTGGTAGAAAGGTTGGTGGCGCTAGTGAAGAATGGTGCAAGAATGATGATGGTGATGGTGGAGGATGGTGTGTGTGGTGGAGGTATGGTGAAGGTGGTGGGTGTGTTGGTCGAGGATAATGGAAGTATGATGGTGGGTGATGGATAGGGGTGGTGGTGGTGGTGGTCTTAGCACTAGTGGTGGATAGTAGAGGTATAGTGATGCTGGTGGTAGTGCTGGTGGAGGGTGGTGGGTGGTGTGGTCATAGTCATGGCGGCGGCGATGGTGGTGGTTGGTAAGCGATGGTTGGTGGGGAGGCGGTGGTGGAAAACATGAGGAAAATGCTGCTTCATTTTGAAAGAAAGATAATAGAAAATAATCTGAAGATATTTTCAGGACTCTGTACACTTAGAAAACTGAAAAACTGTGTTTTTCAATTTCTATTTAGAAAAATATTAGATTTGAATATAAAATTATGTTTTCTATTCTCCATGAAAATAAAAACAGAAAACACCACCAGTTTTCCACAACTAAACAAACCCTTGGTTTTTAGTTTCTACTAAGGATGGTCAAACTGTACCAAATCAGGCAGTTCAGGACGATCTATACCGAACCATCCTGGAACCAGTATGGTTTAGTGGTTTGGTTCAGTACAAGGGTTGAACCGTCCCGTACTAACCTTGAACCATATCAAACCACCCCATACTATACTGAGCTGCCCAGTACCATAATGAAACGACACTAGTTCTCAATACGATGAATGTTGGTTTCTACTTATACTTTTTATTAGTCTATGCCAACCATAGCATGGTGTTTATATCTTTTCCATGCCTTGTACTGACAATTAATTTGAATCATTCATCTACTTGAGCTTAGGGAAATTGTTTGTAACAACTAGTTTGTAGTCTTAATTGTGATATTATTAATTGCTCAAAAATTTTTGTAATTTTTTATGTAATTGATATGGTTGAAATTTGTATCGCATTTGATGAA
Organism: Metroxylon sagu; assembly: GCA_017589505.3. Taxonomy (NCBI): domain Eukaryota; kingdom Viridiplantae; phylum Streptophyta; class Magnoliopsida; order Arecales; family Arecaceae; genus Metroxylon; species Metroxylon sagu. Next base: position 73,645 of record JACVBY030000520.1, on the reverse strand, counting down.
ATTGCAGGAATTGGTTGGACATCATGGAAAAAACGTTGGTTTGTTCTTACACGTACGTCATTGGTCTTCTTTAGAAGTGACCCAGTAAGTATCATGCTACCTTCTTTTTCACGGCTTAACCATTAATGTATATTTATCAAGTGTCATTTATGTTTTGTTATAGCTTCTACCATTGAGTGTTTGTGTTCATGTTTTGTGCTCTTGCATGATTGAAGAAAGGAAGAATAACTTTAATAATTTTGGGTTTGTAGAGCCACAATCTAAGACAAAAGGAAGAATCCAGTTTGTAGTCATTTATCATAAGTAACTTTAGACCTTACTTTTTTGCTCTTCACAGTATAAAGGGTTACTACTATTGTGAAATGGTGTGATTTTCCACTTTTTTCAGTACTCATTCAGTAATCTCTTTGTGCATGTCCCACTTCCATTTTGGGTGCTACCTTGTTAGTCAGTTTAATTTGTCTTCAGCTTTCCTGTGCATTTTTGATACATGCAGCAGCCACTCTATTTTTTCTAAGTGTTTATCTCCTCGTCTGATGGGTTGTTGTGCTTCACACCCACTCAAGTTGTTGGATGCCCATCATGTGACAATTTAAGTAACTGATGATATGACAGGTCTATTTTCATAAACTAGTGTGTTATCATCATAAGGGTATCGGAATGGTCTGGGTTGGGGATTGTTGTAGAGTTTATAGATCTAAGGCACTCAAAACTTCTCTGCATGTTTGATGGCTGATGTAGCACTTTTATATGATGGCCCTCTTTTGCACTTTGCTCCCTCATCTTTACATCTCTGATGGCCCTTTATCCTTTCAAACTTGCCCATCCATGTGCATTTCTTCTCCTCTATATCTTCTGTCTTAGAGTATCTGTCCCGAAATTCCTTGTGTTCAACCCTTGGATCTTTTATCGCTCATAGCCAGCCCTACCTTGTTTCCTTTTTTCATTAATTGTACTTATACTAGAAAAGGCTTGTCTTATAAAAGGAGCCTATTAGGTCTGGAATGGGGACATTTCTGCTTGAGATACTTTGAGAAAAGAGGTTGGCCACTCTGTCTTTACTCTCTGTCCTCTCTTTGCTGTTCTCTGTTTCTGCTTGTTTTGAATATGAAGGTTGTGTCATCCTGAAGACTGTTTTCTTCATGTGCTGTGGAAAACTGTGTAAACACATTTCCAAGCAGTGAATTACTTCAATTGTGTGACATTTCTTTTTGCCCCATTTCTTTCTCCATGTATCACTATTACCTTTTATTACACTTCATTTTCCTGTATCCCTTTAATATTCAGTTTTTCTATCACATTCTTGGTTCCTATCAGTCCTTGGAGTCTTATTGGTCCTCTTGAACCCTTTCAGATTGAAATAGATCATTTATTATGAATCCACCAAGCTTGGGTTCCTCTTTTTTTTTAAAGATTTTAAATACCGTGGAATGAAGCCATCTCGATACTCAGGATAGTGGATGTCCTATCCGATGCTTGTCCATTTCTCAACTTGTCCTATGCTGGCACTGGGGATGGTGCCCCATCCCACTAAAATGAAAAAGAATGGATATTCATTTCCAGCTGTCTGTATAATGAACACTCATTAGCCTACTTGCAGAGTTGCAACCCACTAAAATTATTTCTTCTTTTATTATTTTTTTATACGCATTCTTTTAAATTGTGGAGGTTCGTAGGGTTATTCTTGACAGTAATTTTCCCACAGAATTTTAGCTTTATTCACACCTTTTCTAGCTAGGAAATCTGCTAGACTCATTGTTCCACCAAGTAGATGATTGAAAGAGGCACCCCCTCTATTTTGCTCAAGTTACTTGCTTTGTCAAGGCAAAAATCAAAGTAATTGACAAGTGGTACAAAATGAACTTGCATAATAATCAGTCGATACATTAGTTGTTTTTTCGAGATATGCATGACACTGACTAGTTGCTGCACATGCTCTTAATTAATCTGCTTGCTTAGAGGTAAGTGGAGTAACTTATCATATATGATACATGAATGTAGCATGTATGGATTGCCTGCCTGTTGAAAGCAGAAAAATAACCTAAGTGAGAATGGCAAAGTAAGCGCAGTATATATTGGTATCTTGAGTTTCTTTTTTAAGGGAAATATTGGTATCTTGAGTTACTACATACATAACTACTTTTTCAGTTAGATTCAAAAGGATGATAGATGACCTCTGTGAGTGTCTGTGCACATTGGGTACATTCTCATCTTGATTTATTCTCATCATGCTTATCATCTTATCAATGTTAAGTCATTTAGCTTACAATTGTAATTATCCTTAATTATGCCTAAGTAGAACTTGACCTTTTTAAGGCCAGTTTTTAATATGAAATTGATTGAATTTTTGCTTTGGCCTGGTTGAAACTGGGTTTAAGCCTAAAATTCTAAACCTTATATTTTTAACTAATAGAGTCAAGAATTCACAAACACCCATCTTCAAATTAGAGAAGCACAACTACATTTGACTCATTCAACCCCACCATTTTGCAGCACTTTTTTTTCGTGAGAAACTGCAACTGTAGTAGATAACTACCCACTTTGTGTGCTAAATCATGAGTTTTGGGCCAACCATGAAGGTATCAACAGTTCTTGTGATATCTTATGACCTTGTAAAAACATCATTTTGTGCAACACTATAATGACAAAATTCATGACTGTAGTTGATGACTTTATACAAATTATTCTTTCTTTCTGGTGGCCTTTAGTGCTTGCCAAGTATCTGTTGTGGTTAACAATGGTGTGCTGTTGTGGTTAACAATGGTGTGCCCCATCATTACTTCTCAGAATTCTCTCCCTCAGAAAGGAAGTGAAGCAAATCTTACCCTTGGTGGTATTGACCTAAACAATTCTGGAAGGTGGGAATTTCTTCATAAACCAATGTAGCCAGCTGAATTGTTAATTTATCTCCAATCTTCATGGGTAATAAACTTAATGTAATGTAAACTGCACAGTGTTGTTGTGAAAGCAGATAAAAAGCTCCTGACAGTGCTCTTTCCTGATGGCCGTGATGGCCGAACTTTTACACTAAAGGCAGGTTTCCATGCTGTTCTTCTTCTTCTGGAATTTTTGCCCAGATATTGCAATATAAAGCTATTATTTTATGTCAACACTCTCTTTTGATCAAACAGGCAGAAACTTCAGAGGATTTATATGAATGGAAATCTGCTTTGGAGAATGCTTTGGCTCTAGCACCTGGTGCATGTGCAATAGGGCAGAATGGAATCTTCTGCAATGATGTTGCTGAATCAAATGAAGCTTCAGGGGAACCATGTTTGCTTTTTTTTTCCCCTTTTGATTAACCTTTTTTGCCCAAATACGCAAAACTTCATGTCATGTTGCTTATCATTATGTTAAGCAAATGAGCTATAGTATGATGTGCCACGCAAATCTGCATTCACTGCCCTACATTTCATTATCTGAATAACTTGGATGGTACCAGTTTGTTGTATGAAGCACTGCCTAGCAAAATATGGCTGGCATCCAATATTCTTATGTGTTTGGCTTTAAAAGCAAGTTGCAGATGAATGAGACTTACCAAAGATTCAATGTATGCATGATCATGTTATTGAATGAGCAAATTAGAAAAAGGGGGATGTTATGAGTATTGATGATTAAATGACTATCTATTAATTGGACTGTTCAACTGATGAGATGATCACTCACAGGAGCTAGAGTATAATCAGCAGGATAAAGAACATAGGGTATTTTCTGTGTCTCCTCAACCATAGCAAGTGTTACTCTACTAAGTTTCTTTTGTACTGGGGAAGTTATGAGGCAAACATTTTACTAGAAAACCTTAGAAACCCTGAAGAATGTGATAAATCTTGTTCGTATTCATATTAAATCAGTTTACAATGATAAAATGACCAGAAGTGACATTTGAGAAAAAATTGATAAGCTGTCAAGACAATAAAACAGCCTAAGAAAAGCTTAACTCTTTGATTTCTTATAAATTAAACCCTAAACATGTAGTTGAAGATTTTTTATCTACAATGATTGCTTAGTTATGCGGCTCAGCCTTGTGAACAGCAAATGCTTTTAGTTGTTTATATCCTTCTTCACATAAGCATATCAATGGGCTTAGTGGACCATTAAATATCAGAGGCTGGACTCTGAAGGTTTGTTATTCAATGTTGGTGAGAGCTTTTATACCATATTAAAAAGAAAATGTGAATGGTAGAGAAACTAGCCTAACATTATGTATACTGGCATGATGTAGCATATTAAACATCTTTAGGTGCACTAAAACTTCTAGATTTGAAAACTACATATATAGTCTGAACTTTTATGATAAAAATATTAAAGAAGTCCATTACCAAGTTACTTTTCTCACTTCTCACTCTCACTAGAATAGTCATATTCAACGATCAGGTACTTGATCATACCAGATCATACATGTCTGTGCCAGACATGCTGTACTGGACCAGCAGGGAACCAATACCTGAAGCACTTCTTGTATTAAGTGTCAGTAATCAGTACTAAGAGATGTATGGTATTGACACTTGGTATGACCTATTCTAGTTGGGTGCTGGTACAGGTACCAAAACCAGTACTTAAAACCTTAGCTATAATGACCATAATCAGCAGACCAACCCAAATTATGTGGGGTTCATTTTACCTATCTTTTGTGCACCATAGTTTAAGGGTTACATCTTCATTCATCACCAGCTTTTTAAAAACTCATTTTGCTGTTTTAACCTTAATTTCAATTTCTGGCTTGCATCCTTAGTCAACTCTTGACCTTGTTTAGTATTGGAATGAGATTGGTTCTGTTTCAACAGTTGTAGTTACATGTTTTATGCTTGTACTTCATGATTTTCTTTCTTTTTTTTTAAAAAAAATATGTTTCCAATACTTTACATTGTTCTCAAGAATTGTATCACAAAACTTTGGAGAATGCTCAGTCACATGGTTTGGCCTTTTTCCCTTTGATGGAATCTATTGAAATCACTGTATCATATACCATTCTTCAAGATTCTTATTAAGGAGTTTTGCACCTCATCATATCAGAAACTAGAAAATGTTGTGGCTATTTCCAAACCCAAAGACAGTGCTTTAACCTTTTATCTCTTATGAAGAGATGGGAATGTATCTAAAATCCACTGTGCTGTTGCCAGATGGATAGAAACACAACCAGGGTCTGACTTGGTACTTGGCAGTAGTTGTCATCCATGGATGGCACGATCACTTTAGCAGGGTGGAGGAGATTCTGACTTTAGTTTAGAGAGAAGTGTTTGGTGTAATTTGAAGGGAGAGTAAGGCTCCAAAGATAAATGAGCTGAAAGACAATGAGTTGATTAAAAAAGCAAATGTATTTTTGGTCTCTTGATTCATTGAACCAAAATTATATGTGATTGTTCCAGTATTCTGTCATAGAATTTGGAATAGTGTCACTTGCCTTTATTTCTTTCTTTCCTTTTGTAGCTTGAGATGGCAACTTTCAAATTTACATGTTTCTTCAAATTTATATATTGAACAAAGAGACTGGTTTTACTATGGACTGCTATCACTCAATCCTTGTGATGGACTCTAAATTAGTTATACAAGGAACAAATGCTCCTTATAAAGCACTTTTGTATATGATAATGCGTTACCAGTGAAACTCTACCTTGACTCATGTTGGTCATGCAACTATTGCTATGAAGATTACTTTTGCCAAAGAGAATGTGATGTCAGTGAAACTCCACTTTTTTTTTTTTTATAATCCTGCGATCACTTTACCTGCTTGCTTGGAGAGAATGTGATGTATAATGGAATTGTTATCATAATACCTTGGAGAAAAGAGAGAGAGAAATGAAACTTTTCCTAGTCTTTATTGACAGCAGAAAGTTCCACTTAGGTTATATAACCAAGACATCAGATGAACATTCTGCCAAATATCTTTTCTCCTATGGCAGCTTTGAGTCAAGCAAGCATATGTGGATGCCACATGGCCAAACTGAGATAATGCTGTTTGCATGGGATAACATTTCATTTATGTTTTACTGACATTTCATTTATGTTCTGTTACTATTTTGCAATTTATGGTCAAAGTTTCTTTGTATTTATTATTCGCGAAGACCTTTTTACTCTATGCTTCTTTTGAATGTAGGATCATAGGCATTTTTGCCATATATATTATGATTTTGTAGTCCTTATAGATGTCAACTAAGGAATAACTGATTAAGCAGTATCTTCTGTTTTTATTGCAGTGAAAGATGAGGAACCTGAACCTGTGAATTCCATGGTAATTGGTAGGCCTATTTTACTTGCACTTGAAGATATTGATGGGAGCCCATCTTTCTTGGAGAAGGCCCTTAGATTCATTGAAGAATATGGTAAAGCCTGTTTTTCCCATTGTTTTATTATGTATTGCGGCAACTATTTCAGATTACTTTAATCAACATAGTATACCTAAGCAAACTTAAAACTATGGTTCATCATCTCAATACTAGACTGCATATCGATACTACAACAATACAATATTGGTATGCCCAGTACATAGGTCAATTCGGCATGCCAAGACTCACTATGGTCCCCATGTGAGGTCTCGGTTCAATAACAATACGATACAGTACATCTAGCATGGTGTGATATTCACTAATACGGCATATCATGCATAAAACAAATAACTTTTGTCCTTATCATCTTCTCCTTAATTTAGATTTACTTCATCAAGTCAGAAACTTTATTTTGTTCTAGATATCATGCTTTGTGAATGTTATACCAAATAGTTACTTTAACAAGAAATTCTCAAGGAGCCATAGCCCATTAGTTTGTGATTTTGAGCATATAATTTGCCATTTTGTTAGAATTGAGTGACAAATATCACCTCTTGCAGTCAAAGGAGACGAATACCGAGATGGACAATATAATTGGGGGACTCTTAAAGCCATAAATTTAAAAAAGAAACAAGAAAGGGACCTCATCAATGTCAACCAAAGAGGTTACCATAGGAATATGGCTTGCATCATTACTTATATATTTTATGGATGCTAATTTTTGAGAAAGAACACCACCAATGCTTGTCCTTGGTCTGGATGAGTAAGGTGGTGGAAGGTTAAAGTTAGGATGATAGCCTCTTGTAAAGTGCATGTGAAACTAAGCAACAAACCCAAATTCAGTAGTCATGAATGCTTGGGGCATGTTATATCAGAGGCATTACCAAACTATGAGCATTTACAAAGCTGACCAAAAGAGTTGGGAGAAGGATTGATGGTAATGGACTTATAATTATTTGTAACTTTTAACTTTTAAAGGCATGGTTGGGAACATCCTGCTGTATTTGGTGGGATCCAGCTGGCCAAGCCAGAGAGAGGGACCTTGTGTGGTCTTTTTTCTATCTCACCAGGATTAGGCCTGCAGCTGCATATATATATATGTAGAGAGAGAGAGAGAGAGAGAGAGAGACTTGGCTATACTCGAATATAGCCAAGTCCAGGATTCGGTCAATTTTTTCATCCTTAGATCCACATGGATTTTGGAGCCATTCCATCTTTTTCACTTTTTTCATCTTTAAGATCCATGAACTATTGTATCTAAGGGTAGTGGAGGTATCAGATCTAAGTTTGGCTACATTCGAATGTAGCCAAGTCTACCTCTGTACATACATGCATGCATTCATATATACATATACATACACATACATACATACATACATATATAAAGGTGGTGTTAATTCTGCCTGCTCGCATCCTCTCCATCCCATGCGGTCCTCCCCATATCCTGCTGGATCTGGCAGGATTTTGCCAAACAGGCCCTAATTAAGGAGGGGTGTATTTGGAAGCTTATTCTTTTATGTAAAAGAGAATAAATCCAGATTTTTACCCTGTTGCCCAAGGATGTTTGAATTTATGTAATTGAGTGCACCAATTTTTCCACAGGGATCAAAGTGGAAGGTATCTTGAGGCAGTCTGCAGATGTTGAAGAGGTAAAACGCAGAGTAAAAGAATATGAGCAGGGTCTGTTCACTCTCCTTATTTTCTTTTCCATCATCTTGTTGGTCATGTCTACTTTTCGCTGTGTTGAGGCCAGTGTTCTGCCTTGATCATTGTAGTATCACCTTTCATATTTAGAAGCAGTTTGTCTCTTAGTGTGGCAGATATTAGCATGTCTTAAATAGCATGTCCAAATTTTATTATTTTCAGGAAAAATCGAGTTCTCTTCAGATGAGGATGCACATGTTATTGGTGACTGTATCAAGGTATCCATTGTTAGAGAATCGAGATATAAGCTATTTTCCATTATTTTTTTCATTAATTTCTGCTGAACTATGGATTATTTCACAATTCTTTTTTCATTTGCAGTATGTGCTTCGGGAGTTGCCATCGTCTCCTGTTCCTGCATCATGTTGTACCGCACTAGTGGATGCATACAGTACGTCCTGGGCATTAGACATTTCATTATGAAGTTATTCCAATTGTACCTCACATTTTTTTGTTGATAGACAAATTTTCTTAATATTAATTTGAAATTTTAAATTATATAAGTTGTTTCATATTATACATGTTAATTCTAGGTTAGCAGCATCTTATGTTTTGCTAAGATTTTCTCTTTTATTTGTTTCTGAGGGCCATGCATTTTTTTCCACTGTTGGTAATCATTTTCTATTTGGTAAATGTATGCTTAAGTGTAAAATGTGCATAAGATGGGCAGAGTAAGGAGAATTATATATTTTAAAGTATTGGTAGAGTAGACAAGATCAATCAGAAATCCAAAGTCCAAAAAAGCTGACTTCAAACAAAATAGGACAAGTATATCTGATATTTTATTCTACTTATTGTGCTAGTTACCTATGAGATTTTTGATATAACGGTATCCTATGTTTGCATGGAATGGTTGGGATCATGTTATTTTTCTATAAAACTAGAATAAAAAATTAAGATGCTCAAAAGCATTTTACAGAAAATATGACTCAACTGAGCAGAATGGAGAAAAAGGATTCATGTAGCTGACCCCAAGTTTGGGATTAAAGATTTGTTTTTGTTGTTGTAGTAAAAGCAAATTCTCCCATTGGATAATAATTCCATTCAAATTTAGAGACAGGCCTCTCTCTCTCTCTCTCTCTCTCTCTATATATATATATATATATATATATATATATAGAGAGAGAGAGAGAGAGAGAGAGAGAGAGAGAGAGGGACTTGGCTACACTCGTGCATAGCCAAGTCCCAATCCGATCATATAAAACCGACCCTTATGATAATCTCCTTCATTGTCTCTCTCAATCTTATATTTTTCCAAATTATATCCATCAAAACTGACCAAACTGATTCAATTTTTTGATTACCATGATATTTTTTCCTAGACATGCATCTGCATGTTCTTGTTTGGTAAAATGTATGTATGTATATTGTAAGAATGCTGCATGAATTTGAATCCTTGTCTTTTGCACTCTAGATGAATAGGAGATTTCAAAAGAAAAGTTTACCACAAGCATGTGATATCATATATATATATATATATATATATATATATATATATAGTCAAGTGGATGACAGCAATCATGTTATAGCCGATCTTTCAAGTATAAGCAGTTGTTGAGAACATCTTAGCAACTCATCTTGAGATTCAAATAATGGCATGTTTAGTACGTGAACAAGCCTATGAAATCTGTAATAACATTTAAGACAACAAACATAGAAAATCATAAACACCTGTTGGGAAAGTAAAAAAAATAATGTGAATGTTCCAGTAACTAATCTTTAGCTTCAATGTAGTGTCAAAGTCTAATGCTTGAATATTTGAACACTGTGAATATTTCAATAATTTCATAGTGATTAACTGTTGGAAGATTAATAGCTATATGCATATATGCAGTCCTTTCTTATTATGTCTGATAGTCTGTTGGATGTCAATCATATTGTTCAAGGATGTGAATTTTTCACCAAGTTTGATATTTATTAGGAACTGATCATGGAGATAGAGTGGATGCTATGCATTCTGCAATATATGAAACTTTCCCCGAGCCTAATCGTCATCTAGTGCAGAGGTACATAATGTTATCATAAATTTTGTTTTAATATTTACGCATACACAGGGGCTCTTTTGAGTTTTCAAAATGAGTTATCTTTGTGATGCAATTGATAAAGTTATGGTTTTGATCATATATATAGATATAACATTTTATTTAACATTTCCAGTCTTGATGAATTTGTGGGTCTTTCTTATTTCATGTAATTATAACCATGAGCAGCTATGCTTTTCCCTAACTTTGTTGCACATATCTACATGCAGCAAACTTTTATTCATATTTTGATTTTTCCTTGAGGAACCCTTGATTGGAGAATTTCCATTTCCAAAGAGAGGAACTTCTTCAGGCATGAGAAATATGATAATGAATGATGTATACCATGAGGCTACTTAGTGAGAAGTAAATGCCAAAATGTGGAACTCAAGATATTTTCTTCTTGTGCATCTAGAATGGTTTAAATTCAATGGTGATATAACTGTCTCAGAGTTGGTGTAGGCTTTTGCTTGTGATTGTTTAGTTATAGCATTTCTAAAGCCCATGAGATTCATTAAAAGCTTATATTTTATGACACGCCCTAATACCTTATATTAAAGCCTGTCCTGTTTGCCATTACTTTCTTTTGTCTGAGGTGTACTTGGTCACTCTCAGGACTGTTTTTTTTTTTAATGAAATATTTTGTTCTTTCTTCATTTTAGGTTCATCTGGATCATTTTCACCTAGTTTGCTAATCAAGTAGAAGATTTGAAAATTGAAATAGGGTGTAACAGAACCCATTTGCACTCATTTTGATTCCATTTAAAAATTTCCTCATTTCAGTTACATATCCATGTTTGAGCTTCAATAATAGTTGTAGTATAATCAAGAATCAAGATATTGATGATTTGTAGCATACACTTAAACCGAAAGCTGTGTCATCCGACTAAATCAAATAAAAAGAAAAGAAAAGGGCAATTTGTACCAAGTGCACTAAAATATCACACAAATTTAAGTATCGTACTCTAAATCCTGACCTAACTCATCGTTATCAGAATTTTTTTCATTTTTTTTGTAATGCTATTTATTCTTACTTTTCTTATTCTTATCTTGAGACAAGCTAACTTTAAACCTCTATGATGGTGACCTTAAGAACTACTATGTCCATGGCATCAGTGCAATGTCCCTGTTGGGGTTTTGAATACAATGAAAAACCAGAAAGTTCCTTGTGCTGAATCCTCCACTAGTATTCTCCAACCTTTTGGGCATGGTTTGTATTTATTTTTCTTTTTTGATGGATGGAATTGTGTGTATTATTTATTGAACTTGTTACATGCTTTTTGTTTTTGACTCTCATACTTTATAATAGATATTTATAAATCTTGTAAATCTTGGCCGATTGGAATATATCTAATGATTGCAGTGTTGCACCTCTCATTCAGTGTCAAATATGTGCTTGTCATCTATTCTAGATGTCTTTCTTTAATATTGCTAAATTATGATGATGCAAGGGTGGATTATCTGTTTCTTTTGCCCTCTCATCTCCACTATTGAATCTTTTTCTTTTTACATGCTTGCTTCCCACATAATCTAACATCTTTTTGTGCACCACCTCTCCCATTTGAATAAAGGAAAGGTGGGGATAATAATCTGACTAAATAAGTTAAAAGGAGAGATGTCCGTACTTACTTTAAGAATGGTATACAATGATAACAAGGTGCTAATTGATAATTCCATTTTGTCATATATCTGCTATATGATCCTATGTTGACTTATTGTTAACCTGCCTAGTTCAGAAAAACGAAATGCCGATGCACATTGCCTCGCAATTCTTTTTGTAGGTGATGCAAGGAAAGAAGTCATTATAGAACTTCTAACCATGCAACTCTGATTGTACAGTTATCTTTTTTAACCTTCTAAATAGTGGCAAATCTCCTTGTGTATAAACACACTTTTAGTAAGTTGGTGAAACTACTGTGTAATTAGATATCATTTACCATATGTTGCATATAAAATGTTTCTGATGAAATCGGAGCTTCGTCTTTCATTATACTTTATCTAATGTTTGCTTGAATTTGGTATTGAATGTTGCATCTTATTGCCATTTCAAAAAAATTGATGTAAAAAAGTGATGGAGATCTCTCGAAAAAGAAATAGAAAGAGAAATTATGTTGCATGTAGCAAACACAAGGTTGTGGTAAGAATGAAATCTGTAAGTATCGAAAAGGTTTAAACCAATTAAGGCATACAGAACAGATGGTGCCCTCATAGGCCTAGTTTGGTGAGGAATGGTAAGGGAATAAGGGTTTTCTCTTCTCTCTTATACAGTCAAACGTGATAAGCTCAGCTCAATATAGTTGAGGGATTGTTATTCTAGTTATCGGGCCTATGCTATGGAGCTATGGATAGTGATTCTAGTGCTAGTGGACCCCTTCTAGGAAAAAAGAAGAGGAGTTTGGGGGGGAGGAGAGGGGAGGATAGAGAGGGGGCGAACAACTTAGGACCTCACCCAAAAAGACTAACTAGAAGTTGTCATTTTATGTTCGTTATCCCTATTATGAATACCCAATATCTCTCCAATGCACAATCAAATATAGGACTAATACATGCTAGCATGGGTCCTTACATACTCCTCCCATTTAAATCATAGTTTTTTTTTTTTTTTTTTTACATGTCTAAAGATCCAAATCCAATCATAGACATCACTATCGACCCATGGTCATCCTCCAAAGGGTATTGCTACCATGTCTTCTAGTCATACATGGGTTGTGGACTGCTCTGCTCTAATACCATTTGTGATGACTTTGTAATGGCTCAGGACCTCAACTAAAAAGCTAGCCAAAAGTTGTTATCTGGGTTCCTAGGGCTTGAATAAGCATCTAAGATCTTTCAAGCACATAATTGATGTGTAACTACTAAACATGCTTGTATGGGTCCTCATAGGAGGTGTGTTAGTGCTGGTTGGCTAGAATTGGCCTATCACTAGTTTATCACATCTCCAACTATTATTGAATTTACTTTTTTTTCTCCCTTCAAAATCATGCTGATCAAATCCAATTCTTTGGGTTATAGTTGACCTCTCATAGCCCTCTTCCATGTTGTTAGAGAATCGAGTGTAGGTTTTGGACATAAATTTTGGGATTTGAGCATGGGTGCTAGCAATATTTCATTCAGACCTGTGTTTATCTAGGTTACTTGCTCTCACTATCTTAGATGTGATATTTTTATTCTACATCTTCTTTTACTTTTATATTTTCAACCTTTTCTTTTTTGCTGCTCACAACTATTTAATATAAGAAGGTGTACTGAAGATAAGCAAAGTATCTTTTTTGGTGTCATAATGTTGTTTTGGGCATCAAAATCATATTCTTTTTTCCTCCTAAGAGTTGCAAATTTATTTTGGCCCTAGGAATTAGGAGTCAACTCTAAATGTTAAGTTGCCTCTTCCTCCAAGCTACATCAGGCGACTTGTTTAATTTTTTTTCTCATACAGTTTTTTCTATTGAATTTGATGATTCTATGATTTTATCATAATAGTTATTCGTAGAGAATATGACTCATTATATATTTTCTTTTACCTTTCACCTTTTCATGTATTTTAAGGATTTCTCATAGATTGCTCCATATAATAACAATAAACATAGTAACGCTAGATTACCCCGGTAGCTATCTCATTGATTACCTCCATCTCTCCATGTTTTCTTTTTTTCTTTATTTTTTCTTTTTCTTCTTCCTTCCTCTCTTTCTCTTCCTTCCTCTCTTTCTTTCTTTCTCTCTCCTTTCTTCCTTCAACAAATTTCGCCATCTCAGTATTGAGGGATGCACAATAAAATTCTAACATAGTTTTGGTACACTCCGCGTACCTATACAGAACGGCATGTTCAATATGACAGTATTTGATCAATACATGCTTTCTTTCCTTTTACTTCTTTTCTTCCTTTCTTTTTATTCATTTTCTTCTTCCATCCTTCTTTTACAATATGAATGGGTTTAAACAAGGTTTCAAGTCTCAGTGGAATATCCCATGGGACACTAGGTTGCTATCCCAAGTGTCGGGACAGAACCATCCCGCCATGTCCCGGTGTCCCTGTTGGTGCCTCTTGGGATACCTCCTAATCCAGGTGTTAGGATGGGATGGGATGATGGCACGTCCCGTTCCTTGAAAAACCAAGACAGCCCCATCCTACCAGATTAAAACCTTGGTTTTAAAGTCCCACTCCCATTTCAGTCTTACTTTCTCATAGGAACAGAATGGGATGGTTGGGACACCCCCGCATTTTTCTTTTTTGTTTGCTTATAATCAGTTAGATTACATTGTATTTTGTTTGGTATAAATATCTTATATATACTTAATGCCTTTATTATATCAGCTTTTCATTAAAGATGGAACAAGGGTTGATCTTCAAAATTGCATATCTTATGGGCATTGTCAGGGTGCAATCATTGTTTCTTTTCAGTTGAAATGCACCATTTGTGTGCAGGTCTGCATATTGGTGGTCTGAATTCTATCATTAGCATATGTGCAGACCATTAACAATCCATTTTATCCTGAGTCCTCTGCTTAAGTGAATTTTATTTTTCAGAAAACACAAGTTGTTTTAATGCTTTAGCTGGTTGGGTTGTAGGATTTAATTTGAAACCATGAGAATTTTAGATCGCACATAATAGGTTTAAAATGCATTACCTGTTGTTGCTAATTATTTCTTTCTGAAAATGCCAGTTTAATTATTTGCTTCACTGTTGTATAAGTAATGCCTGCCTGTGGTTATCCAACTGTTGGTCCTATGATAAGCATCTCAAGAAAAATTCGCACAAACCTGTGGTTAAATTGTCGATTCATACAAATGTTACATTTCTTGGCTACATTTCCTGATGGAAGGCATTTTTTCCCTTTTCCGTTTTTGAGTTTAAACTGAAGAAAACAAAGGATTATACATAATTCTATTAAGAAACATTCTATAAAGTGATGCTTTATGCGTCCTTGCTTTCAGAGATTTCATTGTTGTTTCCTACATGCTTTGGCAAAGCATGTTTTCTGCATCACATGATTTCAGACAGTTTTTGCAAAGTTATTTTGCTAATGCTTAGTTTCTGCAAAATTATTTACTAATGCTATCTGGTAATTTGTTATTAGTTAATTCATCAACCTGACATCATTTATTTACTTTCAGGATTCTAAAGATGATGCGAACGGTAGCCTATCACAGATCTGAGAATCGGATGTCTCTTTCAGCTTTAGCGGCTTGCATGGCTCCATTACTTCTGCGCCCACTCTTGGCTGGTGATTGTGAATTTGAGGATGATTTTACTATGGGTGGGGATGGTTCTATTCAACTTCTGCAAGCTGCTGCAGCTGCTAACCATGCTCAAGCTATCGTTATAATTCTACTAGAGGAGTATGAAAACATATTTGATGTAAGCTTCCTTTTAGTTTCCCATATAGAGATGCTTGTTTTAATTCTTGTTGTATTTGGGCTATATGAACTAACAATCAGCTGTTTAGGAGGATCTTTTGGAGGAGGGCTCCTTTTCTTCAGAGCTTTATTCTGAATCTGAAGATGGTGATGTTGAAGATGATGGGTCGACTGATCATGACTTCTCAGAAGATGATGATATCCATGATGGCGTTGAAACAGACATAGATGATGATCCTGACCGTTCATGTAGTGGGACACCTAGTGAAAGAAGCAGTTTTGAAGAAAATGATCCATATGATGATAAGGTTATGTATCCTTAACAGATTTATTGTTAGTATAGTCGATTTTTTATTATTCCAATTTTTTATGTCTTTGTATTTTTACTTTGCAACTATTCTTGGACACTTTATGATGTGAACAGTTTCCTAATCAAGTTATTTGGGTTATGTTTTCTTTTGTTTTGCAAAATTCATGGTGATTTCTATCCACTTATACAAAGGAAAGTCATTACCATTACTATGATGGCCATGATTGTCATGTACCTGGTTACTTAACTTAGTAATAAAAGATGTAGATCTCTATAATTGCCAAGTGGTCTTTTTGTTTTCGGCATTGACTTGCAGAGTGTTGAAAAAATCGTGCCATTATTTTTTTTTTCCCAACTTGGGGATGTAGTAACTTGATTCATGCACTGGTTGGTTAGCATGGACAATAATTGGAGGACTGCCACCAGCTACTTAATTTTTCATGGTAGTTGAAGATAGATTATAGCCTTTCTGCCAGTTTTTACAGCTACTTGTCATGCTGACTAATTATCATGATCACTTGTTCTTCTTGGTTGCGTTAATAAATAATACTAAATTAGTAACAGCTCATTTGATGCAATATAAATGATCTGGAAAATTATAATATAATGCAATATGCATTATGTTGCCTATGTAAATTACTTATTTTGCTTTTTAATTTAGAGTGTGCTCACAAAATAGTCTCACTATTTGCATCTGTCAACATTGTTTGAAACATATTTATTTAACACTATTTGAATATGCAGGCTACTGAAGATCATGGTACAGATGGCCCATCTCTGAGAGATTATGAAGTTGAGCCCTCAAACGCTAGGTGCACTCCTTTGTTGCAACAGGACCAGGATCAGAAATTATCAACATATCATAATACATATCCTGAGGATGTTGATGTACAGAAGAATAAAATTTTGCAGTATGAAAATACTAATTCCTGTGCTGCACCTAGCTGCGAGTCCCATGAATCCACTGTGGATGTTGGTCCTTCCACAGAACCAATGCCCAAGTCAATTAGTCATATTGTAACCTCAACTGTTGAAAAAACCAGAGACAAATCAAATGAACCAACACCCAAAAGTAAACAGCGAACTGTATGGGGACGTACTTCTGTGAGTATAATATATTGCAATATTGCACTGTAGTTTGTTATATGAATGAAGATTCCTCTTCTTATTTGCACGTTTTCCAGGCAAGAAAGAACCTTTCAATGGAGTCAATTGACTACTCTAGTGAAGATGAGTGAGTATTGTATTTTACTATATAAGCTTGTCTTTTGGAGGTAAAATTCTGCAGTACATGTCTCATTGTAATTTCCTTTTTTCTAGTTTTACCTTTAAACTTGTTACCCTGGAATTTGTTTTATAAATTGTTTATTTACCCATTAAATTTATTACAAAGCTAAGGTATGACCATGGAGGATACATAATTACAATATAACTATGACAAATATGCATATTAGATGGTTGACAGGCCATCACCTATATTAGTAGACATGGATTCAGCTTATTGACATGACTTATTTTGAGTAACTTTATCTTGGCGGCTAATGGAAGTAAAATTGCTGTTTTTATTGATTTTATTCATCCTTTTGCTACGCTTTTTTCCCTCATAATCAGGATTTCTATTCAAAGGCTTGAGAGTACTAAAAGCGATCTTCAAGCTAAAATTGCAAAGGAGGTGCCTGTTCTAATCCATATACATCATAAATTTGTAGTGTAAAATATTTTCAAAAATCTAGCATGCATCACACAAAATGATGGGCATGGTTTTTTTTTGTTTTGTTTTTTTTTAAGGTAAAACGAAATGCTATTCTGCAGGCAAGTTTGGAAAGACGTAAGGAAACTTTGCGTGAGCGTCGTTTAGCCCTTGAGCAAGATGTAAGTGCTACTTTTGATATTCTGTTCCTTGCAGTTCTTTTTTTCTCTTACTATGTCTTAGAGTCAAAGCACAACTTGATTCTTTAAATTTCAGAAAAAAAGTTTTGCAGAATATTTTTTAGTTTCTTGTCACAGCAATCCTATTTCATTTGCTTTGAGATTTGGAAGAGAATTGCTAGTACCTTTTCTATTGCTGATAATATCTTTGGAATCTTTGAGTAGTTTTAAGGTTTTATTTGAAAAAAATATTAACTCCTACTATATTAGTGTAGTTTTTTGCCAGTTAAAGGATTTTTCTTTTTTTTCAAATGAAGAAGTATGTATATATCAAGAAATGACTGAATTTAACAATTAAGAAGCACTCAAAGATCTAGCAGAAGACCAGGTAGCTATGTTGTGTAGACAATTTAACACCAGTGATTCCTATGGCAAAACCTGATAGAGAAATGGAAAATCCAGCTAGCAATCCATGCTTTCTTATATTCCTTGCATTGAGAATGGTGAGATTTTATTTTATGTCTTCAGTTGTGTCCAAAATTCTTGATTCCATCTAATACCATTACACAGTTTCCCATCATATACCATATCCTATTTTCAGTTAAAGACAGGAGCCCGCTGGGTGCTGGACTCCCAACATCACCTTCCATCCGTTTCTTTTCCCTCAAATGCATGTGGAGTTCTCAAATGATATCACGCATGCTTGCCATATGTACAACATATATGCCCTTTAAAACCTTGTCCGCCGAACCGTTATGCCACCCATTTGGTATGGGACATCCCATACCAAATTATACTAGTTTGGTACCAAAATGGTACCAATTTCTGGTACGACAAACTTTAATTTCTTCCTTAAGTATCCATCCATTATTGACTTTCTTTTGTAGTTCATCGGTTCTTTTGACTCATTGGTGTTTATAGGACCAGCAGCAGGACAGTTGAGAGATAGATAGATAGATAGAGAGAGAGAGAGAGAGAGAGAGAGAGAGAGAGAGAGAGATGAATCTGATCTCTGGTATGATGAATATCATTCATTGAATGTGGTTTCTTCTTGTCCTTGCGCCACCAGCATTTTCTACTGATGCCAGGATCATATTCCCGTTAGCTCTTTTGCAATTTTCTCCCATCTTTTCACACTTATTACATTTAAAAAGATGGAATATCTTGGATCATCTTATTTCTATTGGATTTTAAATGACATCTTTTCTTTCTTATGTCATGGTGGGTGCACTCAGCATGTATTTGTGCTCACTTTTGAGTTCCTCAGCCACATGCTGTCATCTACCTGGTTTATTGGTTTTTTTCTGTAAGTTTGCTGCTAAATTGTCATTTTATCATGGTGTATTTGATACACCAGGGTTCTAGGTTTCATCTGCTATTGTGGCATGAAGTTGTCCTATGAGTCATCTTAAACTTTTAAGCCTTTGTTTCAAGGTTTCATCTGATGCTATAGATGCACAGAGTTATATTTTGACTCATCCGTATCATTTTGGAATTGGCTTCACTTTTTGTCTCTTTGCCTTAGCTTCAACTCTGTGCATTCATGCTAGTGCAAACTGGCTTAGTGTGTTACAGATATACACCATATCACTGGTTTTACATTTAAAGAGATATATATAGTTTAGAAAATCAAGAGGCAGAACTTTTTCTGTTGGTCCCATGCCAAGCTAGATTGTGTCATATGATGGCAGAAACAAATAATAAATGTATCTCATGCTTTTCTGATGATATGGTGTTGTTTTGCTTTGTCAACAACCATTTGCTACAACAGAAGCCCTGTCTAGAATTTCAGAAATTTGAATTTCAATGAGTAAACCAAGCTTAAAGATCTTGAAAAAAATTACTTTTCTACCTTTACTCATTGCGGATGTACTGATCACTTACCTCCGCTCCAATTTATTGATGTCTTTCACAATAATTTAGCATCATTCAGACAATTCATTTCATTACTGAGATCTTATTAGTTATTTCATCGTTAGTTTCTTCAAGGACTTGGTTGATTTTGTACTGTAATACATACATGCATATGTATGTGTGTGTGCATGTGTTTGCATGCACATATTTGCGAGCCATGTGGATGACAGCGCATGAATATTTTTGCATTTTCTGATTTCTCTGTGCTAGATAGAGTTAGGTGTTCATATGGTGATGATACCATGTTTTATGGAGTTAGGCTTGCCTATTTTGAGAGTGGGACACTAACTCAGTGGCATAGAGTAGCCCTACAAAGTATGAAATTTCAATAATATTTGAACTTTTCTAGCTTGTGTGAGTACTCTAACTTTTTGAAGGAATTTTTAGCTGAAGCATCATAGATATTTTTTGTTCACAGCATCCTATTATCGTATGCTAATTCTAATGATTGAAATTTCTGAAAGAAGTGTGAAGAAACTGGTATTTTGCACATGGTTCTGCATCTCTTCAACAAATATTATAAATATTGGCAAATTTTTCAGTTTTTTCCCCCTTACTAGACAGCATGTAATATAATTATCATTAGTCATTGGCAAGTGGGGCTCAATACTGTGACTTATGTCTATAATTTGTTGGGACATGTTCTATTTTGAGGTAACAGGTGGAAAGACTGCGAGTGCAGTTGCAGAAAGAGAGAGATCTGAGGGCATCCTTGGAGTCTGGACTTATGAACATGCGACCTGGGAATATATCTTATACATCTGCTGTGGATAGCAAGGTTAGTTTCATACAGGATTAGCAATTAATTTTAGTAAACAATGGCTAAATTTCGCACCAGATTTATTATTTATAGTTGTGATAAAGACCAGGGCAGATCTCGAAGAAGTCGCTCTTGCTGAAGCAGATATCATTAACTTGAAGCAGAAAGTTGCTGATCTTCGTGGGCAGCTTAATAATCAGCCACAAAAAGGCTATGTTTCCTTGTGTGAATCATGCAGAAAGCCTCTGTATAGTACAGATAAAACAGAAGGGTAAGATTATTCTCTTTGCGCTCTTCATTCCATATTTCCTTATCAATGACCACATTTTCTCTATGTGTTCCTTATGCATCTCTGGTTTGATGGCATTGCTTATCTTTTTTGCCACTTTTTCTTGAGGCTACAGTACTTATTATAAAAATTTGAAGTTTTTTAGTATTGATGAAGAAAAAAGCTGGTGTTCATGTTGTAGAAATAACTCATGAAATGCAGTTATCATTTATATATCCTCATGATCTAGATTTCTAGATGAAAGAGCAATTGGAAACTAGTATTGTTTTGGTACCGGCATGGTACGGTATGGTATGGGATATATCGTGCCATTTTAGTACCATTCTAATACTGTTTTGGGGTGGTACAGGATGGTATGAAGGCAATACGGGGTAGTACGGGGTCCGTACTATTTCGAAACGGTGAACCATCTTAGTTCCCCATCAGTATGATTCAGTACACTCCGAACCAGGTGGTTCAGGATGCTTAGGTGTATCTTGCATAATGTGACAAAAAATTATTGTTTGTGGACCCTGGCTGAGGTAGATGATTTGTTTATGATACAAGTACAACATAGTACTTCCTTCCAGCAAGAGTGGAAATTCCTACTTTCAAACTTTTCGAAGTTTGAAGCCTGAAATTTGGTATGCTCCCTGGATTCCTCTCAGAACACCGATGTACGTTTCTAAGGATCCTCTTTTCATATTGATATAGAGTTATGTCTTGAAATAAGGAAATTAGTTTCCTTAGGACACATTGTTATGAAGATAATTAGACCTATAAACAGTCTGGGACTGGATCAAATGACAGTTAACCCAAGTCTGGTCCATTGAAAGCTTGAATCAATCCGATCTAGCAACCCAACATGTCACTGAAACATTGATCTGAACCTGGATCTGCTAAGGTCCGGATACCCAACAGCCACCTTGATCTGATTTCTTGTTTAAGCTTTGGCTTAAGATTAAGTTTAGGTTAAGAGGTGGTGGCATGGTTTCAAATCCAGATAGGACATCCTTTGAGGTGCCAAGATGGGTTACCATTTTAAGTGTTGGGATAAAACTGTCCCACTGTTATCCCAACATTCCAATCAGCACATTTTGGAGCATTCTTCATCCCAAATGGTAAGACATAGCAAGACGGTAGCACATCTCATTTCATGAAAAAGCCGGGATTGTCCCATCCCATGTAATTTAAGATCTTGGGTGGAGGTACGGAGGAGTCATGGATGGCAGTAGTGATGTATGGTGTTAAGGACTTATTAAGGATTGAGGATGGAGGGGGACAGGGTGTTGGTGGACTGGGTTTATTGGTTTTGTGGGAAGGGGTGATGATGGTATAATGAGTGGGCCAAGGGCAGTAAAGGGAAGTTCTTTGGTGGGGATGAGGTAGTGGAAGAAGCATCAAATGGAGGTAAGGGCAGGGGGAGAGGGGTGGCAGGGGATGTGGTAGGGTCAGCGTGGGTGCAAGTTTTGGGGTAACAGCAACAATGGCATAATGGAATGGACAAAAGAGGAGTAGAGAGAGAGAGAGAGAGAGAGGGGGGAGGTTGTTTTGGTGGGCTCTAAGTGGAGGTGACCAGTGGTGATTAGTTTGAGTCAAGGAGGTAAAACCAAAAGAGACGGATAAGGAGATGGTGTGGGTCATTTGAAAGGGAAGAGGAAAGGATGTAGAGGCATGGGGGTTCTTTTAATAATATTTATGTGTAATGTGATATTGAAATATTTCATATTATTAAGTAACTAATGTTAGATTGGATCATTTCTAGGTGAGGCCAATCCCAACCTGCGTGCAATGCAATTCATTTGTCAATCACTAGGTCGCCATTACTGTACTGTTCAAGTCAAGAATGATGTAATCAAAACAGGTCCAAGCCATGATCTAATCAATAGATAGCCCAAATCTATTCCAAATCTGTATAAAAAAAAAATCCTAACATTGTAATTTTAAGTTTTTATATGGTTTTGTAGGGAAAAAGTTCACACACAATACAAAATGCTCAAAATGTATCTAATTTATTTTTTTGACTTGCTTCATGTGATTTTATTGTTCCAACTTTTGATATAATTTTATTTTTTTATGAATTTCATCTAAAATTACTGAAGCTACTGAATTAGAAGTGCAGAACCTATTTGGCCCGATCAAAACTGGCCTTTTGAAACTCTATTAATATGAGCAAGCTGGCATGAATTTGTTTTCTAAGAAAAAAATGCTTTAGCAAAAACAATCCACATATTAGATGTTAATGGCTTTTTGAACAAGCAAAAGAGTTGTTGTAGTCGCTCAAGATTACACAAACCCTAAGTGTTTTGACTACTAAAATCCTAAAACTAGAAGTTGGTCACTAGTGAGGTACTAATCAGCAAAATGTGAAATAGGACTTATTAGTCCTAATACAATGATTTGTATCTATGATTGACCATTTTGATCTAGTCAGAAGAGACCAAAACTCTATGAGAAAAGGATCCCCCCCTCTCCCTCTCTCTCTCTCTCTCTTTGTGAAGCCTAGCCCCTCGGGCTAGCCTAATTGGAATCTTCACTTGACTGGCCCAAATTGATTTGTTAAAAAAAAAAAGGTTATACTGGGCTTGGACCTGGTCCAGCTTAGAATGGAGGCCTAGAAATAAGGCCCGAAACTAGGACCCAGTCAAACAAGAACTGGGGTCTCATCCTTGACCAAGGTGGTGGAGATTCCTAATCAAAGTCGGGGTCTCACCGATGCTGTGGAGACTCCTAATCGAAGTCGGGGTCTCACCGATGCTTTGTCGAAAAGGGACTTAAAAGTCCTAACTGAAAGCAAGGGAAAGGAGCCGAAACTCCTCTATTAATTACACTCCATGCCTACAATTGTCGATGATTAATTGGAAGCCACGAGAAGGGATTTCTGGATCTTGCTATTATTGAAGAAGATTGCCGGAGAGGGTAAGTTTCTTTCCCTCCTTTTCTCATTTTCTTCCTTTCTTCTTTGCCTTAACAAGTCATCAATCAGCTGTGGATGGCCGTTTGTGATTGAGGGAACGGTGAGGCCCTGTTTCCTCTGTTTTGCTATCAAATTGTAACCGGGTTATGATCAGCCATGCCAAATTAGCTAAACCTAGCTATAATGGGAAGGGCTTGTCGTAGAGGTTGCTAGCTAGACTTTATTGAGCTGACAATGGTTGGCCTGAGATCATAACCATTCTCGTCTCAGTTCTACTCCTTCCTTTGTTCTTAAGTTCTTGGGATGGTGAGTCACCATTCGCAAGGTTCCTATGCCATAGATTCTAGTTGTGTCTTATAGGATAGCGGGTTGATGATTGGAAGCATAGGAGAGGAGAGAACCTCCCCTACCTCCCCTGTTCTTAAAGAATAGGATGAGGAATCCTAATTCTGGTTCTCTCTTTCATCTTGCATTCTCTCTCATCTTCATTCTCTCTCCATGAGAGTGAAGGCCCCGTTAGGGTTCCACTTTAAACCCAGTGACCAATCTAAGGATGACTCTTAAGAAGGGTCTAGACATGTTAGTCCTCACCTTAGCCTAGCCAGATATTATTGAACCCCATTAGTGTTAGTTTTCTTATCAAGCGTAAGTTCTCTTAGATTACCGTTCTTTGTTTCTATGTAGGAATTTCTTAAGATAGTAGCCTTACTTTGGGTTAGAGATACTCGAGGTAGCGAATGAAACTAGAAAATAATTATAAGCTAATTCAATGTAATTTGGGTAATAGGTTTTGAAGAGATACAAAGAGCTAATTCAGTTTGCTAGTGCTCACGATTGAGAGGCAAGCGATGATCTACCTTTTCTAGATACTTTATATATGTATGTGTATATATATATATATCAATTTTCAATGATATATTAACATCATAATTGATTCATGGATTTTACAAATGTATCTTTCAAATTACAAATGCATATGTTATTTTAGAAATCAAGCATATATGTTTGGAATTTGGTCTCAAACATCTTTTCTAGTCATGGATTGATACGATACGGATTATGGTTGGCTATGTTTTATTATGGGTTTTGAAAACCATCTAGCTATGTTTGAGGCCCTTTCAGTGGAGATTGTACACCGATCGGATGCCCTTTCGGTGAGGATTGTCCATTGATTGATTCTAAGATTTCAAACCAAGTTTGGCTAGTCGAAATGATTTATGATCGATTTGATTTATCGTTTATAAATAAATGAAATATTTAAAAAATTATGAATCTCATCTTTCTTTCATATTGGATATGATAGCATTATTCATGTGTATGACATGTTTATTATTTATTTACTATGTGAGTTATCTAGTTAGGGTAATCATTGCTTAATAGGCTATTGAGCTCATTATTCTTTTATTTCTTCCTTTCTAGATCCAAAGTAGTAAATCCATTGGAATACTGATGGAGAGTGTTAGTTGAGCAAAAGAAAATTGTGTTATGATCTAGGATCGGATTGAATGGACCATAACTGTGATTAATGATGTATTCCAAGTTATGAAAATTTATTTTGGAAGTAACGAATAATTAAATATCAAATTACATTTTATTTTCGCTGCTCAGTTATTAGATGATATCATAATGAATGCCTTATATGTGAGATTGCATCTTATAGGTATGCGGCAGTTGGTGCATCCCTGACTCGAGATCTTGGGTCAAGGGCATGACTCTCTCTCTCTCTCTCTCTCTCTCTCTCTCTCTCCATAAACAAATTTTGGTTCATGACTACCTCATTGCATGTGCATTTCACTATCTTATCTTCTGTAGGTTCAGAATAGGTCACTTTAATCCATCAACTGATCACCATTCTGTGTTCATGGTTCTCATTCCATGCTTCTGAGACATTGTTGACAATCTTCATGTTCATCATTTCCATGTTTCTTAGTGCTTGAATTCGTTCGCTTTAGGTTTCCTCCTAAGTTGTGCTTTAGTCTAGGTTTTTCAATTTATAAGTGGTGTCTACAAGCTTCTTTCATTCTTTGCACACACTAGTCACGGATCCTATGTTTAGGGGGTTTGTTGTGGTTCTTCACTCTTAATCATGTAACATAACATCAAACTTTCTTTGTGATGTCTCTGTATACATAACACATAACGTTAGACTTCCCTTCCAAATACTGTTGTTTTAGTAAATGCATCCATTGATATTCAGTCTCCAATATATGATTAAGAAACAGAGAGAAGTACATAAACTAAAAGGAAGGACATTTTTTACAAATCATCTCCAAAATTCATGTTGGGTGGAATCATAGCCATCCATCAAACTTCCCTTCCTATTGAGTAAACTATCTGCGCAACACACATGCTCAGCACTAGTAAAAATAATGTCAACTTCCTAGAACACCAGTTTCTTCTCTAACATGATTTTGAACATGGTATCATGTATCAAATTATATTTTAAATCAAAATATTTGAGAAATTTTAGTGAAGTGTTATCACACTTGACAGTTTTGCTTAATAAAATTTATAGCACCGATGTTATTACAGCAAAAGATACATGTTGAACATTTATTTTGTAACAATAAAGTGTTTACTTGGATGCTGTAATATTATGGAAATGGCAGATTTCTTCTATTACTTTCTGCCCAAAATGTATAGGAAAGTTCCCTGTGGTTTATTTAAATGCTTAAGTCTATGGGATGTCAATCCAAATTACATTGTACTAAAGTGTGTTTGGTGTGTATATTTATATGTTTGTGCATAAATATGTAGGTAGAAATGTGTATGTATATGTGTAAGTTGTTCGTTATTATGTATTGGTTCGTTTAGTTGTAGTAGAGAGTGACCTGTTTATTAAGTCATAACTGTTGTTTTTTTATAAGGCTAGTAGATTATCACAATCATATAAGACTTGAGTGTGGGGCATGCCTAATTGTACATAATACAAATTTAATCATTAAATATCTGTTTTAGATTAATGTTTTATCATTCGCTAATGAGGTTTCCATTAAATACAGGAAAGATCAGAAGGCAAACATCAACGGGGCCACTCTTATAAATCGAAATGAGATGTTATCAGAAAGTGATGTAAGTTCCTCCAATCATTGATAATTTTTTTTCCACATTCATGAGTGTATTCCATGGCAGTCTCTATATGAACTTGTTTTAAAATAATTGTAGATTTTGCATTATACATTTCTTGTATTTAAAGAGAGCATTTTGCTATTCATATCAATGGGGAACATGACATTGCCATAACGATCCATAACTATCCCGAGTTTGCTTCGGAATTATCTAGAAATTGTGAGGAGGTAAGTTGCAAATCATGTCTCTGAGGTCATGAAGAGGGATGTTATTTAAGCACTGAAGTTATGACTAGTTGCATACCTTCTCTCTAGGTCAAGTTCATCACCCTTCATGTTAATCAATTCGAGTTGAAGATGTACATTGAAACCACTGTATCAAACGCCAGTGTCCTAATGCTGCATATGTTGTCAATGAAGTGACCTTACAAGCTAGTTATTACCAAATAAAAAATAAAAAATGCATCTTTGCAATCATGGACAAGTTCTTGTAAGTCTAGTTGAGCTGCAATTAGTAATAGTGATCATATGTGAGGTCATAATGGAGTCAGTGAATTAAAGGAGTAATTTGTCGAATAATCTGGATTCCTAAAGATAGCAATCAACCTAGTATGAAGCAGGTGTTTGAAGAAGTCAACAAACTTCCATAGGGCCTAAGTGGGTTCACTACATTGCCTTTCCTTTGTATCATCAACACAATGGGTTGAGCCCACCATCAACACCATGGATCATGATAGATTGGGTGCAAAGTGATTCCATGTGGGACAACAACTTAAAATTAGAGTTGTTTGTCTAATATAAACCTGAATCTTGAATACGGTTGAGTTCTTGAAACCAAAACCAATACTTAATTCAATCGACCTAGACTCAAGTTGAGTAGTGGTCTACAGGGGGTTGGAGTGTCTTGGCGTTGAGGACTTTTCAAACTAAATCATAGCGAGCAAGTGGTCTTGGTCATAGGAGGGAGCATTGAAGTGGATTGGAGGAAAGGGTAGTGGGCTAGTGCTTTTGTTGTTAAAAAGGAAATAGGGGAAAGAGGAGATATTTTTGTGGTGGTTGGCCATTAAGTAGAGAACTAGGGTAAGGCAATTGGCTAGCGAGATAGAGAGGTGAAGAGAGTGCAAGGGGATATCAAGGAATATAGTGATTGATATCTCGGATGGCACTTTTCAAGTGTTGGTTCAATTAGACAAGGAATGAGGAGGCATCAAGGCTGCATGGTGGCTGGCCATCAAGAAATAATTGGAACAAGGGTAGCTGGTTCATAAAATCAGGAATTAGGGTTTCTTAGGAGAGGGAAGGGGAATGAGAGGGTGAGAGGCAAGATTTGAGGGTTGGGATTGGGAAGATAGCAAATGAAGAAAGGGCAATGTTTTCTGGATTTTAAGAAAAGGGCTTGTCAATAGCAATAAGTTTTTGGTTGCCCAAATCCAAACCAAACTTTTAGAAAATCTTTGGAATCGATCATTTGGATCCAATTTATTTGAATTTACTGGCCCATAACTAGACTTAGATTTTGAATCAAACAAGTTTTTATTTGGATCTAGATTTAAATAGCCGAACTATGTGGAGACCTAGCTTTTTTGAGTGGGCTCGAACCAATCAGTCTAGTTGAACAAAATTTTGCTACCTTACTCAACGATGCAATCATACCACCTAACCGGCCTCAAATGCTTAAGTTGGTAAAGAATTTATAATATCGCCATCTCTTTAAATTGTTGGTACCTTACTTATAGTATTTAAATCAAGGTTCACAAAACTAGTATCGAAAGTCATATCAGTATAGATCGGTATGGTATGATACACACTCCGTATCAAGACACTACCAATTCTTTTTTCACTCGTAACTACTCAATACCGAATGGTATAGGTCGACACCGAGCAGTACCAGTTAATTCAAACTAATTCGGTTTAGACCAAATCGAAACTCCACGTTGTACTGGTACCTTGTATGGTATGATTAATATGATCAATCTTGGTTTGGACTATGATGTTGGCTTTAATCTTTAAATGGCCCTATAAATATGAGGAAAATATTTAACAAATAGCTTTGGTTATATTAATATTTATTATATCAAAAAAGGAGACTAAATCAAGAGTAACGAGGACTTAAAGTCCCAACGCATATTAGTGTGTAACTGGACACTAGTTAGACTATACTATACCAAAAAGGTATCTATATCAACATTCTTCCCGGTATTGTAAATATTGCTCTTATCATGGTCAAATTTTGACGCAATGTCCCATGGGATGTTGGGATGGGATCGTCCCACCCAAGACCCACGGAACCACCAATCGGTGCCAAACAAATGTCCTTTTTCAATTTTTTTTATTTTTTATTGGTTTTCATGGCTTTTTTCTAGTGTTTTCCACTTTTTCTACTGAAACAGAACGGAAAACCAAAACTATGCCGATTTTCAATCAGTTCAGCTCGGTTCGGCTCGGTTTAAACTAAACCGACTAATTTTCTATCATTGTCCCAACATTCCGATCAGCGTGTCCTACAAAATTTTCGTTCTAAGTGTCAAGATGAGATGAAAAGGTGATGCATCTCACTCCATAAAAAAATTGAGACAGCCCCATCCTGTAGGATTTAAAACTTTGGTTCTTATTACTCTTTTATTTTGCATAAACTATTTATGAAGAATATAAAAGAATTATTTTATGGCACGAAATATTGGGCAATTAGAAAAATACACGTACATAAAATAAATGTGGTGGAAATGAGAATATTAAGATGGATGTGTGGTAATACAAGAAAAGATATAATAAGAAATGAAACCATTCATAAAAAGATAGATGTAGCTCCAATCGAGGATAAATTAAGGGAAGGACGACTTATATAGTTTAGACATATGCAACGTAGATCTAAAGATGTACCTATGCGGAAGAGTGACTTGATACATGTAAAGAAAAAATAGATAGAGATAGACCAAAAATCACATAAAAGGAAGTGATAAAGAAATATTTAGAATTTTTGCATCTTACAAAAAATATTATTCAGAATAGAGCTGAATAGAGAAAAAGGATTCATGTAGCCGACCCCAACTAGTTTGGGATTCAAGCTTTGTTATTGTATAAAAAAACTGTTCTATTACAAAGGCATTGAAGTGACTTAGACCATTATTATAATCTTGATCTTAGCCTTAGTAGCGTGAATCTTCTACCTAGGGTGATGAATTAACTTCGGAAACTTCCTAGAATAACCTGTACCCACTTCTTAAGTGTTTCCTTAATTCCAATCTCATTAAAATACCCACCTCCCATACTAGTTCTTGATTATGGCAACTGATATCTTTGCCATTCTTATATTACCATAACCCAAACCATAACTAAGCATCAACTTGGTCAATTTCACACTTGTAGATTATCGAACTGACTAGACTCCAACTCTGACTGAGTGAACAAATCAACCAGACCACTCATCATAAATTTAAGCGATCAAAAATATCTGAAATTTACCATCTTAAAATTATTACCTTAGGCATGCAACGTCTGATTTAAATGTCCATATAGCATGTATGCATTTCTGCAACAATGTACTTAAATAATCAATGAATAATATGTAAATATTTATGCTATTTAATTAATTTTTATTTATAAAAAGACATAGATATTGGTTACAATTTAAAGTGCACTTTCAAGCAGTAAAGAGAGATTAATATTTTTCCCTTTCCCCCTTAATCTCTATAAGATATCATAAGTTTGGGTTACTTTTTCTAGAAGCAGGATGTTTCTTCTGGAGCAGCCTGTGAAAAAATGCAGAAACCAGCACAAGATTTACAATCTCCACCAAATGTGAACCCTTCTCACGACCAAAAGCAAGAGTCAGCTAGTCAGGATAACACCATATCTTCAGGGACCAGCAGCTGTTCATCTGAGGAGAGAACAATTCTTGGGACTCTTGCCCCATCAAAAAAGTTTGCTTCTAAGGATGAGGTAGGCGTACTTATCAAAGAGGCTTTCTCTAGTGTTTTGCAGGCAATATAAGTTGTATTATGCTTTTCTTCCATAAACAGAGTGCAGTTTCCATGGATGTGAAGGCACAAACACAGGATTCACCTTCTTTGCCAAGCACACAACCTCTACTGAACCAGCAGGTAAATGTGACAACTCAGAGCAGCAAAAAGTCTCCAGATCCCAGCAGTATTTGTAGCACTGAGGATCAGGCCTCTCTCTCTCTCTCTCTCTCTCTCTCTCTCTCTCTCTCTCTCTCTCTCGACACACCCCACCCCCCCCCCCTGCGGGCGCCAATTCCTCTCTCTATAGTTTGGCCATAGCATTGGCTCTTCAGTTCATCTTTGCTTGCTCAAGTGGAGGTGCTCTCTATCTACGGTAGCAAAATTCTGACTTTTTTTTTTTTTAAACAGAATTTCATGCTTGCAGCAGACAGTGAAAATGTGAAAAGACTGAGACGAGATAGAGTGTCTACCTCAGATAGGCAGCCTTCCCAGAAGGGACAGACAAATGCATCAAATATGAGCTCTATGCTTGCAGCAGATGTTGAAAATGTGAGAAGTTCAGGACGAGATTCAGCATCTACATCTGATAGGCAGCCTTCCCAGAAGCAACAGACGAATACATCAAATATGAGCTCTTCGACATCTTTAGGGTCCACTAACATCCCATCCACTGAAGGGCCAACTGCAGTTGGATGGCGTATTACTTCAAAAAAGTCCTTTACAGGGGGTGATAATGTGAAGGGAACACAGGATTCACCATCTTTACCTAATAGGCAGCCCTCCCAGAAGCGTCAGCCAGATATTGCAAGTGTGAACAGTTCAAGATCTCTGGGGTCTAATAATGTTTCATCTTCTGAGGAGTCAGCAGCAGTTGGCCGCACTGCATCATCAAAGAAGCCATCTTCCAGGCCTGAGGTAAGCATCTATATTCTACAAAACTTGGACGACTATTTTTGGAGATCTTTCAGCTTGAAGAAACTGCTCTCATACGTCAAGGGACTTGATCTTAACTTTTAAAAAATGCTTCAAATTAAGATATTCCAGCATCTGAGAAAAGTTTCATTGGAGACTATCAGTTTAATTTAATTATTCTTCTTCTAATCTAGGAAACCACATCTTCATCATCTGCACTGGCAAAGCTGACAAACCGACTCAACTTTTTGAAGGAACGGCGGGCCCAACTTGTAAATGAACTACAAAACATGGACATAAATCGCACTGCAGGTCCAGAAGGCCCTCCTCCAAGAACCAATTCCAGATGACCTAGAACATCCTCAAAGATGATTAGCTTTACTGAATTCCTGTCCATGGAGCTGAAAACAATGTTACAGCAATCTTGTTATGCTGGTATTTTGGCACAGAGAGTTGTTTCATAATATCTGGCATCTGGAGATATCAATGCTCTAATACAATGACTGGCCTTGTTGAAAGCTCAAAGATGGTTAGTGTTATGTCATTTGTGTAAATTTGAACTCCTGATGTACTTCTCTGCTTCCAGAAAAGTCACCAATAGAGGTTAGGGAAATGTTTGAAGTATCAGCTTGTGGAGACAATATCTGAGTTTTGAGATGACTTCAGTTGATGAACTTGTGGGCACCTTGTATCATATACGTAGGCAATGCCATGAATGTTCCAAAATCTGCCATTTATAGTTTGGATAAGATGTTGTCTTCCGAACACATGCTTCATGGTTTTATCTTGTCAGTTATGTCTGATGAATGACTTCAGATGTAATATGCACTCCTGCTCTTTTTAATAATATGACTGATGTTAATTGATTGGCAGAAGTATTGTAGATTCTGCTGATTTAAAAATTGTAAGAAGGGAAAACCTAATGTCTCTGATCCATGTCTGATGAATGACTTCAGATGAAATATGCACTCCTGTTCTTTTTAATAATATGACCGATGTTAATTGGTCGGGAGAAGTATTGTAGATTCTGCTGATTTAAAAATTGTAAGTAGGGAAAGCCTGATGTGTCTGATCCGTGCTATAAACAATATAAAATTAATTTAATATAAGTACAGATTACAATCAGAATTTTCTTGGTTGTGAGCATACATTTGTCATCTATATTTGAACAAAAGCTAATGTTTTATATGAACTAATATCTTAGCATGAATCCATGTATCCACAAGTATATTTTTACTCAAAATTTTGATGAAGGAACTTATATGGTAATGATGTGCGGTTAGGTTGCACTTCTCCTATTTGTTTGACTTTCTAGATTAGGCTTGACGAGCCATTTTGTTATAACCATATAAGGGCATGGGTCAATGTTAATTTATTTCAAAGCGGTTATTGCTTCAATGGATCTTATGTTTATAGCTCATGAACTTTGCTCCTCTGAAGAGAGGATATGATTGACTTTGCTCCTCTGAACCAATAGCAGAGCATTCAAATCAAAGATCTCTATCATTGATCAAGAGGAGAGGTATTTCTCCTTAGAATTCCGAAATCAATGAGTATCCAAATCAAAAACGTACATCATTGGTAATGATTGATACCATTAAAAATACGTAAAAGTAATAGCTGCTTATTTTGATAGTCTCTAACGTATCATCACATGGTTGTGCAAATAAATGGTTATTATTGTGTTAGTGTGCAAATAAATATGAGAATCTATCTTATTAGTTATGATTTATATATATTAAAATATTTATAGATTAAAAATCAAAAGATTTAATGGTTTAGGTCTATCACAAAATATGACCTCAAATTATTTTATTTGTCCATTTTTGTGTTTATATGATGTATTGGAGATGTTTAGAAATGCAATTTTTGAGAAAGAAATGAATTTTTGTTAAGAAATAGGGGATTTACTTCTCTTTGGCTTCAAATCAATGATAAGGTATCTAAATCAAAGATTCATATCGTTGACCATCATCTATATGACTGAAAATACCTAAAAATCAAAAATCAAATGATTATTGTTCTTGATCTATGGCATATAAATTTAAAAGTGAATGGGTTTTTATTATGCTGGTGTACTAAAATATAAGGTAAAGTATTTAAATTAAGATTCTTTCTTATGGATTATGATCTATATATTTATACATAAATATAGAGAAAAAAAGAGAGTGAGAGAGAGATTGAAAATCAATATATTTTAATATTTAAATAATAACAAAATATTATTTTATATCATTTTAACCATTCATTTATGGCCACATGATACATACATTGAAGATTACCAAAATACATAATTTTTAATTTCTAAACATTCGTCATAATCAATAATATAGATCTTCGATTAGGGTGCCCCATTATTGATTTTAAACTAGAGATACCTTCTCCTCTAAATATGAGCAAATTTTGTGTTTATATTCATAAGAGGATAACTAACTTGATTTTCTTAGAGATGGCAATTTCAACTCATAATACGAAGACTTGCCTTGTCCTGTCCGATTTGAAGTGAAGATTTTTCACCTTTTATGAGGATAAAAACAAAGACCATTTTTGTTCCCACTAGCGGGGACAAGAATAAGTATATCATGATTCCACTCCGGTCTACCCCATTCCCATCCCATTGTCCATACAATACTCTTATATTTTTATACCTACGAAATTACCCATATAATTTTTACTAAAAATTCATCTATGTTATTAAAAGAGGGATGAGGCAGAGTCGGAATGAAGCAAGGATGAAGATTTATCTTTCTTCCATGGAGTGAAAATGGGGACGAAAAAAATCTCCTTTTATAGAGATGGAGTGAGGATGGGGATTGGGATCCTCTATCCTCCTCCATCTCATTGCCATCCCTAGAGTTTCTCACCTTCATAACCAATAATAGACAGAAATATAAGATTCAAACAATGAAACACAATTTACACTATAAACATATTAAAAAATCGAAACTCATATGTTCCCTAGCCTAATTATCAAGTACATATCATAATGAAGGATTTTTAATAGATTGATATTATATTTTATTATTGTTTAATCATTGAAATCTGATGAATTTGAATATACCAATGCTTATGATGTACAGATGACAATATATAACTATTCAGTTTTATAAACACATAAATTTTGCTGTCTAGATTTATTTATTTTTAATATAGCATATATTATGTTTAATGGTTTGGATCTTGCATCTGGATGTCCTGCCATCGGTTCAAGGACAAAATGGCCATCACAACTGTTTTCTCAAGAATATATTAGCATTACTTTTTCTATATATATATATATATATATAATTTGATAAATGCGTACACCTTTATAAATAAAAATTAGATTGGTAAAATACATTGGTTGCATTGGCTTCTCTGTACCTGCACAGCGATTGGCTTGCGATGTATGGGGGATTTTGAGATGAATTATCACCATGACGATGAGGTGATGGGATAAATATCTTCTCTATCTCTCTCTCTCTCTCTCTCTCTTCTATTTTGAAAATTTCAAACTAATTTATGAAGTAGAAAAGGACAGGAGAGCAGAAACAATGTGAACGAGAACTGGCAGTCAGCAAATGATGAAAACTTTGTCCTATTCTTGAGGTTCCTTCTTGTGAAAAGGGTTCTTGGTGACAACATTTTCAACTTTGGAAATAGGATCTCTGGAGTAGTTCACGGATTAGAGGCAGCGATTAAAGAGATCAGAAGATTAACGGTCACAGCACGACATTTGTCACTCTCACTTGCTCTCTAGGCTTACTTTAATATCTGTTGACCTGTTCAGATGCAGAGCATACTAATTGATTAGAGCTCCTTAATTTGTTCGATGTTGCATCACTGAATGGTATTCTCATGTGATGTGCATTATCTTTAGTCCCAGCTTTTTTTCTTGCTAATATCTTCTTAATGTTGCTTAATGTGAACCATTCAATAATGGATTCATAAAGACCTCTCAACGTAAGGATATGACATCTAACCAACTCATTGTTGCATCTTGTGAGAGACATTTAAACTCAACTAATTTTGTATAAATATCAAGATCAGACATTGGACGCCAACCAATGGAGGAGGAAAGCCTTTCTCCATTTTATTAAAGAATAATTCAGTCTTTCTACAGTCAACTATATGAAATCTTTTAAATAAGCAGGTCGGTACCATGCATCATTCATCGCTTGGGTTTGCGCATTTGGAGGGATGGATACCATCAGACTTCTGTTCACTGCTCTTCTGTTGCTTCCTTTCTTCCCATTGTTCTCCTTGAGTGCCCAACTCCATGCTTCAGCTGATACCCTCTCTAGAGGCCAATCTCTCTCTGGAAACCAGACCTTAGTGTCCAAGGGTGGCAACTTCGAATTTGGTTTCTTCACCCCAGGTCACTCCCATAAGTATTACATAGGCATCTGGTACAAGAAGGTCTCCAAGCAAACTGTAGTTTGGGTAGCAAACAGGGAGAAGCCTGTCTTGAATCCTTCAGCTTCAAAGCTAAAACTATCTGAAGATGGAAATCTAGTCCTCACACACTCCGAAAACCAAATCTGGTCTTCCAATTCAACCTTCACTCCTTCAAACTCCATGATTGCAGTGCTCCTTGACAGTGGCAATCTCATGTTAAAAGATGGCTCTCATATTTTCTGGCAAAGCTTTGATCACCCAACAAACGCATGGCTCCCGGGAGCAAAGTTGGGGTATGATAAGTTCAACAAAGAAGACCGGTTCCTCACTTCATGGAGGAACTCAGAAGATCCTTCACCTGGCCCTTTCTCCATCGAGATCAGCCGGAATGGCACCAGTCAATTTTACTTCCTGGTTAACAGGACTCAACAGTACTGGACCACTGGGGTTTGGGATGGCCAGATATTTAGTGCGATCCCAGAAATGAGATCAAACTACTTCTTCAACTTCAACTACGTTGCCAACATGAACGTAAACTACTTCAGCTATTACGTTCGTGACACTTCTTCCATCTCAAACTTCATGCTGGATTTCACCGGAGAAATGATCCGGCAGGAATGGGACAATGGTGCACAGAAGTGGACATTGTATTGCTCTCTTCCAAGGGATCCATGCGATGTCTACGCTCGCTGTGGGTCCTTCAGTAGCTGCAGCAACTACA
The DNA here is from genome assembly GCA_017589505.3 of Metroxylon sagu. Classification (NCBI taxonomy): domain Eukaryota; kingdom Viridiplantae; phylum Streptophyta; class Magnoliopsida; order Arecales; family Arecaceae; genus Metroxylon; species Metroxylon sagu. The sequence goes on along the minus strand of JACVBY030000520.1, from coordinate 37,225 downwards.
GCTCTTCCCCCTGCCAGTGTTTGCAGGGCTTTGAACCGCTGTCCATGAAAGAATGGAGTTTAGGTGATCACACCAGAGGTTGTGCCAGAAAAACTTCTCTGCAGTGTGATGCAAGAGATGGATTCATGGAGATATCCAACGTGCAGCCGCCCACTAATCCTGAATCTTTAACAGTCAACAGCACAGAGGAGTGTGAATCCACTTGCTTGAACAATTGTTCATGCGTTGCTTACTCTTATGAGGCCAAGTGTTTGATGTGGAACAAGGGTTTTCTCAACCTTAAAAAATTGTCTAGTAGTTCAAGCAATGAAGGAAAATTTGGAGCTCTTTATCTTCGCCTTGCTGCTTCCGAGCTGGTGAGGCCTCGATCTCAGAAGATGAGGATGTGGACTGTGGCCGTCATTACTTCTGTGGTATGTCTTGTTCTTACCATCGGCTTTGCTTTGGTGTTGGTTTGGCTATTCCGTAGGAAGCCTGCTTTTGGAATTCCTGAGGCAGCTCAAGGTTTCCTGGTTTCATTTGATTACAAAGTTATAAAGAGGGCCACCAAGGACTTCTCTGAGAAGCTCGGGCAAGGAGGCTTTGGGGCTGTATTCAAGGGAATTTTGCCAGACTCAACTGCCATAGCTGTCAAGAAACTTGAAGGTCTTAAGCAAGGGGAGAAGCAGTTCAGGATGGAAGTAAGCACTATTGGGATGATTCACCATGTTAATCTAGTCCGTCTTCAAGGCTTCTGCTCTGAAGGTGATAAGAGGCTACTGGTTTATGATTACATTCCCAATGGTTCATTAGATTCATACCTGTTCAAAAGTAGCTCTGTAATCCTAGACTGGAAACAGAGGCACCAAATTGCACTGGGGATTGCCAGAGGCTTAGTTTATCTCCATGAGAAGTGTAGAGAATGCATCATGCACTGCGACATCAAGCCCGAAAATATTCTTCTAGACATGGATATGTTGCCAAAGATTGCAGATTTCGGCATGGCGAAGCTCCTCGGCCGTGACTTTAGCCGAGTGCTGACAAGCATGAGAGGGACTTTTGGCTATCTAGCTCCAGAATGGCTCACAGGCACTGCTATCACTCCCAAGGCCGATGTTTATAGCTATGGGTTGATGCTCCTTGAGATAATCTCAGGCAGACGAAACACAAACAGATTGCAAGATGGAAAATCTATGTACTTCCCTCTCTGGGCTGCAATCAAAGTCAAAGAAGGTGAAGTTCTCTGCTTACTGGATGAGAAGTTGGATGGTAATGCTAATGTGGAAGAGCTTGATCGAGCTTGCAAAATTGCCTGCTGGTGTATTCAGGATCAAGAGAGCAGTAGACCAACCATGGGACACGTGGTTCAGCAATTGGAGGGAGTTCTAGACTTGGGAATCCCTCCGATCCCTGATTTGCTTCAGAGGCTTGTCATGGATAACCACAGCAACAGCACCTCGTCAGAGCACTAAGTAGTTCGATGCTGCTCAACTCTTAAGCATGTATTGTGATTGGGTAGATCACGTGTAATAAGCTAAGGATGATCATGTTGTATTAGTCGAATATTTGGCCAGTTATATATGATGTTATATGGAAATAATAGAATGTCTTGCCTTCTTGAACTCCTTCAAAACAATACCTTAGGTTAGTTCTCATTTACAGTAAATAACTTTGGTTTATCTTTTTCTGCAGCCGTTCTCTCTGATCTTTTCTGGCCAATTTTCATGCTTGGGATTTATTTCAACTGGGGTCGGAAAAGAGCAGCGCTTTTCTAGCTTTCTTTTTTTTTTTTTTTTTTTTTCTCATTTTGATGGTCCTCCATAGGAGGTGGAAGAGCTTATAATTAGTAGAAAACGCTTCGCATCCAGAACGCGGCGTCAGGACGCGTTCTCCGGTAACCGTCTGGAAAACGGAGGCGGTATGTTCTCCTCTCGCGCTGCTCACCGTCGGCGACCATAGGAGCGGCAAGTGGCGTGACACCGTAATTTGGGTGGAAGCCGGTAGCGATGGAGGTCGCATCCGAGGACCAACCAACCGTCAGTCGTTCGAGAATTTGCCGACCGCGTGAATCACGGACAAATCAAACCACCGGTACGGGAGCTGGGCGTCTTCTGCGGATGGCCACCGTCGGCGATTTTGAACCTCTCTTGCCGAGGCTTTACGAGAACAGGAGTGGAAAGATGACCAAAGTTTGGGGATCCTGCTGCAGATCTCGACGCTGGTGTCTCTAATTGATTTGGTTTATGAGAGTGGTTTGGCAGCAAACCAGACTCATTAATTTTGTTTTTTTTTTATTTGCAGCGGGTTCAATTGGAGGACTCGCTAACTTATCAACTACAGAAACCAGTATTAGGTTTGTATTTTGTTCGTTCTTCTGTTATCGTTTGTTTGTTCTTTTGTTATCGTCTCTTCCTAAAAACTGTACCTGGTAATTCGACTCTCTTTTCATGACACTAAACGGCGTCGTAATTTTTCTGGTTTTCATGTTCCTAAATCAAAAGAAAATTAAAATATTCAATAACCACTTAGAAATTAAGTAATTACAAAAAAAAAAAATCGTAGAAGAAAATTTGAATCTATATATGACCTAACCCCAGGATGAACCGGATTTATTTGAAGCATTGGAAAAGCGTATAGTTGATATGCCTTCCATCCTTGGTTTTTTTTTTTTTTCTCTCTCTCTCTCTCGCTAGTAATTGGATAGACAAAATGTATTCTACAAAAATGTGTCCTATTATATGATGATCCTGGCGATTAGATAGACAAAAGGTATCTTATGAGGACGTGTGCTAATATATGAGTAATTTTTGAAGCTCATTTTCAGTCGGGCCCAAATTAGGTTGAGATGGAACACCTACCTTCAATGGAGTCAATTTTTTTTAAAGAATAATAGACGCCTAATCTTATCATTTAAGATGCAAAATTTCACTATAACATAATAAATTTTGAAATGTATTTGACACACAAAACAATTAAGTCCTTCAAAAGAAAATTCAATGCTCTGTTTTGAAGGATTAGGACTCAAAAAAATTCATCCTCCAAGAAATATCTATGAGAAATTTTCTTTGCCTTAAGAAATGAAAGGGAATACATGATCAAGAGGCCACGGGTCACAAAGTAGGGAGAGAAAGGGAAAGAAGACAACTGAAGCCTTTTCTATGAGAAGACATTATAACATTAGTAGCTGGCAAGCAGAATTAACCAATGAATCCAAGATGTCAACGTGAAGTTCCGCTCAATACCTTGAGTTTACCCAATCACCACCGAATGGTCCAACCTTGAGCGGTATGAAGAATTCTCTGAAGCGTCCAAAGAAGGGCTGAAGCCAGCATCCTCATCATCTATACTGTCATCCATGACAAGTGTCTGAAGTAACGCAGGGATGGGAGGCATGCTGACATTCAAAAGACCTTCCAATTGTTGAACTACCTGTCCCATTGTTGGCCTACTGCTCTCTTGATCCTGAATACACCAACAAGCAATTCTACAAGCTCGGCCAAGCTCTTCTACATTGGCATTGCCCTCCAACTTCTCATCTAATAAGCAGAGAACATCACCTTCATGGAGTTTGATTGCAGCCCAGAGAGGGAAGTAAACAAATTTCCCATCTTCCGATCTGTCTCTGTTTCGTCTGCCGGAGATTATTTCAAGAAGCATCAATCCATAGCTATAGACATCAGCTTTCGGAGTCACAGCAGAACCACCTAGCCATTCCGGAGCAAGATAGCCAACGGTTCCTCTCATAGTCGTCAACACACGGCTAAACTCATGGCCCATAAGCTTTGCCATGCCAAAATCCGCCACCTTTGCGCACATATCCGCGTCTAAAAGTATATTTTCTGGCTTGATGTCACAGTGCACGATGCATTCTCTGCATTTCTCATGGAGATAGGCCAATCCTCTTGCAACTCCTAGTGCAATTTGGAACCTCTGATCCCAGTCCAAGGTTTCACAACTGTCATCAAACAAATATGAATGCAATGAACCTTTGGGAACGTAATCATAAACCAGTAGCCTTATATCACCTTCAGAGCAGAAGCCACGAAGACGGACTAGATTGACGTGGTGAATCATCCCAATCGTGCTCACTTCCATCCTGAATTGCTTCTCCCCCTGCCGAAGACCTTCGAGCTTCTTAACAGCTATGACGGTTGAGTCCGGCAGAATTCCTTTAAACACAGTCCCGAAGCCTCCTTGGCCGAGCTTCTCCGAGAAGTCCTTGGTGGCCCTCCTTATAACTTTGTAATCGAACATAACCAGAAAGCCCTGCACTGCCTCTGAAGCTCCAACCATTGGACTCCTACACAATCTCCGAACCAGCAGCAACACAATGCTGGTGATAAGAGTGAAACCTGCCACTGAACTAAAGATGGCCACAGTATATTTCTTCCGCTTCTCATAATCAGGCCTCACAAGCTCCGAAGCAGCAAGACGAATATAAAGAACTCCAGATCCTCCTTCACTACCCGGACTATCAGACAACCTTTTGAGGTTTAGAATTTCACCATTCCATATCAAACACCGATTGTCATAAGAATAGGCAACGCAAGAACAATTGTTCAAGCAGGTGACTTCACACTCTTCTGCACTGTCCGCAGCTAATGGCTCAGGACTGGCTGGCAACTGCACTTGAGATAGCTTCTTGAATCCATCTTTCCTTCCACACTGCAATGGGGCCCTTCTGACACACCCGCCGGTGTAATCACCCAGACTCCATTTTTCAATCGACAGCGGCTCGAAGCCTTGTAAGCACTCACAGGAGGGAGAGCTGTAGTTGCTGCAGCTTCCGAAGGGCCCGCAGAGTGTGTGGACATCGCATGGATCGGTTGGAAAAAGGCAATGCAATACCCATTCCTTTGTAACATTGTTCCATATCCGCCGTTTCATTTGGCCTGTGAAATCTAACATGTAGTTCGATATAACACAACCAGAACGAACAGAATAGGTGATGTAGCTTTCGTTCACATCACCTACATAGCTGAAGTTGTAGAACTTGTCTACTTCTGGTGCTGAGCTTAAAAGCTGCGCGTCCTTAGTCCCGGAAGGCCAGTATTGTTGGCCCTTCATCAATAAGAAGAAATGGGTGGTTCCATTTGGGTTGACCTCAGCAGAAAATAGACCAGGTGAAGGATCTTCTGAGTTCCTCCATGAAGTGAGGAGACGGTTTTCTCTGCTGAATTTATCAAACCCCAACTTCGCACCAGGAAGCCATGGCCAGCAGGATCAGCTGCTAAGAAACATGAGTATTCGAGTCAGCTTCTTATGATAAGGTCATATCGTCAAGGAGCACTGCAATCGTGGAGTCTGAAGCACCGAACATTGAATTGGATGACCAGATGATGGTTTTTGAGTGTATGACTAGGATTAGATTGCCATCTTTAGAGAGCTTTAACTCTGAAGATGAAGTGTTAAAGATAGGTCTCTCCCTATTTGCTACCCAAACTATAGTTTGGGTCGAGACTTTTTTGTACCAAATGCCTATATAATACTTGCGAGAGTCACCTGGGGAGAAGAAACCGAGTTCAAAATTGCCACCTTGGGAAACCATGGTCTGGTTTCCTGAGAGAGATTGGCCTCGTCTGAGGGTATCAGCTGCAATATGGAGTCGAGCACCATAGGAGAGGGAAAGAAAGAAGCAAAACAACAGAAGAGCAGCGAACAAAGCCCAATTTTTGGTGGCCATCTTTGGAGAAAAATAACATGTCGTAGGTATTTATGGGCAAGTAGACAAAGTCATCGCGCCCACCAGCAAAAGCGCGTGCCTTCGCATACCAGAGACTCGAAGAAGTATACCAAAGACTTGAAGAAGTCTAAAGTTGACACGAGTTTTCGGAGCGAGAGCGCTCACCGTCATCAACACCCGGCTATATTCATGACCGATGAGCTTTACCATTTTCTAAAAAACTTGGTCAACCGTTTGAACGTCAACCGTTTGAACAATCCGATCAAACCATATGATAAATTATACTCAAAAACTCATAACAACAAACCTCATGTCTCATTACATCCTACTCTTTGATTATGTTACCAATTGTTTTGTTACCACTTGTTTTTTTTAATCTTTAGGTAAGAACAAAGACTCTTGACCAATGACTTCCCTGGCGCAAATCCTGGAAGCTAACTTTGAAAGACTATTCTTTTTGAGATTTTAAACATCCCCTCTTGTTACCCAAAATATTAAAAATTAATTATCACATTCCTAATTCTTTATTATTAATAAATATAATGAAAAGCGAAAAAATATATAAATAAAAAATTTAAAAATGAAATGCAAAAATAGAATTAAAATATCGTAAAAGATTATTAAAAAAAGGAAAAAAAAGTATGAAGCAAACGTTAAAAAAACACTTTGTAAAATTTAGCCAATGATGTAAAATATAGAAAATGGCAAAAATACTAAACCATAAAGAAATAGAGTAAAGATAAAAAGGATGAAAAGAAAAAAACCAAAAATAGAAATCTTATATAGCAAAGTTTAAAAACAATAAATCAAATCCCAAAAATAAAATCCAAGCATACAAACAAAAGTCAAAAAAAAATTACAAAATAGGATGATAAAATGAAAATAAATACAAAACAAAAGAAGACAAAACAACAATTTAGAAAAACGTAATAAATAAAAAAAAAAAAAAAATTAAAACCAAAGTTAAATAGGAAATTAAAAAAATGAAGTAATCGATAAGATGTAAAAATTAAAGCCTGACATTATATATAGGGAGAATTACAAACTAAAAATATAAAATTAGATACAAAAATATGATTAAAAAAGGGCTTAAAAAATAAAACTTGTAAGAGCAAAAAAGAAAGAAAGAAAAGAATTCATAACAGAAAAATTAAAAATGAATTAACTAGCGAATAATGCAGGTAAAAAGTCTTGTATATGTTAAAAATAAAATAAAGTGAAAGGCAAATTTAGGTATGACCATTTATGACCTAATTCATCAACTTGACATGCAACCAACCCGCTTTAAATAGGTTCAAGTTTGCGGTACCAAATTCAACGTCATGAAAAGCTTTAACCGCCTTTATAGAAAAGACCTTTTTTAACCAATTTAATCCACTTCTTTATCCTTTTAATAATTAAATCATATCATGATCTAATCCATTTTAATTTTAAGATCATTTAGCATATTAAGACCTGTTGAACCTATTTATTATCGGGGAAACCATGGTCTGGTTTCCTGAGATAATTTCTTATGAAAATCTGAGGTAAAGATATGCTCTTTATACGCTAAGCACCATAAAGGGAAAGACGATCCTTATCTAATCAACAGAAGAGCACAAAAATACTAAACCCTAAAAACTTTGACTGGCTCATTTCATTTATCTTGCTCATAAAATAACATCACAATTTATTTAACTCGGATAAAATATATTTTCCATACTTTTCATCATATGATTCTAAGCGATAGCCTCATCATAATGTCTTATAAAGATTATATTCATAAATTCATTCTACCATGAAAGTCATTTCTCATAGCCAATCCAAGTCAAATATACATTATAGTTCTGAATTATACACATCCATCCATATTCGTTTCAAATACATATACAATGAGCTAAAAATATAAATTTATGTCAACCAATTCATCAACATTTGAACGTCACATCAAAATCATGCATCTGAGTCAACTGCTATCTACGATCGACATCCAAAAATTTCATGAGCAAGGATGAAACTTAAGTCACCAATGACTAGATAACCATCCGACAATGAAGAAAAGTCTGAGAACCGCATTATAAAACTCATAATCATACTAACACGACATATGCAACAGAAGTAAATCTTTATAAATTAGATAAGATAACTTATAAATTAGCCTTATGCTTTCAATAATATAATTTAAAATGAAGAAATATCATAATTACAAAATTCTTATGATGATTGATCCTGATGACGGACGCTACCACTAAGGTACATTCACAGCTCACTGCCCGCCCGCTGGCGTACGTACTCTCAGCTGGGTAAGTGTACCGAGCGCTCAAGATGACTCTCGCTCGCCACACACATGCCGCATCCCTCACATGTGCGTGTTCATCATCCCCTGTGCATGAGCTGTTCTCTTTTCCCCGGCTTCCCACGTGCTCCCTTCCACGGGCCAATATCTCTCCGAGTCCCCTCGGGCCATATAAGTAACCTATCTCTTTACCGGAAAGCTATGATTCTTTGCCCCACTGGCCTGCTATAATAACCGCCCCATCGGGCTAATCTAGCTTGTACTCTCCCCGCCTTTCGGATCATAGTACGATTCCGAATCGCAAGAAGCGTGCTCGCTATAAATAGTGTATGCACGCTCATGCTCATGGCACAAATTTGGCACAGTCTACAAACGATCAGCCCCATAGATGCCCCAATGCTCTTTATGCTATATGCTATAAAAATACTCCAATATAAGTTTATAATCCAATATACAATCAGCTATACTTTCTTTGAAACATTGCTACTGATGCATGCTCATGCATCACTTTGAAACATAATTCTGAAAGATAAATTTCATGCTTTACTGAAACATATGTTTTTATCCAAACAATACTTTTCATGAAACTCTATACTTTGCTTTGAAACATGCTATGACTCATGTTTCCTTTTCTTTTTCTTAAATTCATGCTTTACTTAAAACATGCTTTAAAAATATAATACCATTATAACTGGATCCTCATTTCCCATATTTGACTATTTGAGATAATATATTTAGCATGATATATTCTAATTTATAGTAAAATATCACTATATTATTATAAAACAGTTCACAAAGTTAGATGAGAAACCCACTCACCTTATCTGTTAGCACATTGCTATGGCTGCTATTTTTCCTGTTCTGACTTTCTGGAACCAATCTCTTGGCCTAAGTCATTATGCATGCATTATTATGGTCACATACATTAAGGGTTTCATGAAACTATGCATGCATGCTCTATGCCTTAACATCTCAGCATAATATTCTTCAATCCCTAGCGTACTCAAAGATTCATAATATACACATGCTATCACTTCATTTGGCTCTAAATCATGAGATTTTAACATCATTCTCTAGCTTAGAAAAATTTGGACTTACCTTAACAAAGACGACTAAACCACAAAGCCTTCCTCCTTTCCTTCTCTTCCTCTTTTTCTCTTCTTCTTTTCTTTTTCTTTCTTCTTTCCCACAACTGAACTCTCTCCTCTTTCTTTCCCTTCTTTTTTTCCCTCTTTTCTTTCTCTTTTCATACGATGGCTTATTGGCTAAGGAAAGAAAGTGAATTTTTAATACCCTTGAAATTCTTATTTTACCCCTCTCTACTCTTAAGTCACGCTTTTTAAAGTCAACATCGCTTCTTCTCTATTAAATTTTTTTCCCTTCAATTCTTTTTCCCATCTTGCCCTTAATCAAACTCTCAAATAACCTTTGATCAAATTTCACTTATGCCCCTGACCAAATTTTCTTTCTCAGATGAATAACAGGAGTTATCCATCTATTAGTCGGCATTAATGCTAGCTAATGAAAATGATATGAGTCTCAGACCAATTCCACAGAAGATTTTTATCCACTAAAATTTATAGTTAAGCATGGGTGAAAGCGATGGATGACCTCCTGGAAAGTCCTTAATGTACTCATTAGTTGGCTAAAATGCCGACTAATGAGAGTGAAATTAGTCGACTACTTTCACAAAATCCACCCAATTTCACAAGTTAGCTAACTTTAAAGTCAGCTAACTTCATAAATCTTCCTTCCAAAAGCCATTTTTTCACAAGTTAGCTGAGTCCTAACTTCATAAATCTTCCTTTCAAAAATTATTTTCACAAGTTAGCTGACTACAGAGTCAGCTAACTTCATAAATCCTTTCCAAAAGCCATTTTAATACATTCCAACCTTCAAAATTTTCATTCCAAACTCTTACAAGATCAAAAATAACTAGTAGATATTGAAATCATTACAAAAACTTCAATTACAAACCCAAACAATTGACTTTATTAAACTTTTGAAAGGATCATAAAAGAAAACTTAAAGAAACATCCAAAATTTCAGCTTTCACATTTTTTTTAAGATTTTACTCAAATCATTCACACTAAAAGGCTAAACTAATAATAAAAACATATTTAAAATAAAATTACAATACTTCCAAGTTTAGGATATTACATTTATCATGTTTCAACCAGTTTGTTAAATAAATGACGTAAATTTTTGGTATATTTAATGTTAAATAAATGATGTGAATTTTTGACATATTTAATGAATGAGTCTTAAATTCAAATAGATTTTTGATCAAACCTACATCCAACTCAACCATGTCAGACCAACCTGATCCAATTACCACCGCTTGATGAACTTAAAGCAAATCATCGAAAACACAAAATACACCCTATTAAACAAAATTATAAAAAAAAATCGTGAGAAGAGACGAATAAATTTCCTACAATAAAATAGAATTAAACATAGAATAAGAAACTAAAAATAATTTCAATAAAATATAATAAAAATACTTAAATTAAAAACTTTTCAATATTTTTTAAATAAAGGTAGAGAACGAGGTTGATGAGATAGGATGAGAAGATCTATAATGATAAAAGGATAGTGAAGAAGTTTGCCCATTAGATTCAAAGATAAAAGGAGAATTAGTAAGAAAAACAAACTTTACTTGCCAATGCCTATGTTATCTTATGCAAACCTGGAGTATCCTCAATGGTGATTGTCAACAAACAGAAAGGCATCCCAATTACCAGTTTGGATGGTAGACAACCTGTGTGATACAGGGTGGACAATTCAACACTTCTGTTTAATGAGATGGAATTCTTTCCATATGCACCAAAGATGAGGATAGGAGTGTGATGCTTCCAAAAGAACCAGTCACATTATGGTATGTATTCCCTTTTCTTTTTTTGAACAATGAATCTTGAATGGATTGTTCTAAATTTGTTGAACTTTGTACCAGGATGGTTTTATTGCCAAAAAGCAAAGACTGACATTAGCTCATTGTTGCATTGAGATCAAAGCATTGATACCATATAAATCGCCCTGGTTGGGACCAGACATTGATGAGTTATTGGAGGTAAGATGGACCATGACCATCCTGTCTATGTTAAGTGTATTTCCTTAAGAGCATTAATAGGCCCCGAAATTAAGAAACTAATAGATGGACAAAGCCATGACAGAACATTCTACAAAGCTGTCAAAAAGAGAAATTGACAAGCCCAATAACATCCATATTAAAGAATAGCTAAATATTCTCAAATACAAAAAAAAATGATATCTGCTGACATTAAGTTACGTTTAAGTTTAATAATATGAAGCCACAGTGAATGATGATTAACTGAAAATTTCTCGAGCATGAATCCTGCGTTCACCAAGATTTAGCATGCTCGAAATATTTGGAGGACTATGCCATGATGTGGAGCTCATTACCCCCAACCGTTTCTTCGAAAATAATAATAATAATCATCTCTTTATTATTTTATTAGAGGTTTTCAGCATTCATGCATACTATCAGTGTCCCAAAGAAAAGGAATCCAGCTTTTTTCACCGAATGTCATCTTAATGCCCATTTGCTGTACCAATTCAAAACAAAAACTCGAAATGCATCTCATTAGAATTCTAATTCACTTTATTTTTTTTACATTGTACAGCGAACGATTTAAAAAATCTTAAAATTTAAGAATTATAAGACTTTTTATCTCATTTCATCGATGAAACACTATCCATAAAAGTAATTAGATAGGATAGCTTATACCCTGTCAACAGATAACGAGAGAATGAAATCAGGATAAATACCAATTCCTATTATGGGTAGAAAGATACAGATTGAAACAAATAGTTCTCGTTGTCCAGAATCCAAAAAATTAGAGTGTGGAACATTAAAACTTAGAATCAAAATTCGCAAGTAAAATAAATTCTTTGTTCATATCTCATACTAAAAGATGAACCCAATTTTTAATAGCAAAATTCAGCACATAATACAAATTGAGAACAAAATGAATCCATCAATGAATTTTGAAATTAACAATGAAACAGAAATGGTAAATCCTCCAATTTAATCCACCAAAGCATAAGGGTCTTTAGTTAAAAACGTTTTTCAAGAACTCAAGGTCTCCCTTTCAAATTTTTTATATGACCTTTAAACAATTATAATCTCTTCAGTGGTTTTTTTTTTTGGGAAACTTAGTGAGTAAATTACGAATAAAACAAAAATGTTAATGAAATAATTAGTACTCATCATAGAATTTAACAAGGTCCAATGGTGTAAGAGGTTAATTAAGCGAACTTCATTGGTCTAAAACATTCAGCAAAAAACGAAGGCTTCGAGGTTTATTACCGTGCAATCCAATCTCGAATGACCAAAGACTGAAGTAAAAACAATTTCACTCCAAATAAGTTACGATTGGGCATCTAGTAGAAGATCTAGTGAACAAGACCATATTATTTCCAATGACATATAGCTTTAATTATGATGTACTATCATTCAAGGTTTTAAATTTCATAGGATGAGATCATCCTAGTTTTCTTATGGAACAAGACAAACTATCATCCTGCCTTGTCTCGATACTTAGGATGAGGAATGTCCTAAGACACTGATTGGAATGCAGGACAATGATAGGACAATGTCATCCCACCTGATATCCCTTAGGATGTCTTATCAGGATTTAAAACCATGCTATCATTACTATGCTCTTTAATTAGTAGGTTCATCTATTGTTATTGTTTTACTTGAGCTTAGCCTTGAAACTAGTATTTTGTTAAAAGATTTTGACTATTATATGCTTTATGACGACAGGTTTTCAAAAGTGGGCCACTATTCATATCATCTAAAGGTATGCTTTTTTCCTATTTGCTTGAAGAAAAATGTTCATTTTTCCCTTGACCTCGTGGTATGACTAACATGTCTAGTCAGTTTTCTCTTTCCATTTCTTGTTTGTTATTTTTGTCATATTTTTATTATGTGAGCAAACCAGCCAACATATTTTTAGCAATCTTTGTCAGAATTAGCTCCATTGAGAGACTTCGCTATTGAAGTAATAACTAATAGGTAGTGCACAACTTGTGAAATCTAGAGTATCATTAGTAACAACAAAGGTTAAAGAGCTCAACACCCATCATCAATAATGGACGAAGATGGACATCCATGAACGAGGAGAATAGGAACAGCATGGTGATTGCTTTGACTATGAGCAGCCAGGAAATTCACTTGGGTTAACTGAGCAAAAACTGCAGCAGCAAGTTCTATTAAACGTTCTATTAAATTTTCTGATGCCGTAACTTGCTATCTTAATACAAAATTAAATATTATGAATTGACCTGAAAATTTTGCAATTTTTAGTTTTTACTTTATCATAATTTGTTTAACCATTGATTAGAAAGGCATACTTCATGTTTATCTAGGGTGACACCTCAAGATAAGGCTATTTAAAATGCTTTAAGGTTTGTGTGATAGCATATGAACCATGGCATATTCGTCCCATGAAGCCTATTTCAGGTGTGTGCTTTGGTCTGTTTTTGTTGTTTTTATAAATGCTTGCAATTTTTTACAGGATGATGAAGTCCATACATAGCATTGTATTCAGGCATGAACTTTCTTAATAATTTAGTTATTTTCTATTGAAAAGAACCCCTGAAACTACAACATGCCTCATTGTGAACTTGGCCTTTTGCATTGGCCTATTTGTACATTGTTTATAACTCAAAATAGCCTTTGTCACATCCCAAGCCATTAACCAGGCTGAACACATGACATGGCCACAAAATTCCCAGGTGAAACTCTAGAAATGATGCAAGGCCTGAATTTTTTTTAAAAAAAGTTATTTATTTAACCTGAGCAACAATCTTATTTAGAATTTTAAACATTGTTTAATATGGTAGTATTTCAAATTATATTTAATTTATTACAAGTACTGATACAATTAAATTTAAATGTTCTTTAAATATAACTTTGTTATAGCTAAAGTTAAAGTTAATCATTTTCATGAGTCTAGTATCAGGGATGTAATATATATGCCTTATTTCAGGTTCCTCACTCTAGTCGCATCCACATTTGACTCTAAGCACTTCTTGGCTTAGAAAATATATAAATAAAAATGTAATGACTAATAGCTCGTTACGAATTCCCCACTCATACACCCACATGCAACATGATCCTTCATTATAAATAGACATAATATGATATCATGAATACCCATAATAATACATAGTAAAACCAGCATATCCAAATCTAGGTAAATTAATTATATTTTATTAACAATAACAAAACTCATAATAGATAACTTCAGCAGAACATGTTTTTTTTGCAACATAATCGATATCATGTCCCAATATCATAGTCATATCAAAAAATCAAAAAATTAGACATATTTAATTAACAATTAATAATCATCTCATCATAATCAACAATAGGCAACATTAACACAAGTGAACCATGATCATTGTCCAAAATCCATATATATATATATATATATATAGAGAGAGAGAGAGAGAGAGAGAGAGAGTTGGACTTAGTTACATTCGAATGTAACCAAGCTCAGATCCGGTTGCCTTTCCTACTTTTGGATCTACACAAATTATGGATCCCAAGGTGAAAAATGTGGGATGGCTTCGGGATCCATGTGAATCCAAGGATGGAAAGAATAACCGGATTTAAGATTTAGCTATATTCGAATGTAGCCAAGTCCAACTATATATATATATATATATATATATATATATATATGTATGTATGTATATTTGGAAAGACAAGTCTATAAAAGTATCTTTAGTAATATATTTAATTTCATAGCTTTTTACCCAGTAGGCATTGGATTAGTCAACCACACGTTAACCCATGGTGAGCAACTGAAATTTTGCTACATTTCAACCTATGGTAACAAACAAGTTTGCTCGTAAGGCTAACTAGAACTAGCCATGCTTAAGCTTGTGATGGTACACAAATCTGCCCATGGGAACAACCAAAACTAGCCATGCTTCAACCCGTGGTGGCAAACAATGGCTATGAGGTCAACTAGAACTTATCATGCTTAAGCTCGAGGTGGCAAGCAAGTCTGCCCATAGAGACAACTAGCTCATATGATTAGTCTAATGTCTACCTTTATCCATACCATTACAAATTTAAGTTATTTATGAATTTAAATTTTATGTTATGAATGCATTAGCAGATGATCCAACATTCTATAACACAACAATCCACATCCGAAATCATATAATACTAAAAATATGTTCAAACATATATATAAATTTACAGTATGTATAAATAACATTTTTCTACTATTATGGCTTCTATACATGATTACATAAATTAATAGAAAGCACACATCACAAGCATATGATTATGTCAATATTTAAGAACGCAAATGCATGAGGATTCTTACCTATATTCGTAGCAACCTAGGCTCACTTCTCCTGAGCTTCGGTGGTTGTTTACAAGGAAGATGTTGATGAGTGGCGGCACTGGCAAGGGCCTGAGCAGGGACTAGAGTTGTGCTCCAGTGGCCAGATTTGAGAAAGAAGATGAGTAGGGATGAGTGAACTACAATGGGCTAGGTTGGGGAGAATGGACTGACTTTAAAGATCAGGCTAGTTTTCATCTCTATCTTTAATTTTTTTTATAGAAAATTTAAAAAATATGTTCATTTGTTGAAAATAAGAAATCATTTTCTAATTTTAAAAATTAGAAAAAGGCAGATCATGGAAGATGGTTGGTGATGAAGGTATAGTGGTGGCGGTGCAGGTATGGTGGGCAACGGGGGTGGTTGATAGAAAGGGTGGTGGCGCTAGTGAAGAATGGTGCAAGAATGATGATGGTGATGGTGGAGGATGGTGTGTGTGGTGGAGGTATGGTGAATATGGTGGGTGTATTGGTCAAGGATAATGGAAGTATGATGGTGGGTGATGGATAGGGGTGGTGGTGGTGGTGGTCTTAGCACTCGTGGTGGATAGTAGAGGTATAGTGATGCTGGTGGTGGTGTTGGTGGAGGGTGGTGGGTGGTGTGGTCATAGTCATGGCGGCGGCGATGGTGGTGGTTGGTAAGCGATGGTTGGTGGGGAGGTGGTGGTGGAAAACATGAGAAAAATGCTGCTTCATTTTGAAAGAAAGATAATAGAAAATAATCTGAAGATATTTTCAGGACTCTGTACACTTAGAAAATTGAAAAACTGTGTTTTTCAATTTCTATTTAGAAAAGTATTAGATTTGAATATAAAATTATGTTTTCTATTCTCCATGAAAATAAAAACAGAAAACATCACCAGTTTTCCACAACTAAACAAACCCTTGGTTTTTAGTTTCTACTAAGGATGGTCAAACTGTACCAAATCAGGCAGTTCAGGACGATCTATACCGAACCATCCTGGAACCAGTATGGTTTAGTGGTTTGGTTCAGTACAAGGGTTGAACCGTCCCGTACTAACCTTGAACCATATCAAACAACCCCATACTATACTGAGCTGCCCAGTACCATAATGAAACGACACTAGTTCTCAATACGATGAACGTTGGTTTCTACTTATACTTTTTTATTAGTCTATGCCAACCATAGCATGGTGTTTATATCTTTTCCATGCCTTATACTGACAATTAATTTGAATTATTCATCTACTTGAGCTTAGGAAATTGTTTGTAACAACTAGTTTGTAGTCTTAATTGTGATATTATTAATTGCTCAAAATTTTTTGTAATTTTTTATGTAATTGATACGGTTGAAATTTGTATCACATTTGATGAAATTGCAGGAATCGGTTGGACATCATGGAAAAAACGTTGGTTTGTTCTTACACGTACGTCATTGGTCTTCTTTAGAAGTGACCCAGTAAGTATCATGCTACCTTCTTTTTCACTGCTTAACCATTAATGTATATTTATCAAGTGTCATTTATGTTTTGTTATAGCTTCTACCATTGAGTGTTTGTGTTCATGTTTTGTGCTCTTGCATGATTGAAGAAAGGAAGAATAACTTTAATAATTTTGGGTTCGTAGAGCCACAATCTAAGACAAAAGGAAGAATCCAGTTTGTAGTCATTTATCATAAGTAACTTTAGACCTTACTTTTTTGCTCTTCACAGTATAAAGGGTCACTACTATTGTGAAATGGTGTGATTTTCCACTTTTTTCAGTACTCTTTCAGTAATGTCTTTGTGCATGTCCCACTTCTATTTTGGGTGCTACCTTGTTAGTCAGTTTAATTTGTCTTCAGCTTTCCTGTGCATTTTTGATACATGCAGCAGCCCCTCTATTTTTTCCAAGTGTTTATCTGCTCGTCTGATGGGTTGTTGTGCTTCACACCCACTCAAGTTGTTGGATGCCCATCATGTGACAATTTAAGTAACTGATGATATGACAGGTCTATTTTCATAAACTAGTGTGTTATCATCATAAGGGTATCGGAATGGTCTGGGTTGGGGATTGTTGTAGAGTTTATAGATCTAAGGCACTCAAAACTTCTCTGCATGTTTGATGGCTGATGTAGCACTTTTATATGATGGCCCTCTTTTGCACTTTGCTCCCTCATCTTTACATCTCTGATGGCCTTTTATCCTTTCAAACTTGCCCATCCATGTGCATTTCTTCTCCTCTATATCTTCTGTCTTAGAGTATCTGTCCCGAAATTCCTTGTGTTCAACCCTTGGATCTTTTATCGCTCATAGCCAGCCCTACCTTGTTTCCTTTTTTCATTAATTGTACTTATACTAGAAAAGGCTTGTCTTATAAAAGGAGCCTATTAGGTCTGGAATGGGGACATTTCTGCTTGAGATACTTTGAGAAAAGAGGTTGGCCACTCTGTCTTTACTCTCTGTCCTCTCTTTGCTGTTCTCTGTTTCTGCTTGTTTTGAATATGAAGGTTGTGTCATCCTGAAGACTGTTTTCTTCATGTGCTGTGGAAAACTGTGTAAACACATTTCCAAGCAGTGAATTACTTCAATTGTGTGACATTTCTTTTTGCCCCATTTCTTTCTCCATGTATCACTATTACCTTTTATTACACTTCATTTTCCTGTATCCCTTTAATATTCAGTTTTTCTATCACATTCTTGGGTCCTATCAGTCCTTGGAGTCTTATTGGTCCTCTTGAACCCTTTCAGATTGAAATAGATCATTTATTATGAATCCACCAAGCTTGGGTTCCTCTTTTTTTTCAAAGATTTTAAATACCGTGGAATGAAGCCATCTCGATACTCAGGATGGTGGATGTCCTATCCGATGCTTGTCCATTTCTCAACTTGTCCTATGCTGGCACTGGGGATGGTGCCCCATCCCACTAAAATGAAAAAGAATGGATATTCATTTCCAGCTGTCTGTATAATGAACACTCATTAGCCTACTTGCAGAGTTGCAACCCACTAAAATTATTTCTTCTTTTATTATTTTTTTATACGCATTCTTTTAAATTGTGGAGGTTCGT
This sequence comes from Metroxylon sagu, assembly GCA_017589505.3. NCBI lineage: Eukaryota > Viridiplantae > Streptophyta > Magnoliopsida > Arecales > Arecaceae > Metroxylon > Metroxylon sagu. Next base: position 18,891 of record JACVBY030000520.1, on the reverse strand, counting down.
AGGGTTATTCTTGACAGTAATTTTCCCGCAGAATTTTAGCTTTATTCACACCTTTTCTAGCTAGGAAATCTGCTAGACTCATTGTTCCACCAAGTAGATGATTGAAAGAGGCACCCCCTCTATTTTGCTCAAGTTACTTGCTTTGTCAAGGCAAAAATCAAAGTAATTGACAAGTGGTACAAAATGAACTTGCATAATAATCACTCGATACATTAGTTGTTTTTTCGAGATATGCGTGACACTGACTAGTTGCTGCACATGCTCTTAATTAATCTGCTTGCTTAGAGGTAAGTGGAGTAACTTATCATATATGATACATGAATGTAGCATGTATGGATTGCCTGCCTGTTGAAAGCAGAAAAATAACCTAAGTGAGAATGGCAAAGTAAGCGCAGTATATATTGGTATCTTGAGTTTCTTTTTTAAGGGAAATATTGGTATCTTGAGTTACTACATACATAACTACTTTTTCAGTTAGATTCAAAAGGATGATAGATGACCTCTGTGAGTGTCTGTGCACATTGGGTACATTCTCATCTTGATTTATTCTCATCATGCTTATCATCTTATCAATGTTAAGTCATTTAGCTTACAATTGTAATTATCCTTAATTATGCCTAAGTAGAACTTGACCTTTTTAAGGCCAGTTTTTAATATGAAATTGATTGAATTTTTGCTTTGGCCTGGTTGAAACTGGGTTTAAGCCTAAAATTCTAAACCTTATATTTTTAACTAATAGAGTCAAGAATTCACAAACACCCATCTTCAAATTAGAGAAGCACAACTGCATTTGACTCATTCAACCCCACCATTTTGCAGCACTTTTTTCGTGAGAAACTGCAACTGTAGTAGATAACTACCCACTTTGTGTGCTAAATCATGAGTTTTGGGCCAACCATGAAGGTATCAACAGTTCTTGGGATATCTTATGACCTTGTAAAAACATCATTTTGTGCAACACTATAATGACAAAATTCATGACTGTAGTTGATGACTTTATACAAATTATTCTTTCTTTCTGGTGGCCTTTAGTGCTTGCCAAGTATCTGTTGTGGTTAACAATGGTGTGCTGTTGTGGTTAACAATGGTGTGCCCCATCATTACTTCTCAGAATTCTCTCCCTCAGAAAGGAAGTGAAGCAAATCTTACCCTTGGTGGTATTGACCTAAACAATTCTGGAAGGTGGGAATTTCTTCATAAACCAATGTAGCCAGCTGAATTGTTAATTTATCTCCAATCTTCATGGGTAATAAACTTAATGTAATGTAAACTGCACAGTGTTGTTGTGAAAGCAGATAAAAAGCTCCTGACAGTGCTCTTTCCTGATGGCCGTGATGGCCGAACTTTTACACTAAAGGCAGGTTTCCATGCTGTTCTTCTTCTTCTGGAATTTTTGCCCAGATATTGCAATATAAAGCTATTATTTTATGTCAACACTCTCTTTTGATCAAACAGGCAGAAACTTCAGAGGATTTATATGAATGGAAATCTGCTTTGGAGAATGCTTTGGCTCTAGCACCTGGTGCATGTGCAATAGGGCAGAATGGAATCTTCTGCAATGATGTTGCTGAATCAAATGAAGCTTCAGGGGAACCATGTTTGCTTTTTTTTTCCCCTTTTGATTAACCTTTTTTGCCCAAATACGCAAAACTTCATGTCATGTTGCTTATCATTATGTTAAGCAAATGAGCTATAGTATGATGTGCCACGCAAATCTGCATTCACTGCCCTACATTTCATTATCTGAATAACTTGGATGGTACCAGTTTGTTGTATGAAGCACTGCCTAGCAAAATATGGCTGGCATCCAATATTCTTATGTGTTTGGCTTTAAAAGCAAGTTGCAGATGAATGAGACTTACCAAAGATTCAGTGTATGCATGATCATGTTATTTAATGAGCAAATTAGAAAAAGGGGGATGTTATGAGTATTGATGATTAAATGACTATCTATTAATTGGACTGTTCAACTGATGAGATGATCACTCACAGGAGCTAGAGTATAATCAGCAGGATAAAGAACATAGGGTATTTTCTGTGTCTCCTCAACCATAGCAAGTGTTACTCTACTAAGTTTCTTTTGTACTGGGGAAGTTATGAGGCAAACATTTTACTAGAAAACCTTAGAAACCCTGAAGAATGTGATAAATCTTGTTCGTATTCATATTAAATCAGTTTACAATGATAAAATGACCAGAAGTGACATTTGAGAAAAAATTGTTAAGCTGTCAAGACAATAAAACAGCCTAAGAAAAGCTTAACTCTTTGATTTCTTATAAATTAAACCCTAAACATGTAGTTGAAGATTTTTTATCTACAATGATTGCTTAGTTATGCGGCTCAGCCTTGTGAACAGCAAATGCTTTTAGTTGTTTATATCCTTCTTCACATAAGCATATCAATGGGCTTAGTGGACCATTAAATATCAGAGGCTGGACTCTGAAGGTTTGTTATTCAATGTTGGTGAGAGCTTTTATACCATATTAAAAAGAAAATGTGAATGGTAGAGAAACTAGCCTAACATTATGTATACTGGCATGATGTAGCATATTAAACATCTTTAGGTGCACTAAAACTTCTAGATTTGAAAACTACATATATAGTCTGAACTTTTATGATAAAAATATTAAAGAAGTCCATTACCAAGTTACTTTTCTCACTTCTCACTAGAATAGTCATATTCAACGATCAGGTACTTGATCATACCAGATCATACATGTCTGTGCCAGACATGCTGTACTGGACCAGCAGGGAACCAATACCTGAAGCACTTCTTGTATTAAGTGTCAGTAATCAGTACTAAGAGATGTATGGTATTGACACTTGGTATGACCTATTCTAGTTGGGTGCTGGTACAGGTACCAAAACCAGTACTTAAAACCTTAGCTATAATGACCATAATCAGCAGACCAACCCAAATTATGTGGGGTTCATTTTACCTATCTTTTGTGCACCATAGTTTAAGGGTTACATCTTCATTCGTCACCAGCTTTTTAAAAACTCATTTTGCTGTTTTAACCTTAATTTCAAATTCTGGCTTGCATCCTTAGTCAACTCTTGACCTTGTTTAGTATTGGAATGAGATTGGTTCTGTTTCAACAGTTGTAGTTACATGTTTTATGTTTGTACTTTATGATTTTCTTTCTTTTTTTAAAAAAAAAATATGTTTCCAATACTTTACATTGTTCTCAAGAATTGTATCACAAAACTTTGGAGAATGCTCAGTCACATGGTTTGGCCTTTTTCCCTTTGATGGAATCTCTTGAAATCACTGCATCATATACCATTCTTCAAGATCCTTATTAAGGAGTTTTGCACCTCATCATATCAGAAACTAGAAAATGTTGTGGCTATTTCCAAACCCAAAGACAGTGCTTTAACCTTTTATCTCTTATGAAGAGATGGGAATGTATCTAAAATCCACTGTGCTGTTGCCAGATGGATAGAAACACAACCAGGGTCTGACTTGGTACTTGAGAACACCCAGTAGTTGTCATCCATGGATGGCACGATCACTTTAGCAGGGTGGAGGAGATTCTGACTTTAGTTTAGAGAAAAGTGTTTGGTGTAATTTGAAGGGAGAGTAAGGCTCCAAAGATAAATGAGCTGAAAGACAATGAGTTGATTAAAAAAGCAAATGTATTTATGGTCTCTTGATTCATTGAACCAAAATTATATGTGATTGTTCCAGTATTCTGTCATAGAATTTGGAATAGTGTCACTTGCCTTTATTTCTTTCTTTCCTTTCGTAGCTTGAGATGGCAACTTTCAAATTTACATGTTTCTTCAAATTTATATATTGAACAAAGAGACTGGTTTTACTATGGACTGCTATCACTCAATCCTTGTGATGGACTCTAAATTAGTTATACAAGGAACAAATGCTCCTTATAAAGCACTTTTGTATATGATAATGCGTTACCAGTGAAACTCTACCTTGACTCATGTTGGTCATGCAACTATTGCTATGAAGGTTACTTTTGCCAAAGAGAATGTGATGTCAGTGAAACTCCACTTTTTTTTTTTTTTATAATCCTGCGATCACTTTACCTGCTTGCTTGGAGAGAATGTGATGTATAATGGAATTGTTATCATAATACCTTGGAGAAAAGAGAGAGAGAAATGAAACTTTTCCTAGTCTTTATTGACAGCAGAAAGTTCCACTTAGGTTATATAACCAAGACATCAGATGAACATTCTGCCAAATATCTTTTCTCCTATGGCAGCTTTGAGTCAAGCAAGCATATGTGGATGCCACATGGCCAAACTGAGATAATGCTGTTTGCATGGGATAACATTTCATTTATGTTTTACTGACATTTCATTTATGTTCTGTTACTATTTTGCAATTTATGGTCAAAGTTTCTTTGTATTTATTATTCGCGAAGACCTTTTTACTCTATGCTTCTTTTGAATGTAGGATCATAGGCATTTTTGCCATATATATTATGATTTTGTAGTCCTTATAGATGTCAACTAAGGAATAACTGATTAAGCAGTATCTTCTGTTTTTATTGCAGTGAAAGATGAGGAACCTGAACCTGTGAATTCCATGGTAATTGGTAGGCCTATTTTACTTGCACTTGAAGATATTGATGGGAGCCCATCTTTCTTGGAGAAGGCCCTTAGATTCATTGAAGAATATGGTAAAGCCTGTTTTTCCCATTGTTTTATTATGTATTGCGGCAACTATTTCAGATTACTTTAATCAACATAGTATACCTAAGAAAACTTAAAATTATGGTTCATCATCTCAGTACTAGACTACATATCGATACTACAACAATACAATATTGCTATGCTCAGTACATAAGTCAATTCGGCATGCCAAGACTCACTATGGTCCCCATGCGAGGTCTCGGTTCAATAACAATACAATACAGTACATCTAGCATGGTGTGATATTCACTAATACGGCATATCATGCATAAAACAAATAACTTTTGTCCTTATCTTCTCCTTAATTTAGATTTACTTCATCAAGTCGGAAACTTTTTTTTGTTCTAGATATCATGCTTTGTGAATGTTATACCAAATAGTTACTTTAACAAGAAATTCTCAAGGAGCCATAGCCCATTAGTTTGTGATTTTGAGCATATAATTTGCCATTTTGTTAGAATTGAGTGACAAATATCACCTCTTGCAGTCAAAGGAGACGAATACCGAGATAGACAATATAATTGGAGGACTCTTAAAGCCATAAATTTAAAAAAGAAACAAGAAAGGGACCTCATCAATGTCAACCAAAGAGGTTACCATAGGAATATGGCTTGCATCATTACTTATATATTTTATGGATGCTAATTTTTGAGAAAGAACACCACCAATGCTTGTCCTTGGTCTGGATGAGTAAGGTGGTGGAAGGTTAAAGTTAGGATGATAGCCTCTTGTAAAGTGCATGTGAAACTAAGCAACAAACCCAAATTCAGTAGTCATGAATGCTTGGGGCATGTTATATCAGAGGCATTACCAAACTATGAGCATTTACAAAGCTGACCAAAAGAGTTGGGAGAAGGATTGATGGTAATGGACTTATAATTATTTGTAACTTATAACTTTTAAAGGCATGGTTGGAAACATCCTGCTGTATTTGGTGGGATCCAGCTGGCCAAGCCAGAGAGAGGGACCTTGTGTGGTCTTTTTTCTATCCCACCAGGATTAGGCCTGCAGCCACATATATATATATGTAGAGAGAGAGAGAAAGAGAGAGACTTGACTTTACTCGAATATAGCCAAGTCCAGAATTCGATCAATTTTTTCATATCCTTAGATCCACATGGATTTTGGAGCCATCCCATCTTTTTCACTTTTTTCATCTTTAAGATCCATGAACTATTGTATCTAAGGGTAGTGGAGGTACCAGATCTAAGCTTGGCTACATTCGAATGTAGCCAAGTCTACCTCTGTACATACATGCATGCATGCATTCATATATACATACACATACATACATACATACATATATAAAGGTAGTGTTAATTCTGCCTGCTCGCATTCTCTCCATCCCATGCGGTCCTCCTCGTATCCTGCTGGATCTGGCAGGATTTTGCCAAACAGGCCCTAATTAAGGAGGGGTGTATTTGGAAGCTTATTCTTTTAAGTAAAAGAGAATAAATCCAGATTTTTACCCTGTTGCCCAAGGATGTTTGAATTTATGTAATTGAGTGCACCAATTTTTCCACAGGGATCAAAGTGGAAGGTATCTTGAGGCAGTCTGCAGATGTTGAATAGGTAAAACGCAGAGTAAAAGAATATGAGCAGGGTCTGTTCACTCTCCTTATTTTCTTTTCCATCATCTTGTTGGTCATGTCTACTTTTCGCTGTGTTGAGGCCAGTGTTCTGCCTTGATCATTGTAATATCACCTTTCATATTTAGAAGCAGTTTGTCTCTTAGTGTGGCAGATATTAGCATGTCTTAAATAGCATGTCCAAATTTTATTATTTTCAGGAAAAATCGAGTTCTCTTCAGATGAGGATGCACATGTTATTGGTGACTGTATCAAGGTATCCATTGTTAGAGAATCGAGATATAAGCTATTTTCCATTATTTTTTTCATTAATTTCTGTTGAACTATGGATTATTTCACAATTCTTTTTCCATTTGCAGTATGTGCTTCGGGAATTGCCATCGTCTCCTGTTCCTGCATCATGTTGTACCGCACTAGTGGATGCATACAGTACGTCCTGGGCATTAGACATTTCATTATGAAGTTATTCTAATTGTACCTTACACATTTTTTTTGTTGATAGATAAATTTTTTTAATATTAATTTGAAATTTTAAATTATATAAGTTGTTTCGTATTATACATGTTAATTCTAGGTTAGCAGCATCTTATGTTTTGCTAAGATTTTCTCTTTTATTTGTTTCTGAGGGCCATGCATTTTTTTCCACTGTTGGTAATCATTTTCTATTTGGTAAATGTATGCTTAAGTGTAAAATGTGCATAAGATGGGCAGAGTAAGGAGAATTATATATTTTAAAGTATTGGTAGAGTAGACAAGATCAATCAGAAATCCAAAGTCCAGAAAAGCTGACTTCAAACAAAATAGGACAAGTGCAATGTCATTGAAGATATCTGATATTTTATTCTTCTTATTGTGCTAGTTACCTATGAGATTTTTGATATAACGGTATCCTATGTTTGGATGGAATGGTTGGGATCACGTTATTTTTCTATAAAATTAGAATAAAAAATTAAGATGCTCGAAAGCATTTTACAGAAAATATGACTCAACTGAGCAGAATGGAGAAAAAGGATTCATGTAGCTGACCCCAAGTTTGGGATTAAAGATTTGTTTTTGTTGTTGTAGTAAAAGCAAATTCTCCCATTGGATAATAATTCCATTCAAATTTAGAGACAGGCCTCTCTCTCTCTCTCTCTCTCTCTCTCTCTCTCTCTCTCTCTCTCTCTATATATATATATATATATATATATATATATATATATAGAGAGAGAGAGAGAGAGAGAGAGAGAGGGACTTGGCTACACTCGTGCATAGCCAAGTCCCAATCCGATCATATAAAACTGACCCTTATGATAATCTCCTTCATTGTCTCTCTCAATCTTATATTTTTCCAAATTATATCCATCAAAACTGACCAAACTGATTCAATTTTTTGATTACCATGATATTTTTTCCTAGACATGCATCTGCGTGTTCTTGTTTGGTAAAATGTATGTATGTATATTGTAAGAATGCTGCATGAATTTGAATCCTTGTCTTCTGCACTCTAGATGAATAGGAGATTCCAAAAGAAAAGTTTACCACAAGCATGTGATATCATATATATATATATATATATATATATATATATATATATATATATATATATATATATATATATATATAGTCAAGTGGATGACGGCAATCATGTTATAGCCGATCTTTCAAGTATAAGCAGTTGTTGAGAACATCTTAGCAACTCATCTTGAGATTCAAATAATGGCATGTTTAGTACGTGAACAAGCCTATGAAATCTGTAATAACATTTAAGACAACAAACATAGAAAATCATAAACACCTGTTGGGAAAGTAAAAAAAAAAATGTGAATGTTCCAGTAACTAATCTTTAGCTTCAATGTAGTGTCAAAGTCTAATGCTTGAATATTTGAACACTGAATATTTCAATAATTTCATAGTGATTAACTGTTGGAAGATTAATAACTATATGCATATATGCAGTCCTTTCTTATTATGTCTGATAGTCTGTTGGATGTCAATCATATTGTTCAAGGATGTGAATTTTTCACCAAGTTTGATATTTATTAGGAACTGATCATGGAGATAGAGTGGATGCTATGCATTCTGCAATATATGAAACTTTCCCCGAGCCTAATCGTCATCTAGTGCAGAGGTACATAGTGTTATCATAAATTTTGTTTTAATATTTACGCATACACAGGGGCTCTTTTGAGTTTTCAAAATGAGTTATCTTTGTGATGCAATTGATAAAGTTATGGTTTTGATCATATATATAGATATAACATTTTATTTAACATTTCCAATCTTGATGAATTTGTGGGTCTTTCTTATTTCATGTAATTATAACCATAAGCAGCTATGCTTTTCCCTAACTTTGTTGCACGTATCTACATGCAGCAAACTTTTATGCATATTTTGGTTTTTCCTTGAGGAACCCTTGATTGGAGAATTTCCATTTCCAAAGAGAGGAACTTCTTCAGGCATGAGAAATATGATAATGAATGATGTATACCATGAGGCTACTTAGTGAGAAGTAAATGCCAAAATGTGGAACTCAAGATATTTTCTTCTTGTGCATCTAGAATGGTTTAAATTCAATGGTGATATAACTGTCTCAGAGTTGGTGTAGGTTTTTGCTTGTGATTGTTTAGTTATCGCATTTCTAAAGCCCATGAGATTCATTAAAAGCTTATATTTTATGACACGCCCTAATACCTTATATTAAAGCCTGTCCTGTTTGCCATTACTTTCTTTTGTCTGAGGTGTACTTGGTCACTCTCAGGACTGTTTTTTTTTTTAATGAAATATTTTTTTCTTTCTTCATTTTAGGTTCATCTGGATCATTTTCACCTAGTTTGCTAATCAAGTAGAAGATTTGAAAATTGAAATAGGGTGTAACAGAACCCATTTGCACTCATTTTGATTCCATTTAAAAATTTCCTCATTTCAGTTACATATCCATGTTTGAGCTTCAATAATAGTTGTAGTATAATCAAGAATCAAGATATTGATGATTTGTAGCATACACTTAAAACCGAAAGCTGTGTCATCCGACTAAATCAAATAAAAAGAAAAGAAAAGGGCAATTTGTACCAAGTGTACTAAAATATCACACAAATTTAAGTATCGTACTCTAAATCCTGACCTAACTCATTGTTATCAGAATTTTTTTCATTTTTTTTGTAATGCTATTTATTCTTACTTTTCTTATTCTTATCTTGAGATAAGCTAACTTTAAACCTCTATGATGGTGACCTTAAGAACTACTATGTCCATGGCATCGGTGCAATGTCCCTGTTGGGGTTTTGAATACAATGAAAAACCAGAAAGTTCCTTGTTCTGAATCCTCCACTAGTATTCTCCAACCTTTTGGGCATGGTTTGTATTTATTTTTCTTTTTTGATGGATGGAATTGTGTGTATTATTTATTGAACTTGTTACATGCTTTTTGTTTTTGACTCTCATACTTTATAATAGATATTTATAAATCTTGTAAATCTTGGCCGATTGGAATATATCTAATGATTGCAGTGTTGCACCTCTCATTCAGTGTCAAATATGTGCTTGTCATCTATTCTAGATGTCTTTCTTTAATATTGCTAAATTATGATGATGCAAGGGTGGATTATCTGTTTCTTTTGCCCTCTCATCTCCACTATTGAATCTTTTTCTTTTTACATGCTTGCTTCCCACATAACCTAACATCTTTTTGTGCACCACCTCTCCCATTTGAATAAAGGAAAAGGTGGGGATAATAATCTGACTAAATAAGTTATAAGGAGAGATGTCCGTACTTACTTTAAGAATGGTATACAATGATAACAAGGTGCTAATTGATAATTCCATTTTGTCATATATCTGCTATATGATCCTATGTTGACTTATTGTTAACCTGCCTAGTTCAGAAAAACGAAATGCCGATGCACATTGCCTCGCAATTCTTTTTGTAGGTGATGCAAGGAAAGAAGTCATTATAGAACTTCTAACCATGCAACTCTGATTGTACAGTTATCTTTTTTAACCTTCTAAATAGTGGCAAATCTCCTTGTGTATAAACACACTTTTAGTAAGTTGGTGAAACTACTGTGTAATTAGATATCATTTACCATATGTTGCATATAAAATGTTTCGGATGAAATCGGAGCTTCGCCTTTCATTATACTTTATCTAATGTTTGCTTGAATTTGGTATTGAATGTTGCATCTTATTGCCATTTCAAAAAAATTGATGTAAAAAAGTGATGGAGATCTCTCGAAAAAGAAATAGAAAGAGAAATTATGTTGCATGTAGCAAACACAAGGTTGTGGTAAGAATGAAATCTGTAAGTATCAAAAAGGTTTAAACCAATTAAGGCATACGGAACGAGATGGTGCCCTCATAGGCCTAGTTTGGTGAGGAATGGTAAGGGAATAAGGGTTTTCTCTTCTCTCTTATACAGTCAAACGTGATAAGCTCAGCTCAATATAGTTGAGGGATTGTTATTCTAGTTATCGGGCCTATGCTATGGAGCTATGGATAGTGATTCTAGTGCTAGTGGACCCCTTCTAGGAAAAAAGAAGAGGAGTTTGGGGGGAGGAGAGGGGAGGATAGAGAGAGGGCGAACAACTTAGGACCTCACCCAAAAGACTAACTAGAAGTTGTCATTTTAGGTTCGTTATCCCTATTATGAATGCCAATATCTCTCCAATGCACAATCAAATATAGGACTAATACATGCTAGCATGGGTCCTTACATACTCCTCCCATTTAAATCATAGTTTTTTTTTTTTTACATGTCTAAAGATCCAAATCCAATCATAGACATCACTATCGACCCATGGTCATCCTCCAAAGGGTATTGCTACCATGTCTTCTAGTCATACATGGGTTTGTGGACTGCTTTCTGCTCTAATACCATTTGTGATGACTTTGTAATGGCTTCCGGGACCTCAACTAAAAGCTGGCCAAAAGTTGTTATCTGGGTTCCTAGGGCTTGAATAAGCATCTAAGATCTTTCAAGCACATAATTGATGTGTAACTACTAAACATGCTTGTATGGGTCCTCATAGGAGGTGTGTTAGTGCTTGGTTGGCTAGAATTGGCCTATCACTAGTTTATCACATCTCCAACCATTGTGAATTTACTTTTTTCTCCCTTCAAAATCATGCTGATCAAATCCAATTCTTTGGGTTATAGTTGACCTCTCATAGCCCTCCTCCATGTTGTTAGAGAATCGAGTGTAGGTTTTGGACATAAATTTTGGGATTTGAGCATGGGTGCTAGCAATATTTCATTCAGACCTGTGTTTATCTAGGTTACTTGCTCTCACTATCTTAGATTTGATATTTTTATTCTACATCTTCTTTTACTTTTATATTTTCAACCTTTTCTTTTTGCTGCTCACAACTATTTAATATAAGAAGGTGTCTTGAAGATAAGCAATGTATCTTTTTTGGTGTCATAATGTTGTTTTGGGCATCAAAATCATATTCTTTTTTCCTCCTAAGAGTTGCAAATTTATTTTGGCCCTAGGAATTAGGAGTCAACTCTAAATGTTAAGTTGCCTCTTCCTCCAAGCTACATCAGGCGACTTGTTTAATTTTTTTTCTCATACAGTTTTTTCTATTGTATTTGATGATTCTATGGTTTTATCATAATAGTTATTCGTAGAGAATATGACTCATTATATATTTTCTTTTACCTTTCACCTTTTCATGTATTTTAAGGATTTCTCATGGGTGCTCCATATAATAACAATAAACATAGTAACGCTAGATTACCCCGGTAGCTATCTCATTGATTACCTCCATCTCTCCATGTTTTCTTTTTTTCTTTATTTTTTCTTTTTCTTCTTCCTTCCTCTCTTTCCTTTTCTTCTTCCTTCCTCTCTTTCTTTCTTTCTCTCTCCTTTCTTCCTTCAACAGCTCGCCATCTCAGTATTGAGGGATGCACAATAAAATTCTAACATAGTTTTGGTACACTCCGCGTACCTATACAGAACGGCATGTTCAATATGACGATGTTGATCAATACATGCTTTCTTTCCTTTTACTTCTTTTCTTCCTTTCTTTTTATTCATTTTCTTCTTCCATCCTTCTTTTACAATATGAATGGGTTTAAACAAGGTTTAAAGTCTCAGTGGAATATCCCATGGGACATTAGGTTGCTATCCCAAGTGTCGGGACAGAACCATCCCGCCATGTCCCGGTGTCCCTGTTGGTGCCTCTTGGGATACCTCCTAATCCAGGTGTTAGGATGGGATGGGATGATGGCACGTCCCGTTCCTTGAGAAAACCAAGACAGCCCCATCCTACCCAGATTAAAACCTTGGTTTTAAAAGTCCCCTCCCATTTCAGTCTTACTTTCTCACTTAGGAACAGAATGGGATGGGGTTGGGACACCCACGCATTTTTTCTTTTTTGTTTGCTTATAATCAGTTAGATTACATTGTATTTTGTTTGGTATAAATATCTTATATATACTTAATGCCTTTATTATATCAGCTTTTCAAATTAAAGATGGAACAAGGGTTGATCTTCAAAATTGCATATCTTATGGGCATTGTCAGGGTGAGAAATCATTGTTTCTTTTTCAGTTGAAATGCACCATTTTGTGTGCAGGTCTGCATATTGGTGGTCTGAATTCTATCATTAGCATATGTGCCCAGACCATTTAACAATCTGCATTTTACTCCTGAGTCCTCTGCTTAGAAGTGAATTTTATTTTTCAGAAAACACAAGATTGTTTGTAATGCTTTTGTAGCTGGATTTGGGTTGTAGGATTTAATTTGAAACCATGAGAATTTTTAGATCGCACATTGTAATAGGTTTAAAATGCATTACCTGTTGTTGCTAATTATTTCTTTACTGAAAATGCCAGTTTAATTATTTGGCTTCACTTGTTGTATAAGTAATGCCTGCCTGTGGTTATCCAACTGTTGGTCCTATGATAAGCATCTCAAGAAAAATTCGCACAAACCTGTGGTTAAATTGTCGATTCATACAAATGTTTTACATTTCTTGTAGCTACATTTTCCTGATGGAAGGCATTTTTTCCCTTTTCCGTTTTTGAGTTTAAACTGAAGAAAACAAAGGAGTTATACATAATTCTATTAAGAAAGCTTAACTTCTATAAAAGTGATGCTTTATGCAAGTCCTTGCTTTTCAGAGATTTCATTGTTGTTTCCTACATGCTTTGGCAAAGCATGTTTTCTGCTATCACATGATTTCAGACAGTTTTTGCAAAGTTATTTTGCTAATGCTTAGATTTCTGCAAAATAGGTATTTACTAATGCTATCTGGTAATTTGTTATTAGTTAATTCATCAACCTGACATCATTTATTTACTTTCAGGATTCTAAAGATGATGCGAACGGTGGCCTCATCACAGATGCCTGAGAATCGGATGTCTCTTTCAGCTTTAGCATGGCTTGCACTTCAGCTCCATTACTTCTGCGCCCACTCTTGGCTGGTGATTGTGAATTTGAGGATGATTTTACTATGGGTGGGGATGGTTCTATTCAACTTCCTGCAAGCTGCTGCAGCTGCTAACCAATGCTCAAGCTTTATCGAATTTATGAATTCTACTAGAGGAGTATGAAAACATATTTGATGTAAGCTTCCTTTTTAGTTTCCCATATATGTATAGAGATGCTTGTTTTTAATTCTTGTTGTATTTGGGCTATATGTAGACTAACAATCAGCTGTTTAGGAGGATCTTTTTGGAGGAGGGCTCCTTTTCTTCAGAGCTTTATTCTGAATCTGAAGATGGTGATGTTGAAGATGATGGGGTCGACTGATCAGTGTGACTTCTCAGAAGATGATGATATCCATGATGGCGATTGAAACAGACATAGATGATGATCCCTGACCGTTCATGTAGTGGGACACCTAGTAGAAAGAAGCAGTTTTTGAAGAAAATGATCCATATGATGATAAGGTTATGTATCCTTAACAGGATTTATTATTGAGTATAGTGCTGATTTTTATTATTCCAATTTTTTATGTCTTTGTATTTTTACTTTGCAACTACTCTGTGGACACTTTATGAGTGCTTGAACAGTTTCCTAATCAAGTTATTTGGGTTATGTTTTCTTTTGTTTTGCAAAAATTCATGGTGATTTCTATCCCACTTATACAAAAGGAAAGTCATTACCATTACTATGATAGCCATGATTGTCATGTACCTGGTTACTTAACTTAGTAATAAAAGATGTAGATCTCTATAATTTGCCAAAGTGGTCTTTTTGTTTTCGGCATTGACTTGCAGAGTGTTGAAAAAATCGTGCCATTATTTTTTCCCCAACTTGGGGATGTAGTAACTTGATTCATGCACTGGTTGGTTAGCATGGACAATAATTGGAGGACTGCCACCAGCTACTTAATTTTTCATGGTAGTTGAAGATAGATTATAAGCCTTTCTGCCAGTTTTTACAGCTACTTGTCATGCTGACTGAATTATCGCATGATCACTTGTTCTTCTTGGTTGCGTTAATAAATAATACTAAATTAGTAACAGCTCATTTGATGCAATATAAATGATCTGGAAAATTATAATATAATGCAATATGCATTATGTTGCCTATGTAAATTACTTATTTTTGCTTTTTAATTTAGAGTGTGCTCACAAAATAGTCTCACTATTTGCATCTGTCAACATTGTTTTGAAACATATTTATTTAACACTATTTGAATATGCAGGACTCACTGAAGATCATGGTACAGATGGCCCATCTCTGAGAGATTATGAAGTTGAGCCCTCAAACGCTAGGTGCACTCGCTTTGTTTGCAACAGGACCAGGATCAGAAATTATCAACATATCATCAATACATATCCTGAGGGATGTTGATGTACAGAAGAATAAGGAGATTTTGCAGTATGAAAAATACTAATTCCTGTGCTGCACCCTAGCTGCGCAGTCCCATGAATCCACTGTGGATGTTGGTCCTTCCACAGAACCAATGCCAAGTCAATTAGTCATATTGTAACCTCAACTGTTGAAAAAACCAGAGGACAAATCAAATGAACCAACACCCAAAAGTAAACAGCGAGACTGTATGGGGGACGTACTTCCTGTGAGTATAATATATTGCAATATTGCACTGTAGTTTGTTATATGAATGAAGATTCCTCTTCTTATTTGCACGTTTTCCAGGCAAGAAAGAACCTTTCAATGGAGTCAATTGACTATACTCTAGTGAAGATGAGTGAGTATTGTATTTTACCGGCATATAAGCTTGTCTTTTGGAGGTAAAATTCTGCAAGGTACATGTCTCATTGTAATTTCCTTTTTTCTAGATTTTACCTTTAAACTTGTTACCCTGGAATTTGTTTTTATAAATTGTTTATTTACCCATTAAATTTATTACAAAGCTAAGGTATGACCATGGAGGATACATAATTACAATATAACTATGACAAATATGCATATTAGATGGTTGACAGGCCATCACCTATATTAGTAGACATGGATTCAGCTTATTGACATGACTTATTTTGAGTAACTTTATCTTGGCGGCTAATGGAAAGTAAAATTGCTGTTTTTATTGATTTTATTCATCCTTTTGCTACGCTTTAACTTTCCCACTCATAATCAAGGATTTCTATTCAAAGGCTTGAGAGTACTAAAAGCGATCTTCAAGCTAAAAGGTTGCCAAAGGAGAGTGCCTGTTCTAATCCATATACATCATAAATTTGTAGTGTAAAATATTTTCAAAAATCTAGCATGCATTACACAAAATGATGGGCATGGTTTTATTTTTGTTTTGGTTTTTTTTTTAAGTGCGTAAAAGGAAATGCTATTCTGCAGGCAAGTTTGGAAAGACGTAAAGGAAACTTTGCGTGAGCGTCGTTTAGCCCTTGAGCTTAAGATGTAAGTGCTAGTTTTGATATTCTGTTCCTTGCAGTTCTTTTTTTTCTCTTACTATGTCTTAGAGTCAAAGCACAACTTGATTCTTTTAAATTTCAGAAAAAAAGTTTTTGCAGAATATTTTTTAGTTTCTTGTCACAGCTTAATCCTATTTCACATTTGCTTTGAGATTTGGAAAGAGAAAATTGCTAGTACCTTTTCTATTGCTGATAATATCTTTGCAGAATCTTTGAGTAGTTTTAAGGTTTTATTTGAAGAAAAAAATATTAACTCCTACTATATTAGTGTAGTTTTTTGCCCCTAGGTTAAAGGATTTTTCTTTTTTTTCAAATGAAGAAGTATGTATATATCAAGAAATGACTGAATTTAACAATTAAGAAGCACTTTCAAAAGATCCCCAGCAGCAAGACCAGGTAAGCTATGTTGTGTAGACAATTTAACACCAGTGATTCCTATGGCAAAACCTGATAGAGAAATGGAAAATCCAGCTAGCAATCCATGCTGCTTTCTTACTATTTCCTTGCATTGAGAATGGTGAAGAGATTTTATTTTATGTCTTCAGTTGTGTCCAAAATTCTTTGATTCCATCTAATACCATTACACAGTTTCCCATCATATACCATATCCTATTTTTCCAGTTAAAGCTTCAGGGAGCCCGCTGGGTGCTGGACTCCCAACATCACCTTCCATCCGTTTCTTTTCCCTCAAATGCATGTGGAGTTCTCAAATGATATCCAACGCATAGCACTTGCACCATTATGTACAACATACTATGCCCTTTAAAACCTTGTCCGCCGAACTCGTTATGCCACCCATTTGGTATGGGACATCCCATACCAAATTATACTAGTTTGGTACCAAAATGGTACCAATTTCTGAAATACTGAACAAACTTTAATTTCTTCCTTGAGTATCCAATCCATTATTGAGCTTTTCTTTTGTAGTTCATCGGTTCTTTTGACTCATTGGTGTTTATAGGACCAGCAGCAGGACAGTTGAGAGATAGATAGATAGATAGAGAGAGAGAGAGAGAGAGAGAGAGAGAGAGAGAGAGAGAGATGAATCTGATCTCTCTGGTATGATGAATATCATTCATTGAATGTGGTTTCTTCTTGTCCTTGCGCCACCAGCATTTTCTACTGATGCCAGGATCATATTCCCGTTAGCTCTTTTTGCAATTTTCTCCCATCTTTTCACACTTATTACCCATTTAAAAAGATGGAATATCTTGGATCATCTTATTTCTATTGGATTTTTAAACTGACATCTTTTCTTTCTTATGTCATGGTGGGTGCACTCAGCATGTATTTGTGCTCACTTTTGAGTTCCTCAGCCACATGCTGTCATCTACCTGGTTTATTGGTTTTTTTTCTGTAAGTTTGCTGCTAAATTGTCATTTTATCATGGTGTATTTGATACACCAGGGTTCTAGGTTTCATCTGCTATTGTGGCATGAAGTTGTCCTATGAGTCATCTTAAACTTTTAAGCCTTTGTTTCCAGGTTTCATCTGATGCTATAGATGCACAGAGTTATATTTTGACTCATCCGTATCATTTTGGAATTGGCTTCACTTTTTGCCTCTTTGCCTTAGCTTCAACTCTGTGCATTCATGCTAGTGCAAACTGGCTTAGTGTGTTACAGATATACACCATATCACTGGTTTTACATTTAAAGAGATATATATAGTTTAGAAAATCAAGAGGCAGAACTTTTTCTGTTGGTCCCATGCCAAGCTAGATTGTGTCATATGATGGCAGAAACAAATAATAAATGTGTCTCATGCTTTTCTGATGATATGGTGTTGTTTTGCTTTGTCAACAACCATTTGCTACAACAGAAGCCCTGTCTAGAATTTCAGAAATTTGAATTTCAATGAGTAAACCAAGCTTAAAGATCTTGAAAAAAAAAATTACTTTTCTACCTTTACTCATTGCGGATGTACTGATCACTTACCTCCGCTCCAATTTATTGATGTCTTTCACAATAATTTTAGCATCATTCAGACAATTCATTTCATTACTGATCTCTTATTAGTTATTTCATCGTTAGTTTCTTCAAGGACTTAGTTGATTTTGTACTGTAATACATACATGCATATGTATGTGTGTGTGCATGTGTTTGCATGCACATATTTATAGCAAGCCATGTGGATGACAGCGCATGAATATTTTTGCATTTTCTGATTTCTCTGTGCTAGATAGAGTTAGGTGTTCATATGGTGATGATACCATGTTTTATGGAGTTAGGCTTGCCTATTTTGAGAGTGGGACACTAACTCAGTGGCATAGAGTAGCCCTACAAAGTATGAAATTTCAATAATATTTGAACTTTTCTAGCTTGTGTGAGTACTCTAACTTTTTGAAGGAATTTTTAGCTGAAGCATCATAGATATTTTTTGTTCACAGCATCCTATTATCGTATGCTAATTCTAATGATTGAAATTTCTGAAAAGAAGTGTGAAGAAACTGGTATTTTGCACATGGTTCTGCATCTCTTCAACAAATATTATGAATATTGGCAAATTTTCCAGTTTTTTCCCCCTTACTAGACAGCATGTAATATAATTATCATTAGTCATTGGCAAGTGGGGCTCAATACTGCTGACTTATGTCTATAATTTGTTGGGACATGTTCTATTTTGAGGTAACAGGTGGAAAGACTGCGAGTGCAGTTGCAGAAAGAGAGAGATCTGAGGGCATCCTTGGAGTCTGGACTTATGAACATGCGACCTGGGAATATATCTTATACATCTGCTGTGGATAGCAAGGTTAGTTTCATACAGGATTAGCAATTAATTTTAATAAACAATAGCTAAATTTCGCACCAGATTTATTATT